>JBDPZO010000003.1:3262576-3744529 GCA_039877585.1 Heterodera filipjevi
TCACATAATATGGAGCGGGGAAGGTCCTGAATTCACAAAATATTTTGAAAATTAATTTATTTTAAATTTTACAATTTTTGGCCCTATTCTTTAAGAGCACATTTTTTTGCTACTTCTTTTCCATCTGTGGCCAAATTTTAAAATGCTCTTTTAGCAACTAAATATGCTTTTTTCATTTAAATACATGACTCTAATTGATAAAAACCAGAATTTTAAAAATTTTTAGTTGTTTTTATAATTTTTTGATATTTGTTCATAATTATTTTAATAACATTTAGTAACAACACAATTCATTGCCAGTTTAATTCAAATTTAACACAAACAAGGGCTTTTCAAATTTACCATTTGCCCTTGGGTAAGTCAATTTGTGGCCTTATTTGATCTTCGCTTTCCCAGTCATTGTTACCAGCAATTGTATACCATGGCACATTCAGACTTGAATGATGGTAGACTTTTGTAAAATTCTGAAAAACATTTTGGGGTATTAAGCAAATAACGACCAGTTGTTCTTTTTTAATTAGCATAATAATTTAAATAAGTGTCTAATGAATATACCTCTTCTAAGCGTTTTTTCACGTCTGCAAATGTGACACCATTCTCATAAAAATTGTCTCCAAGATTCAGCAAAAAATGAGGTGTCAATCCTTTTTCAATTGCAAGCAAATCCATGGCTTTTGCCACTGCTGTTTGTCCCTTTGTTGGCCGATGCTTGACAACCGTAGAACATTTCTTTTCATTTTTTACAGTACCTTTTATGCAAAAAAACAATTGGCCTCATTAATTTTGAAATAAAAATATATTTTATATTTATGATTATTTGTATTCATTAACCGTAAGCCAGAAATTATAAGTTATATTAAACATTGGTTTTTTCTTACTTCATTTGTTAAAAATACGGTTAGCCGACATTTGCGCCTCTACTTTTGTGCCCCAGTCATTTGCGCCTTCGACATTTACACCCCCGATAAAGTTTGAAAAAATTGTGATTTTTATTCAAAATGTGCCTTTCCAAAGGGCCAACGAGAGAGAAAATAGGTCAAAATTCTTCATGGACACCGAAAACATGACATGACTGCGCTGAAGAGGAGGCTAATACAGCTGCATGCAATTTCATTTTGACCTAACAACAAAAGGAAACTTATCGGGGGCGCAAATGTATGAAGCGCAAATGTCAAGGCACCAAAAATACTCAATTCTTTTTTCGTTTGAGTATCGAATTTAATATTTCATTAGTAAAAGTGGTATTTAGAAAAAAAAAATATGCCATTTTAGGACATAATGAAATGTTTAGCTATAAAAATAACTAATGATTCCCTCATTTAATTACATACAGTCTTTTCCCAATGTACACTTCTGCTGGAGGTGACCCTCTGCACATGTTTCGTACTCCTCCCCTCCAATGTCACCGATTACAAAAAATCGTAAAACATTTTTATTAACAATACAAACTTTGTCCTTGGACAAATTTGTACATTTAAAGCCACATGGATTTATGGGATCGGCAGCAGTAAAATGGGCGAAGAATTTGTGAAGAAATGTTAAAAGAATTGAATGAAGTAACATTTTAAAGAAATAACAATTTTTTTATTTGAAACAGTTATGAAAAAATCTGTTCGTATGGTGTTTAATTTTTAAAGAGTTTAAAATTTTAATCCATTTTTGTTTTCATCCTTTGTAATACCAAATAGACATATTTAGAGCATGATAGTTCTAGAACGTGCTGGGTCGTTTCATAAATTCCGCCATTTTGCAGATTTTTTGTCAAAAACTCTTCATAACTTTGCTGAAAGGCAAACAAATGAAACGGTCTTGGCATCTTCCGATGGCTATTGGTTAGTTCTATTAGCCTACCAAATTAAAAAACACTTCTTTTTATGACGATAAGAATTAGTTTTTTCACTTTTTATGTCTACAATATTCTTAATCTCAATTAAAATTTTTTAAATTTGGTACTAATAAAGGTAACGAATAGCTATCGGACTATAACAAGATTGTTTAATTTGGTTGCATTTGAGCAACGTTATGGAAAGTTTTTGTCGTAAATCTGCAAAATGGCGTTTTTATGAAACGACCTAGCACCGTTCTATAATAGAGCAAAAACAATTAATGTTTCTGCGTGTGCCAAAAAAATCTCCGTTCAACACGGAATTGACTCAGCCAAAAACGTGAAATCTCGCCTCAAAATTCTTGACCGAAGAGAGTCTAAACTAATTGAAATATATTATTTTGTAAATAATAGGAAATTTCCGTGGGGTTTGATCATCTAGTCGAGATGAGGTTGGATTGGCATTTTGTCAGCGCGCCGTTTTCTGTACATATTTAGTCAAAATAAATGCTCTGCCTGAAAACCCAAGTGATTGCAATGTTCGATTGCACTGATTTGTCAAATTGGAAATGGGCGGGCTTATTTCGCTTCTCATTTTCTCCTTCAAAGTAATAAAAAAATAGAAATATAATGGGTCAATTTTCGATTTATTATTTAATTTTTTTTTTTTTGCATGAGATCTTTTATAGGAATATATTATATAAATCATTGTAATATTGATATGAGTGGGCAAAATAAAAATGTATTGACATTCTTAAAGTACACGATATTCAAAAGTTTATATCAGAAATAACAAAATTTTTAGAAATAAAACAAAAAAACAATTTTTTTACATCCAAATGAGGTTTTTTGTTATCAGCAAAATGTGCTTTTAAAAAATATTCCTGATCATATTGTAAAAAGAATTATTTTTTGTTTTATGAAAGCAGAGTTTTCCTAAAATTTTCTTTAGCCGAGCGCTCCATTTTGAGTTTTAAGGATATAATAAAGCCATGATCAAACATCTCTTCTTTCTTCTCTCTTTGTACCGCGAAAAAGAATTCCTTATTTTAAAATTAATTAAGGATCCAATAATAAATTACGAATTGTATCTATTTCATTTCGGCCTAATAAAGGTTAGACTACATTTCAAAGAAATTTTAATTTTCGGAATTTAATTTTATCGAGGTAACATTTTGTAGGGCTGAGAACTTGTCATTTTTTTGGCTTAGGTGAAATTTTGTTGGGTGAGATTTTGTCCGCATGCCATATAATTATTCATCGTTTCATTTAAAATGAAAATAATTTAAAATAATCTTTTGATTAACTTTGATCATTTCTGTTGATCAGCGTCGTGTGCCGTCCTCAAAGAAGATGCCACCATCGATGGCACAGTACTTCGGACAAATGCCCTTGTAGCCGGGCCCGCCCGGTTGTCCAGGCGATCCCTGTGGGCCAGCTGCTCCCTCAGGTCCCGGGGGCCCCTCAATGCCAATAGGGCCTGAAAATTTAAAAATAATTAAAATAAAATTATGTTTTTCTCCTACCTTTAGGGCCGGGTGCTCCGGGAAGGCCGGGAGCTCCGGGCGGTCCCGAAAGACCAGGAGGCCCTTGTGGTCCTTGTTCGCCTGAGAAACAAATGAATTATGAAAAATTATTGCAAAATTTAATGTGCCAGGTTGTCCTGCTTCGCCAGGCACTAATTGTTCCGCAGGGGCAGGCTGTCCAGCTCTGAAATGTTTTAATGTGAAAGTTTTATGGTTCTATTTTTCTTGCTTTTACCGAAAAAATCGATGGCAAGAATTATGATTGTTTTTTTTTTCTTATTTTCGTTCAGTTATTTTCGATTATTTGTCTTAAAAATCGACCGAACCTAATATTCGGGCTGTAAATTATGCAAGTGTAACTTACTCTCCGGGTTGTCCTACTGGGCCTTTTTCGCCCGGTGGCCCGGGTGGTCCCTTTGGTCCTTGTTCGCCCGGCCCACCCTCGGGGCCTGGACGTCCATTAGGTCCTTCTTAAAAATGAAAATTTGGTTTTTTTTTAATTTTCAAGTAGACTTTCTGACTCACCGGCTCCAACCTCGCCAGGAAATCCCAGTTCACCAGGTGCCCCAGGCGGGCCCTGGGGGCAGCGCGGGCACGGCGGTGGAGTGGCCTCGCCTAAATTGTTTATAACAAACATTAAACACAGAAATGAGTTGAATATAACGTTAAATGGTTTTACATTCATAGATTTTCATATAATTTTCTCATACTTTACAAAATTAAATACTTTTATATGTTGGAAATGAAAAAATTTTAAAATTATCTCTGAAAAGCAGGGCAATTTTATGGGTATTAATGACAAAGAAAAAATTTTACAGCAAAAATTCAGAAACTTTCATGATTAATTAAAATCAAATACGGTAATATTCCCTATACAGTATGTAAAAAACTAGAGCAACTCACAAATTGCCGGTCCCGCGCCTGAGGTGCCAGGAACTCCCGGCGCACCCGGCTTTCCCGGTTTTCCGTGCCGTCCTGGGCGCCCCTGGGGACCAGGCGACCCTGGCACGCAACAAGGCTTGCAGAAGCCCGGTGCTGCTGCGCGTCCGCCTCCCGTTGCAGGTGCTCCTGCTCCGTGCGCTGCACCACCGCCCGCCTCGCCTCCGTATGCCTGGCGAGCAGTACGAGACGCATAAGCAATATTAGACGAAGAAGTGCTTCCGTTTGGGGAAATAAACGGTGCATTTTTCAGCACTTCAACCTCACGCCAAAGCTCGGATGAAGAACCCTACGCAAATTTATTGCAATTTTATTTATTTATTTTTTTAGTTAATAAAATAAAAATTATTTGTTAGAAACTACTTATATAATATTACACAAATGTTTTTATTATAATAATTAGAGCCCGGAATTTTAAAAAGCATTTGCTAAATTGTTTTCGCTAACTTTGGGCGTGCTAAGAAGCATGAAAAAGGCATTTCTAACTTGGTCTGAAGCTTTAGGCCAAAGTTTTTTATGCTGATTTTTGCTGAATTCGGGATTTGGTGCTTAATGCTGAGCATTTATTTTTGTGCTTATTTTAAATTTTGTGCTCATTTTGATGTTTAATTTCATAATTCTCATTAATTCTGACGAATTTCTAATTTTATTTGGTTTTAAAAGAAAGTAAAAATTATTTTGTTAATAAATCTAAAAACAAACTGAAAAATAAATCAGAAAGTCGAAACCCCGGACCCCCCACGCGCCCCGATCTTTTCAATCATTCCGTCCCACCTGACACAAAACCATGTCCTGGCTGAGCTGATGACGCACATGGCTGACAAAATTGTACATCAACGGCATCATGATGAACACGGACAGAACGGCGGCAAGCGAAAAGGTCAGCGCGGAATAGGCGACAAATTTGTACGCCTTCACCTGCGCGTCGTAATTCATCTTTTGGTTTGTATGTTTCTGAATTAAAAAAAAACATTAAATCTAAAAACTTATGTTAAAGAATAAATGTAAATATTGATGGGAAATTTGTCTACGTTTGGCATTTTGGTGCCTAATACCGAAATGCTTATTTTGCGCTATTTCGCGACTTTGCTGCCTTTCTTCAATATTTCTGAGCCTTGATAAAGGCTATAATAATGAAAAATTAAAATCTTAAGGACTAACTTTTTTTTTTGTAATAGTTTATTTAAATTTTCATTAATTTACTGTGATCAGGTGTTAACTAAAATTGTTTCTACCTATTTGAAGCTGAACATTTCTCTACCGGTTAAAACCTTATAATGATTAGCATTTGCTCTAAAATTATTGCAAAATGGTAAATATGAAACATATTTTCACTATTTATATGGACTGATTGGGATCCGGATAGGCGCGGAATGTGTGAAGAAGCGCTGGGGTATGGAATGGAATGTGGAGGAAGGATGGAATGATGTGATCAGAAATAAAGCTAATCTGGAAGGGATGGATATATTGGAAAGGAAATAAATGAGGAAAATGATACGTGGATGAGAAGTGATCAAAGATGAATCTGAACTGGAAGCAGTAGGGGGGGGGGGGGGGGGCGGAGGGCGGAGATGGGATGGGATAAATGAGGAATTTGAGGGATGAAAGAAAGGCGAGGGGGGGGATGGCAGAGTGGGCGTGATGCCCCGAGGTGACGAACACAAAGATGACGAGATTAAATGGTGCCCCTCCCCCGTGGGGCGACGAGTTGAGCCGGAGGGCAAATAAAAAGACGGAGCCGTGAATGCCGTAGATCAAACTATCCGAAATAAGAGAAAAAATGCGAGATCAAGCGACGATGATAGGGGAAGAAGCGTAGACAGCGGAGGACATCAGAGGTGGAGAAGGTGTGCTGGGATATTTGTTAAATTCCGCCAATATGGGCATTTGCTAAATCCGCCATTTTACTGATTTTTAACCAAAATTTCTTATAACTTTTCTCAAAAATCAATTCTATTAACTAATTCTGGTGTCAGCTTTTGGTCGGCTTTGTTTATCATAGAAACTTCAAAAAACTTGATTAAGTTCTTAAAAAATATGAACAAAATATTAATTTCTTCACTTTGGCGGCCACAAATTTTTTAATATTTTTTTATTTTGTAAGACTAATAGAGCCATCCAAAAGCTATCGGATGACACCAAAATAAAATGCGAGAACAAAAACTTCCAAAAAAGCGAGAATGCGAGAAAGCGAGAAAACAAAAATTTTTCCAAATTTTTACTAGTTTTCGAAAAAACATTTTTTATCAGAAATAACAAAAATAGGAAAATAATTAGAAAGCCGCAAAAATTTCAGTTCAAATCATAAATTTTCTTAATTTTTTGCTAATCCCAGTTTTTCTTGCAAGATGAATCTTAAATAGCATAAGCTCAGCTTTCGAAGAGTTTCGCCCCGGCGCTCGGCGTTTAATCTTTGTTGAGCTATTTGGTGCTGGTGCGTTTCTTAAAAACTGCCATGCATGCGCGTTTCTTAAAACTGCCAATTTCACTGATTTTTCGACTAAGTCTTATCATAACTTTTCTCAGAAACAACCAAATAAAACACTCTTGGTATTGTAAGATAGCCCTTGAATTGCTCTATTAGCTTGCTAAATATCAAAAAATTTCATTAAGGCTTAAAAAAGATGGAACCAAACAAGCACAAAAAATTGCCATAACTCTTGAATAAATTAATGAAATTTTTTGAAATTTAGCAAGCTAATAGAACAACTCATTGGCTATTTTTCAATACCAAGATTGTTTTATTTGGTTGTTTCTGAGAAAAGTTATGATAAGACTTAGTCGAAAAATCAGTGAAATTGGCAGTTTTAAGAAACGCGCATGCATGGCAGTTTTTAAGAAACGCACCAGCACCGAGCTATTTCATTTGCATAATAGGCGATCGCATTTGTCCTTATTTCTAAGATTTTTTTTTAATTTAGAAGTGTCGAATCTTTTTCGGAAAATTTTCGTTGTGTATAAATGGTTTAATATAATTGTTTGAGAAGGAAAACTATTAAAATTATCCAATAAATTATTCCTTTTTTTATTATGGGAATATATTTGCGATTATAATGATGATGATTCATACAATCACTAAAAAAGAGCAAAATCACTGATGAGAATCATTTTCAAAACTCATTCACCCATATATTTGTCCACTCGTGCATTATAATAAAATATTTTTTTCATTTTTAGGAGGAAAAAGGTCCAGTTTTGCCGTCGAGCGACATTTGAACTGACTAAAATTGGAAATGGCGGAATTTATAAAAATGCACTAGCACAGTTATTGGGTTATAATTTTTTTTTTTTCATGGTCAATCAAAGCCTAAATTCTTGGTATCATTCGAAAGCTTTAAGCGCAAGAATTTCAATACTCAAAAAAAAAATTCAATGTTAATTGGCGTCTAAAAAAGTTACAAATGAGCAAACTGAATTACATTTTAAAATGACTGTTTGCTTGATCAAGAAGAAAATTAAGGTCCTATTTCAATTTTTCTTGAAGGCATATACATCATTGCTGCGTTGTCATGATGCTTAATTTGTTAAAATTTGCTGAAAAGGCCTGAGTTTTTATATTTTTAAGTGCCACTTTGAATGCGGAATTGAAAAGCAAAAATGTTACCGGGGCTATGCATTTTGCAGGTGTTTTTATTATATATATATATTTTTTTTAAATATTTAATAAACAAAGGCATCTTGAACCGAATTCAAAATATTTTAGGCTTTGATCTTTTGGCTCTCTTACCCCGGCGTGTGTTTGGTGTCCTAATTTCGGCGCTGCGATTAAGTGCCGTCAACTACAACAAGGACGACAATGCTACTATAAACAACTGCCTCAACAGAAATATGCCACGCACTTTTCCGTGGTAGTCTAATTTAGCACTTAAAAACAATGACAAAAGTTAATTCAATTTTTGGTCCAAAAATGTACCGCCAAATTAAGTGTGTTCCAAAATTACCTAAGGGTTTGATGATGAAACATTTTTCATTCTGTGAATTATGGCACACTCCTTACATGGGGGATCCAGTTCTAACCCTTCCGTGGTATGCAAACTAAAGAGAATGGCATAATTTTCAAAAATTTAAGTAAAGACTGAACTAATTAGCGTCTAAAAATCAAAGGGAAAATAGAGTGCTTAATTTCCGCTTTTTTGTTATCCCTTGACAACATTTCAACTTTTTTTTTTTACTTTTAACCCACACCATTTCGGCGGCAAATTTTTTTTTGCAAAAATCGACGAAAAAAAATTGGCGCAATTCGTTTAAGGGAATTTCTCTTTAAGTGTTGTTACCACAATTAAAAAATATTCGCTGCAAAGAAGGCTATTCCCACACTTTTGGGCACGACAATTTTCCGTGGCCAAGGAATGTCTAAGCTAATTTTGCTACGCAATCAGCTGCGAATTGAGTAAGTTTTTTTTATAAATCAATAGGGTGTTCCTTTATTTTGTTTTCCAGTTAGTAAACAAACAAAAAACAAATATATTTGAAGGAATTAATACTTTAATAACAAAATATATTGATTAATTAGTTATTTATCATTTCTTGATTAATCAATTAGTGATTAATTGATTATCTCCCCTTCTCCCATTTGGACAGGATCAGCAAATTTCTCATTTTGGGAATGCAACTTAGAAAGTGATTTATATATTTGGACTTCGAATGCACGAAGCAAATGTTGAGAAAATAATTAAAGGACAATTTTGGCAGTTAATGTTTATTTAATATATTAAATATATTAAAAAAATTAGTAATTTAAATAATTATTTCAAAAATATTTTTGAACAAAATAAATTATTTTAAAATTTGTATAAACTTTTTCTTTTCTTATTTCAGAATAAGAATTTGATAATGTTCCTTTGGAACTTCTTCTTTTTTTTTGATTTTTACATTTGCACTTCATCCCATTTCTCACTCACATATTGATATGATATTCTTTCTTTATATATATTGAAGTTTTTTTTTTTTAAATAAAAAAGGTTTGGTGCAAAAAGAGCGATAAGAACAAACTTATAGGATAGGTTACTGTATCGTCCTGCACTTGTCACTGTGACAGAATCTCTTAGTACAAAATTAGAATTAAGAAAGGCTTTACTCAATCAACAAATACTAATACGACAAATACACCGCCAAAATGGAACAGGCAAAAGAAGAAATAGAATTTAGCAAGTTCTAAATATATTCAATTCTTGGCGTTGAAGAGCGTTTGCAATTTCTTCATATGTGGCAATTTCTTTACTTTTGAACCTAAACGTTGGGAAAAACAAATAACACTAAAATAGAAAAATAAATGTATTTTTAATTTAAAAAAATATATCATTTTATTTGCAACAATTAATTGCAACAGTTGCCAATAAGAAGGGCCTGGATTTTAAATTGCTAAAAACTTTCAATTTCACACAAGTTGCTAACAAGCTGCAAAATTTCGAAATTTTTTTATTGGCGTGGATTTTTTTTTTTGTTGCAAAATGCTGTATTTTTAAAACTTGACCACCAAGAAAATATAAGATGATTGTGAAAACATTGAGCTCAGTTAGAAAAAAACACATGGCCATTTGTGCAATTTTTTAAAAATTAAAATACCGGTGGCATTAATAAGAAATGTATGGTAAAAATAAAGTTATTTTTCTCAAATATAAAAGAAAAAAATATTTTATTTTTAAATTTCTATTACCAATTTTTTGGACAACTTTTTTCATTTCTTCCTTTCTTTTATTTGCAAAAGTTGGAGTTTTTGCATTTAAAACTTCGATGACAGAAGGAATTGCGCAGATTGTACAGTAATCATTGTCTCGTTCCATTTCATTTCGAATCATTCCCATTGCCTTGCGGTATTTTTTAAGAGTTTCAGCAATTGGCACTAAAAACAATTTGAAAATTCTCGTGAATGTCAATTTTCATGAAGAAAAGGTTTATACTTTCATGTTCTAAATACCTTTATTGCAAATTTAACTTCTTTTTTTTTGAAAAAAAAACTTTTGTCAACGTAAATTTTGCAATCTATTTTTGAGTTCATAGGAGAGAATTTTTTTCAAGAAACTAAGATTTTTTGAATAGCTGAAAAGATTTTCTTGTCCAAATTTAATTTTTCTTTACCCAAAAACTATTCTTTCATTTTGAAATTATAATTTTTTTGCTTTGCTTTGGTAAAAAAAAACAAAAACTAATCTGGTCTATGTAATTTTGATAAAAAAGTTTTAGAATAATAAAAACTAAATTATAATTTGGATTAAGAATCGTAAACCACCATTATTAGCTAATTTAAGGTAATTAAAATGAATCCATTACCTTCTAAAGTTTTCTTTTCTCGAAATGCTTTGCGCAAATTCAACACTTTGACGCAATTTTCGATATTTTCAAAATTTTCAGTGACTATTTTGAAGTCTTCGTCACCACTGTTTTGGTTTCGCCAATTTGCTTGCGTCGGTGCCAAATTGAAGAGATTATATGCCTTCAGTAGAACAATTTGTACTTCCGAAATCTTGTTGTCGTTTCTTGAAGCAACCTTCAGAAAAGATGGCTTCAATGCCAGATTCTCCAACAGTTCTGGAATTACCAATGATTTTTGAAAATTTATTTATTTTTGAATTGAAAAATAATTAAAATAATAAATTTTATAAGCTGTATAGGCCAATTTATTCTCATTTTAATGCCAAATGGACCTTCTGCCGCTATTTTCACTTTTCTTTTTCCATCCAACAGATCTAAAAATACACATAAAAATAAGCGCTATTCCTTATTCGAGATTGGCTTTGTAAAATTTTACGGACTTACTAAGGCCTTGACAGGCCCGTGCCCAAGCCTGGTCAAAGAAACTATATCATATAATGAAAAAAATAAATTTTATCCTCTGTCTTTTTTTAGTATATCCGGCCGACCAAGCTGGTCTTGTTTGGTCTTTAAAAATCCTCACCTCCTCCTCTTTCCGTTTTTCGTTTTAATATAAGATAGGCCAAATATTCTCGTAGTGCCATGTTTGCTAATCGAAGGCGTTCACAGTTTGACAACACACCACTAGCAGCAGCAGGAGAAAAAGGCGAAGAATGTTGTCCATTTGATGTTGAGGAAGATTTTGGGTCATTACTTTAATTAAAAATTGTAAAATTGGACAAGCTAAGATACAAATTGCCCTGTTTAAATATCTAAAAAGTGAAGTTATTTTCACTAATTTTCACATTTTAGTTAACGGAAAAGGCTAATCACATTCTTTTACTATGAAATTTTATTGTTTATAAAAAGGTTCCTTTTATCAAATTGCATATATTTATAAATTTAATTATAAAAAGAAAAAATTCTTTTAGCACTGTAAGGCATTGAATTTTTGTAATTTATAAGGATAATTGGCACACTACTTTTGTTGCTCATCGCCTGTTTTGCAATGCCATTTTGTTATTTGCTCTTTCAAAAACAATTTTTCCCATTCGTCCGCAGTTTCTTCTATTTGTGATGGTTCCTTTTTTTCGTCTGTTGCTTTTCCTTTTGGCAAAGTTTCCGCAATAGGTGAACCTGAGAATCTGTTTTTATCCAAAGTCATACAATCACTGTTCATATGCCATAATTTTCATTTTTAAATAATTTGGCAAAATGTTTTTTTTGTGTTAAAAGAAAGGATTTTTTTTAAATTTCAAAGAATGTTGGAGGCGGCCCATTTCCAAGACGGTCATCGTATTTAGGGAACCGAAGACATCTCATGTCCCTGTCCTTAGTAATAAATGATTACTTGATGAATTAGATAGATTTTCATTGTCATTTCGGTTGGAATTGCCGCCATAAAATGCATTTTTGAAAAAGGAAATTAATCCAATTGGGCAAAAACGAAAATTGCCGAACATTCCTTTTCCTTTTGCTTCATCGTTTGGTGCTTCTTAAATTGCATGTTTTGTAATTATACTCTTTTTTTATTCTTTTTTTTTTCTTTCACCTTGGCATTTTTTAGCAATGCAATGCTTTTCTTCTTCAGACATTCCGTTTTTGGGTTCGAATTTCTTGAAGTTTGGTTCTGCTTCTTCTGTTTTCCCTGAAATATCTCAAAAATCCGGCTTTAAAATATACGAAGTATTAAATTCAACATTTTTGCATTTGAAAATGCATTTCTTCGGCCCAACCTTCATCATTCACTGAATGCTCTTCTTCCGCCGATACCGAATCTGTAAATTAAAAAACATTGCACAACAATTGAAAATTCTTTCACCTTCATTTGCCGTTGCATATCCTTCGTCCGATGCATATAAATTTCAATGAATTTTAATGATTTTTTTCAAAATTATAAACCCTACCTTCGACTCCATTGAATTTTTTTCTGCTTGTGTGGGCATTTCTTTTATTTCTTTAACTTTTTGTTCAACTTTTGATGATGATTCACTTATTTCTAAATTTACTTACAAAATTTTGCATTTTTTAAATTGACCATTCATTTTGCATATTATAATATTTTTTTCATTTCTTGCATATATTCGACCTTTCTCCTCTATGGTAGCTCCATTAAACACAGAAAGTTGTTGAGTTGGTCCATGATTTGCAGTTAAATCTTCAGGCGATGAATTATTCATTTTCACCATTGTGAAAAATTGGAAAATAAAAACAAACAAAAAATTAAAATTAATAAATTTCATATTCTAAAATGATCTATTTATTTATTTTTTGCCTAAATTCTTTTATTAAATTCTAATTAAATACTTTTTTTAATTATCATATAAAATCTGTTTGAATTATTAAAAAATGTATTCGACGATTAAAATTTTAGTATATAAATTTTTTTGAGGTTTAAGCATATAAAAATATGCTCTTTCACCATAATAACTAAATCAACAAAAAAGCAATCGATATGACAAATATAAAGCAAAAAATAAAAATAAATAGATATAAAAATAAGCAATGTTATATTACAAATAATATATTTTCTAGAATGATAAATTAAATTAATTAAAGATTTTTACTGTTCATAGTGTGGATGGACCACCGGGACCGGGCCAGAAAATCCCGGTTTTTTCAGGTCCCAGTCCCGTTCTTCAAAAATAGTGAAGTCCCAATTCCGGTATCTCTAAGTCCCGCGGGAGGCGGGACTGACTAACCGGGACCAAATATACACTGATAAGAATGCGGATCTGAGTAAGAAATTGTTAGAAAAATTGTAGAAAAGCGAAATTTTGAAGGAAAAATTTGTTATAAATATTTTTTTTTATATATATATATATAATGTATGCCAATGAAAATTTTTATGACGATTTTCTTTATAAAATTCATTTATTTTTTTTAATTTTCCCGGCGGTGTCTATCGACACCGAAAGACACCTTTTAATCAGGAGTGTGCACGGACACGGAGTCAGCCTCGTGATCAGCACCCCGGAAAACGCTTTTATACCAATTTTGAACTCATATAACAAACTTAAATTAGAACCCCCATTCTTTGGGAGTGCAAATTTGGTCTTTTCGGGGCGCAACTTTAGGCGCAAATGTCGGAGGAGCAAATGTCGCGGACACAATTGTCGGCTGCAAAAAAGTAGTGGCGCAAGGTCAGGTGCCAATAGATTTTAGTTGCTACAACCCAAATAGGTAAAAATAAGTGCGAAAAATTCGCTCTAATTCGAAAATTGTTCGGAGAAAATGGGTTTTTGGTGCTTCTTTCATCAAGAACTATGCGCAAAAATCATGATAAATTGGTTGTTTTAAGCAAAGGCAAAAAAGAATTTTTGCGGCGAGAACGCACCAAGGCATGGGCACCAATGGAGCCGAGGAGTTCTATGATAGATAAAAGGACTAATTTTATCCTGCACTACCAAACGCTACACCCTCCTCATTAATGTAGCGAAAACTTACCTTAATGGCTCCATTAAAATGCACATTATTTTGAATAAATAATTATTTTTTAGCTGGCTCAAAATATTATAGTAATCTAAATTCAGCTAGTCAAATACTTCTTTGTATACTATGTTTTTAACTTTTCTTGTAATATTTTATTATCTATTTTATTTTATAAGCAACATATATTTGACCATGACTAAACATTTTTTTAGTTCAAACCACATTTTTCTAAAGTTTGTCCTGTGCTTTATTTATTGACATCGCAAATGCGAGTTTTACAGGAAATTGATGTCTTATTAAACTAAATGGATATTCATTGTCACATCTAAGTTTAATCCTTGGAATAAAAATCATTTTAATTGATGAGAATCTTCGCATTCTTCACAGAATTCTTCTATAGTTTTACAAACTAAAACATTATCTTTTTAGAAATAACACTGAGTCTTGTGCTATGCAACGTTTGGTACAACATTTCCAATTTTTTTTTTAGAAATAATATCCCCAAAATTTCTTCTACTAGTTAACACATTCTAACGTCACAACAATTTCATCTTTTTCATGGTTTGGTTTACCATCACCAATACATATGTAAAAATTCCTTTGCAAATTCTTGTTCTGTTGGAAAGGCTCTCATTTTTCTGAATTCTAACTTTGTTATTGCTAATCCCGGACCAAAACTCGAACAAAAATCGTTATATTTGTTACTGAGTTCGAACAGCAAGATTTCATTTTTTCTAAAATTTAATTTATGGCCAAAAGCCGGCTTAAAAGACAAATCATAATAGCACGGAAAAGATAATTCGAACATAGGTGGTCGATAATACGAATTTAGTGTCTGGCGGTGCCGCGAGGCACCGCCGGGAATTCGCATAGGCTCTCGTAAAATTTTTCTAAAAAAGTACTTTTTATTATTTTGTACAGGATTTGTTACGAAAATAAACTCAAATTTTCAAAATTTTCCCCGGCGGTGCCTATCGGCATCGCCGATCCTTCCTTTTTCGGAATGAAAAATGAAAAGTCTTTTTCAAAGCCTGAACTGCTCGGGAAAATAGTTGGTGGAGAGAAATATGGAGTCAATGCTTGATTAAGTTGAATAAAATGCTATTTTAACTGTTAAACAGCGTTTTCAACCAATTTCTTATTTTTGACCCGTAATTGTCTTATTTCGGCAATTTTCAATGGCATCCCTGCCTTATAAATATAGCAAAATGTCCTTGGAAGTTCGATTTAGTAAATCGGGCTCTATAGAAAAAGCAACAACAATTGCAGTAGGGATGTCAAAAATATATGCAAAAAGATGCCAAAATATGCGTATAAACATGCAAATAAAACAGGGAAATATGCATAAAAATTATAAAATATGCATAAAAATAGTAAAATATGCATAAAAATTGTAAAATATGCAACAATATGCATTAAAAAAAATTGAAAATTAGGGGTGCAAATTTATTAAAAAAATTCCTCATAATTTTAATGGATGTAAAATTTTAGGCATACTCAAAATTTTCGAGTAGTTTTTCAAAAAAAATGAACATTTACCAAAAAAATGACAAAATGTGCATGAAATCTGAAAATATTTACCAAAAATGGCAAAATATGCATGAAATATGCACAAAAACCCCTAAATATGGAAATATGCACGAAAATCTCGAAATATGCAAATAAAAGTCCCCACTTTTATAAGCAAATTACAAAAAGAAGGTATTTCCTATTAATTAGACCAGGTAGAAAGCAGGAAAAAAACATGCTTTGCATAAAATTGACATCCTTATTCGGCGCGCTGTCGATTCGTCCCCGTGTCGATTCGTCCCCTAAGCCAAAATAGTCGATTCGTCCCCAAATTTTTAAAAAATTTCTAAGTTTCGAGATTTTTCAATAAAAAATTACAGGGAATTTTTTTAAGCAGCCAACTTAAAGAAAACCCTAAAATTTTCACAAAATTTTTGATTTTTTTTTATCATTTTTTTGGGGGTTTTTTTAAAAAAATTTTGCGAAAAATTTAAGTTTTTCTTTAAGCTTGCTGCTTAAAAAAATTCCAGTAATTCTTTATTGAAAAATCTCGAGACTTAGAAATTTTTTAAAAATTTGGGGACGAATCGACTATTTTGGCTTGGGGGACCAATCAACACGGGGACGAATCGACAGGGGACCAATCGACGGGCAGCGCCCTATTCATCAGTAAGGATGGCACTTTAAGGCAAATGCCTTTTTTTTGAGGCCATTGAATGATTTTTCGTCAACAACACTAAATTTGTCAAAAAGGCCGTCCATAAATATAATAAGGAAGGGAGAGTTATTTTTGGACTAATCAAAAAGAAAATTTCTGAAAACAATTAACTTTAGAAACTTATTTAATTTCCTAACTTTTTCTGTTAAGCTTTTTGGCTTTGGTCAAATTCTCTTGAAATCAACTCAATACCTGAGCCTCACTCACTAGCACAAATAAATTAAAAAAAAAAAAATTTTTTTTTCATTATTCCTTTAAAAATAATAATTTACGTTCGTGGTGGGGGTAAATAGCTAATGCAAAAATAGAATAGATAGGTGGGTGATCGAGGGGGGGGGGGAATGAAAGAACACAGTGAAAAATCAAAATCAGGGCAACCCGTCCTCCGAAAAGGGGACGGAACGGGGACCAAACTAGGGAGAATTATTAAAGGAAATTTTTTGTCTAATCGAATGTATTTTAAAGTTCTTTTTTATCAAAGATTTTGATCTTAGAAAATCTGAAAAATTTTGGCAAAATCAAAAAATATAATGAGAAACCAATCTGTGCCTATCGGCACCAACGGACTCCCAACCAGTGTTCGGACCTCATACTCATACTTCATACTCATACTCATACTCGTACTCATACTCATACTACGAGTATGAGTATGAAGGGGGGAAAAAAGTCGGTATGAAAAAAAAATTTAAAATTTCAAAGCCCGACAGCTAAAATTCCAGTCTTAAGTTGCTCAAAAAGATTATGGGTAATGAAAAATATGGTTTTTGATACTCATTTATAGGGAACGGATTTGTAAGCGCGAAAAAGTCCAAAATAAGTCCTTAAATAAGTGCGAAAATATCGCGAAATAAGTGCGAAAATAAGCACGAAACGCCAAAATAAGGGCAAAAACTTATTTTAAGGGCGAACATCTAGAATATGCATTTTTAAGGGCCAACATCCAAAATAAGCATTTCTAAGCTCGAATAAGTGCGTCAAAACGAAAAATTTTCGGACAAAAAATGTGTTTTTCGTGCATTTCTCGTCGAGTTAAAGCCGCAGAAAAAATAAGCAAAAACTTATAAATCCGTTCCCTACTCATTTACTTGGATATACTGATGTACCATTGCTACGCAATCATTTTTAAATATGTCCTTTTTTTACCCGATATCTTTTTTTTTTGGCCTGATGTCCTTTTTTTGAAATTTTTCAGACCAAGCCCTTGTTTACTGCGAAAAAGAGATTTCATGTGCAAATTATGCCAAACATTATTCAACTATTTTATTGATAATATTGAATTTTTGTGCCTTCGATTTTGCTTGGCGAAGTATGCAAAAGTGCTAGGTCGTTTGTTAAATTCCGCCACTATGGGCGTTTGTTAAATCCGCCATTTTTTACAAATTTTCCGAACATAATTCGTCATAACTTTGTTCAAACGCAACCAAATTTAATAATCTTGGTATGGTCCGATAGCTATTATTTAGCTCTATTAACTTTCCAAATTTCAAAAATTATGATTAAGTTTTACGAAAATTAGGACCGTGAGATTGAAAAATAAAAATATTTTTGGCTATATTTTTTTTAAAACTTATTCAATTTTTTTGAAATTTAGTAGATAAATAGAGCTATCCAATAGCTATCGGATGATACCAGGATTGTTTAATTTGGTTAATTTTGGGCAAAGTTATGACAAATTATGTTCGGAAAATCTGTAAAAGATGGCGGATTTAACAAACGCCCATAGTGGCGGAATTTAACAAACGTCCCAGCACGTGCAAAAAGTATGAGGTATGACGCCAGCATCAATTTAAAGGATAACGAATCAATAAAAAAATGCGCAAGGGCGGGGCGGGGTAGAGTAAACAACAGCAACAGATCATCTGACTGACCAATGGGGATGAATTTGGGTGCTGCCACGTTTCTTAAATTCAGCCATTATAAAAATGTTCTTTTTTTGACGAATTTATTGTTGTTGACGAGAAATCTTTCACTGATTTCAAAATCGAACTAAGTGGACACTCGCCAAACAAATCAACCTTCTGCGATATTACTCAATTCGCTGCACTGTATTCTGATTTATTTTATTCTAATTTTTGAGTTTTTAAGTGAGTTTAATATTGACAATTCCGATGACAAGTTGCAAATCAAGAACATTGGCAATGTTTCCAAATCGGAAGTGCCATTGGCACAAATTGTTCGATGGGAATGGAATCATAAAGGGGAACAAGTGATCAAAGAAGTAAATTATTTGAAATATGATCAGATTTAAAAAAAATTATTAAAATTTAGAATACAATACTAAAGTTGGGTTCCGTTGTGCGTTTTGATTTCATATATGACTCTCACTCATATGTTGTAAGAATTCTTCAAAAACAGGAAAAAAGCGATGAAAAGTAAACCAAAAATAAGAAGAAATTAATAATTTTACATTTTCCACTTTTAGTCCATGCCCTCCGCTCAGTTCACCGGACGACGAATTGACAGTGCAAATTGGGCACAAAAAAGTAAGAAATAAAACAATGAATGAATGCTTGATGAAAAACAAAGCAAAAAACTTTCTATATACGTTATATAGGTTTCGGGTTTCGTTTCAAAAAAGGAAATCTCCCGGCCGAAGGCCGGGAGCGGTCTGAAAGTTGTGCATTGGTCTTACAACTTTTTGAGGTGCATCCGGGAAAACTATAGAAAAAAAATCTAGGGCGCCACATGAGCGCCAGGAACCGAGTTGCGGGTCATTCGCGCACTCTCAGTTCTACGAAAATTTTTCTTTGGATCGGGATCAAAAAATTTCCGCCGTGAGGGCCCTAAGTTGGAATGTCCCCGAAAACTTTTCCAGCGGACCCTAAGCGAAATTTTCAAAACCTAGGCCTGCCTGCTTCGACAATTTTTCAGCACCAGAATGGTGGTTTTCAGCCCCAGCTGAATGCCGGGCTGGGGATTGAGCTGATCAGAATAGTGATCAGAGGCGCAATGTAGCGATTTTGGAGCCCGATTTTTTCAGAAAAAAATTTTTTGAAAATTTTGAAAAATTTCCGAGCTAGGGGGGGTTGCAGGTTTTGCACGTTTGGGGCTGTATGAATTTTTAACGATTTTTTAAAAATAAACGGAGACCACTTTAGTTCACCCGTTTTTGATGGGCTATCATTTAAAAATAATTTTGGAAAAATTTTTATTTTTTCAAAAAATTTTAAGGTAGGCGGGACACTTCAGTCCCGGGCCTGTAACTCGCCAGGGGGTGCCTGGAGTGAAAAGTTTTTTTTACCCATATTTGTAGAGAATTAAACGGGCTATTTAATGGTGTAACATAGGTTCAAAAATTTTCAGAAATTTTCGAGCTAGGCCCCCTAGAAAATTTTCACCTACCTTCAAAGGGGTCAAAAAAATTTCAAAAAATATTTTTCTGGGCCTATTTTAGGCGCTAATCACGAATATCATATTAGTTTTGTGCTAAAAAATTTTTGGGGTTGCTTAAAAAATTTTGAAAAATCGACCATTTTTTTGGTCTCCAAAATTTTGTGAAATATTTAAAAAATCATAACTTAATTATATTTGGATCAATTTGCATAAAATAAAGTTAATAAACTGCAGAAAAATACGCCCGATTTTATGCAATTTATTAGGGATTTTAATTATTTAGCAGAAAAAAGTTAGGTTCAAATTTTTGTAAATTTTTGATTTTTCAGAAAAAAATTCATAACTTTTTTCAGAATTTAAATTTTGAAAATTTCTTTTTATGATAAAATTGCTAATTTTTAGCTCTATAGAAAAGTCCTTTAAATCCTTTTTCTAACTTTTTCTTAAAAAAAGTTATAGCTCAAAAACTGCTTTTGTAAATCCGGACCATGTACCCTTTTGAAAATTTTTTCAAAAATTTTTTACCCAAAAATTTCTTGAAACCCACTTTTCTAAGCCTATTTGGGCCGCTGATCACGAATCTGCAATCAGATTTTTGTTTGAGACCGTTAAGGTCTCTGAATCCATGCGTAAATGCGGATTCTGATCGGGTGGGGGAGGGAGGGGGGGGGGGGTTCAGATCACCATACTCAAATGGGTTTTTTTAATAAGTTTTCTTTCCTTTAAAATAAATTTTCAATTCATAATAAATCATTTACATAAAAAAATAAATTTAATAAATGGAACACTTTCTCAATCATTGGAAAATTTCAATTAATTTTACTGCATTTATCACATGCAAAATTTTTAACTTCAATTTACAATTCAATCACACTTCCCTTTTAATGGCAAAAAATTAATATTTATTCACCATTGGAACACTCTCAGTCCCTAATCATTGGAACACTCTCTGTCCCTAATCATTGGAACACTCTCATTCTCTAATCATTGGAACACTGACAGTCCCTAATCCTTGGAACACTCTCTGTCCCTAATCATTGGAACACTCTCATTCTCTAATCATTGGAACACTGACAGTCCCTAATCCTTGGAACACTCTCAGTTCCTAATCATCTCGTAGTTGTACATTTTCCAATCACCGTGATACATACCTAGGTAGCGAAGCTCGATAAGCGCGAAGCGCTTTGAATACAGTAACACGCATGCACGCAGGCGCTAGTTATATTATATACATACATTTACTTGGGAAGTGAATTTAAACGATGGAAGGAAGCCCTGCTGATTAATCAATTACCGTATCCTGATCAGATTACTGTATCCGCCCATTGGCTTATGTCCGTTTCCCCTGTCGTCCGTCGTATGCTCAGCGTGAAGATGAGGGAGAAGCAGCAGAGACTGATCACTTTGGACGAATTGGGCGTCGACATGGAGCAGTTCATGGAATTTGTGGAGGCCATTTCACTGAATGCTCTTCATAAGCCAATTCTTCCGACCCGTAAAAATTATTAAAACCAAAAAAAAAATATTAAAAATCCTTAAAAAAACAAAAAAAAAAAATCAAAAAAAGGGCCCATTTTTATTTTTTTTAATCATTTTTTTAAATTTAGCAAAAAATGTGCTTCCGCTGCTCAAATTAGCCGACTTCTTCCAAGTGGACTGGTTGAAGTTGCGCTGTGAAATGCATCTGATCAATTGCGTTGAAATTGCCCTGATCGATCGTTTCCTTCTGATCGATCGCTATGGTCTCAACAACTTAAAGGCATTTTCTCAAATGATTGTAATACTTAAATTATTTTTTTATTTCCCCAATTAAGAAATATTTTCTTCAATTTTTGACTCTTCGACTTTGTGACTGAATTTTGCCGATGGAATGTCCATTTTGACAAATGATATTATTTTCTGCCATCAATGATGACAAACGGTCATTTGCTTTTTTTTTATCTTTAGCACTTTTGTTGAAACATTTTTTCAATTAATTTTTCTTTTTTTTGAATTTTTACAAAAATTTATGATCAACCGAGAGCCCAAAGGCAGATGCCTCTTTTTTTCTGCCCACTAGTTTCTATGATTCAAAAAGGCAAGGACTGATACACACAAAAATTGCGATTTTAATTTCGATTTTTCGTTTCCGCCCTTATAGCCGAAGTAACACGAGGTCTAAATGTAAAATAAAACAAAGATTTCTGAATTAAACAAACATCTAGAAAAAAATAAAATCTTAAAGTAAATAAACATAAAAATTGAAGCGAATTTCTAGCACCTAAAACACCTAAACCAGGGGGTAACAATTATGAAAAACTTTTTAAAGCCCCTCAAACAAAGTCCAGTGGCCTTAAAAATGGGGCCTACAAGGTCGCACCGCTTTTTGCATTTATTCATGAATTTTTTATAAAGCAATTCTGAGCATTTGAGGATATTTGAGCTAAATCTTAAGGTTTTCAGAAAAAAATAATAATTCGTTTGATGGACCTAAATCTGAGGAGTTTCGTGGCCTCATTTAGCAGGCTTTTAATCGGGTCTTCAAATTCGGAGAAAATCTAATTTTAGTTATGATACTTAGCAAAGGCGCCCAGTTCTGAAATTTTGAAAATATTATCGCCCTAGATGCTGTTTGATTAGTGCTGCAAATATATCAAAAAAAAAAACATTTATGATAATAAACAACATGGTTAAAAACAGTAAAAATTGGGTGCGCCATTATTACCGATTTTTGGAAACGCTTGGATGCTTGATTGTATCTCGGCCAATGGAACTAATTAGAAAATTATTCAGAGAAAATATGTTTTTCGTGCTTCTCTCATCCAGTACTATTCGTAAAAATTGTTCGGAAAAAGGTGTTTTAGTGTTTCTCTCTTCAAGTACTTCCGTAAAAAATTGGTAAAAACCTAAAAATCCCAGCTCTACTGACGAGATAGTAAAGATTTCTGATACTTTCCTGTTTTTGGGGTCGGAGCAAATTCAAGAAAAACTTAAAATTACAAAGAAATTCTGAAAAATCGATTTTGCGTAAATTTCAGTTTTTCTTAAAATTTAGACGCAGAAATAGCTGAGGAGGCACCGACGCCTTCTGTCCACTCTCGCGGCGTACTGCGCACTGCACAGTGCGAAGAACAGTCGTCTGATCGCAGTGCAAATGGAACTGCTGCTTCTATTGCTCGAAGTCCATCAAAATGAGTCGACAATGGATACACAATTTTCTCACTCGGGTAAAGTGCGGGTGGTCATTGATCAGTCCAGGCTCGTAACAAAGTAAAATTGTCAGGAGGCAACAATGCCCACCCCCTGTTTACACGGGCTTGGATCAGTCATCATTCCCTCTTAATGCTCAATGTCCCTCTTGCAGATACCCCTCTCCCTGGCATTCATTCGTTCCCACTTTTGGTCTCCTCCATTAGTTCATCAAATTCTTCTGCTTCCCATTTGACTTCGCCCCTCCGTTTTATGATGGACCAATACGTAACGCTTATTCAAACCATCAACGAACTGAACCGACCTCCTCTAATTGATTCGGACAAAGCCAAAGTCATTACAATTCAAAAACCATTTGAATTTGCATTTTTAGTTCCAAAATTTGTTCAGCCTTTGCCAAGTGCTTTCCCTTTGTGTTTATCAGTCGTTGTCTGACGTGGAAGACTTAGCGAAAAAATCACTTTCGACCTTTTCCGGGTGCTCCTTTCTTCCTTTCAAATGTCTATCTTTGCAATTGCTTCAGACCTCTTACGCTGACCCTCCGACGTTATTCGAATGCCGGTGGCAAAGTGCCAACAGATGGCGGCGATGTGCCGGTGGTCACTTTGCCGTCGCATTGGCCCGGCGTCAACAGTTTGATCGCCCTTTTGTCGCGTGAACGAATTCGGTCCGAGAAAGTGCCTCCGAATTTGCGTCTTCTGCTCGTCGAATTCTTCGTCGCCATTGTCATGTCCATTTTCTGTCATGCCTTTGCCTTTTACGACTCACATTGGCTTTTACGATTGTGCGCCCATCCGATGGATGTCGCAATGTTTTCTTTGCTCTTCGGCGGCGGCGGCGAGCGGCGCTTGAGAAGCGCAGTGCCCGCACGTCCTCCGCGTGAGAATTTTTTAACACGCAAAAGTCTTACCAATCAATTTGATTTTTAGCACCAATGCGCGGGGGGTCAAATTTAACTGAACAGGAAACCCCACAGGCTTCTTCGACAAAGTCCGTGGAACAGCAGGACGAAGCTGCTATTCGAGCTAAATTGCATGCGAAAGTATGGCATTGGCAATCACTGCCGACATATTAGGACTGATACTAATTTTTTTTCGTCTGTATGTTTTTTTTTGAATTTCCAACTGATACCTCTGTATTAAAACAATAATTTATTTAGTGGTAAAAGTTATTAATAATTATAAAATTATTAAATGTTGAGTAATTTTCCATACTGAAACGGCCCTCCCTCTGAAATCCCACACTTGCACTATTCGTACTTCGCCCTAGCACCGGCGAAATGGCTTCCATAAATTCAATGAACTGCTCCATATCGACGCCCAATTCGTTCAAAGTGACCAGTCTCTGCTGCTTCTCTTTCATCTCCACGCTGAACATTCGAAGGGCCACGGGGGAAATGGACATAAGCCAATGAGCGAACACAGTAACCTGGCAAAAATACGATGTCTTACTGATCTAAACCGGTGCTAGTGCATATAAATTCCGACACCTATGCGCGTTTTTGTAAATCTGCCATTTTTACAGGTTTTCGAAGAAAAACTGGTCATCACTTTGCTCAAAAGTAACCAATTAAATAATCTTGGTAGCAATCTTGGTAGCAAGATCTATTATTTTCTAATCATTTCACCTTTTTGTCCCCAATTTCTACCGTCAAATCGTCGTTCGTTGAACTGAGCGGAGGGAATGGACTAAAAATGAAAAACGTTAAAATTCGTTCTTATTGTCATTTATTTGCTTTTCATCGCTCTCTTCTCGTTTTTGAAGAATTCTAACAACAATTGAAGGGGAGGAATAGATGCTGAACGATAAATTGGAGTTAGTGTTGAGTATTCTGGTCTAAATTTTTCAGATCATTTTTAAAATGATCGTTTTTTAAATAATTTACTTCTTTGATCACTTGTTCCCCTTTCTCATTCCATTCCCATCGAACAATTTGTGCCAATGGCACTTCCGATTTGGAAACATTGCCAATGTTCTTGATTTGCAACTTGTCATCGGAATTGTCAATATTAAACTCACTTAAAAACTCAAAAATTAGAATAAAATAAATCAGAATACAGTGCAGCGAATTGAGTAATATCGCAGAAGGTTGATTTGTTTGGCGAGTGTCCACTTAGTTCGATTTTGAAATCAGTGAAAGATTTCTCGTCAACAACAATAAATTCGTCAAAAATTTCTTTTGAAATTCACTAAAATAATACTTTATAAATTACTACAATGATTTGCACTAGAGTGGAGAGTAAATGTTAACCGAACCGAAAATCGGCCTTTTTGGGCAAAACCGAAAACCGGGGGTCTGAAATCAGTCTAACCAAAAATCGGGAGGGACCGGTTTCCCGGTTTCGGTTTGAAAATAAATAAATACACCCCTAAGGATGGAAATTTTAAGGTGCTTCCTGTTCCAAAATAATCCACAAAACGTATCTTTTTTTTAATTTTTCCCTACAAAAAGATTTGGTGACATGTGATTTCGTCAGTAAGTGATTTCGTCAGTGAGTGATTTCGTCAGTGAGTGATTTCGTCAGTGTTAGTGAGTGATTTCGTTGTTTTTTGACTTTCTTTTGGAGTGAAAACATTTAATTAATTAATTAATTAATTAAGGATTAATTAATTTAAAGAAACCGTTAAGTTAAAATGTTGCAATTAAAAATAGAAACCGGTTAAATAAAAATATGCCACCTAAAAACGATAAATATCCATAGATATTCATAATCGAATAAATATTTTTGTGTGTTCTATTACTGCCTACGGGTCACGCTTATTCAAAAAAAATTCAGCCTTTACTGTTTACTTTGTTTGTTCATTTCCCAAAACTCGTCAACCTTTTGATAACACGAGACTTCCCTCCATATTTTCTGCACTCCTTGAATTAGTCGATGTCCTTAGTCAGGCTTTCTGTCTGACAATCGAAGCGTGGGCATGAGCAGACCAGTTATAGCGGATCCGAGTATCTCTTCGAAGTAAAAGTTTTAAACAACTACGCAGTCGAATTTTTTGTTGATGCTGACGGTTCAAATTACAGTTTAGGTCGAGTGACTACACAAAAAACATGTAACTGTCTTTATTTTAATTGCTTGTAATATTTTGCTAGTCATATCTTTGTTTTTAAAAATTCTTTCTCACTGACGAAATCACTTACTGACGATCACCGGGAACCGATTTACCATTTCATCTTAAATTTCTTTAAAAATTACCCTTAACTATTTGAATCTAACTATTTTGTTCTAAAATCTCATAGCAAATCTGACCTAAATATTCAAAACTTTCCCCGGTGTCGCCAATCGGCACCATCGGCCCTCTCGCCCCTTCGAATTAATTTAACTAAAAAATAAATATTTAAAAGTTCTATTGACGCAAAATTTTAATTTTTTTTATCGAAGAAAATTTTTCTCTTTGTGATAGAAAAAAGAATATTCGCTATTTCTTATAAACTAAAAAATTGATCGAAAAAGTGTAAAGGTTTTCTGCCTATTTTTCAATTTTAGTACTTATTTGAGGATTTTTGTACCTAAAAGTGGAATCCCTAATGTGAACCCTGTTTTTATTGCCCTTTTACAATTGCAATTTTAAAAAATTATAAAAACAATTGCTTATTTTGTTAAAGAAATCTCCGATTTTCGGTGTTTTTTGGACCGCAAAAAGGATTCAAACTGTTCAAAGATAATCTCCCCCTCCCCCCATTGATATTTTTGGGTCAACATTTTGCCTTTTGATGAATGATTGACTCACTCATAAATTGAGCAAAAAAAACAGTATCATCCATCACCAACAGCAGTGTGGTCATTTCAATTTTTATTTAGTCTTTTCTACAATTATTTTAATGCATAATTTTATTATATTAACCAAATCACACAGATCACAAAAATTTTTATCATTGCAAAGCTTTCGCAAATAAAAAGCGTTTTTTCTAAGCAGTTGCTTTTTTTATATAAAAATCTTTTGTAATTTTTAAAAAGTACTTCAAAATTGAAAATTGCTTTTTTTTTATTTGGCTTTGCAAATAAAAAATTAAAAAAAATTGCCAAAAACTATTATTTGAAGAAATTTTTGCATAACTTTTGAAAAAGAAATCAGCCGCAAATTCTTCTTAATAAAATTTCTAATATTTTGAAAAAGTAGACATAAAAATGAAAAATAAAGTTAAATTAGCCTTTTTGACACCTAAAGATGCCTTTTTACAGAATCAAATTTCCAATCTTCGCATTTCAATACTTCTAAATTATTTTTCACAATTTTTGATTTTTATAAAAAATTTTTGAAGCGGTTATTTAATATTTAAAAAAAATTTCTCAGTAGCACCTATCAGCACCGCCGGATATCGGCGCCTCTCGTCACCGCTAAGTAAAAACAGGGTTCCCAGATGTACATGATTTTTCATATATTGATGATTTTTGATAATGATCACTTTTAGGTTTTTTTTTTGAATCTTTAAGAAAACGATTTTTTAATTGCGTTTTCCCGTAAATATTTATTTTAATTGTTCCTATTTTTTGTGTCAGGTCAAAATCATATTTTGTTTAATTACTTTCTCTTAATTATTCGTTTTTAGAAATTTCCTTTTTCATCAGTCCATCCAACAATAACCCTCCCTTATTGTCATAATTAATGGACGACATTTTTGACAAATTCATTGTTGTTGAAGAAAAATCATTCTCTGATGTCAAAACAGATTCGGGTGCATTTTATTGTCCCGCTCACATAAATCAGCCCAACAAAGAATAGCACAAAGCCCATTGCCTTGGATGCCAAACATTTCGAGCCCAAGACACTTCAAACTTCACTGAATTGCTCCATTCGCTTCACTGTAATTAATTATAATTTAATTTAATGCATTAATTTGTTTTTTTTTTTGCAAATCCCTGATTTTTTATTTAGAGAATTTCGCACCTTCTGCAACGAGGAAACGTTTGTAATTAAAGATATGGGCAATGCTTCCAAATCGGTCGAACCATTGGCACAAATTATTTGCTGGGAATGGGACAAAAAAGGGACACAAGTGATCAAAGAGGTGAATAAAATCATTTGATCAGATTTAAAAATAATCTAAAAAATTTAGACAAAAATACTCAACACTAGCTCCAGATTGAAATTCAGCAACATCCGTCCATCTTCATTTATTCTCAGAATTCTTCGAGAAAGGAAAGAGAGCGATAAAAAGTAAACAAAAAAAAGAAACTAATTTTTATGCTTTTCACTTTTAGTTCATGCCCACCGATCAGTTCGCCGGATGACGATTTGACAGTGCAAATCGGGGACAAAAAGGTGAAATGTTCTGACAAATAATCAATCAATGAACTTTGATCAGTCATATACCGTATCTTGATCAGGTTACTGTGTCCGCTGCTTGGTTTATGTCCGTTTCCCCCGTCGTCCGTCGTATGCTCAGCGTGGAGATGAGGGAGAAGCAACAGAGACTGATCACTTTGGACGAATTGGGCGTCGACATGGAGCAGTTCATGGGATTTGTGGAGGCCATTTCACTGAATGCTCTTCATAAGCCAATCTTCCCAACCGTTAAACGATTATTAACTATTATTGTTGTTTAATATTTATAATTATTGTCTAAAATTATCAGCCAAAAATGTGCTAATGTTGCTCAAATTGGCCGACTTCTTCCAAGTGGACTTGTTGAAGTTTCGTTGTGAGACGCATCTGATCAATTGCGTGGAAATTCCACTGGTCGACCGATTCCTTCTAATCGAAAAATATGGGCTCAACTATTTTTCATTTTTTTAATTGTTTTTTCCTTTTTAGAATTACTTTTTGCTGCATTTTTTTTCGTGATTTTCTCAATGTATCAAGTGCGCAAAAATCTTAGGCATTTGCTTAAATTCATTTTGTTCATCCAAAAAATCGGATACAAAAAGCACCATAGAATTCTTTGCTAATTGTAGCTTCCAAACGTTCACGATTCGTCTTGAAAAAAGCACTTAATCTGCCAACAGTCAAACGCAAAAAGTAATTCTAAAAAAGAAAACATTTTAAGAATTAAAAGAAAAAATGTAAATATTTAAATTGAAATCACTTTCAAATTGCTGAGTCCATAATTTTCGATCAAAAGAAACCGGCCGATCAGCTGAATTTCCACGCAATTGATCAGATGCATCTCACAACGCGACTTCAACAAGTCCACTTGGAAGAAGTAGGCCAATTTTAGTAACATGAGCACATTTTTAGCTTAATTTTATGTCTACTTTTTCAAAATTTTAGAAATTTTATTAAGAAGAATTTGCGGCTGATTTCTTTTTCAAAAGTTATGCAAAAATTTCCTCAAATAATAGTTTTTGGCAATTTTTTTTTTAATTTTTTTATTTGCAAAGCCAAATAAAAAAAAGCAATTTTCAATTTTGAAGTATTCCCCTTTTTGAAGAATTCTGACAACAAATGAGGAAGAGGAACAGATACTGCTGAACTCAAATTTGCAGCCAATGTTGAGTATTTCCGTCTAAATTATTCAATCATTTTTAAAATCAGATCCTTTTCAATTTATTTACTGCTTTGATCACTTGTGCCCCCATCTCGTCCCATTCCCTTTGAATAATTTGTGCCAATGGCACTTCCGATTTAGAAATATTGCCAATGTCCTTGATTTCCAGCTTATCATAGTAATTGTCAATATTAAACTCACTTAAAAAATTCAAAAATTAGAGTAAAATAAGTTAAATACATTGCTTCGAATTGAGTTATATCGCAGAAGGGTTTTTTTCAAAAAAGGGTTGAGTTTAAAAAAACTAAGGGTTCAGTTTTCAAAAACTATTTTGTATTGTCGTTGTAATGAAAAGGCTCTCCGACTAAAATGAATGGCACGAATAAAATGACCTGATTTGATATTTATACGACAGAATGACAAAAAACAAAAATTTTATTTTTTAGATTTAATAGGCAAAAAGCCGATTTCAAAGGACATTTTTGATCGAAAGGATGCTGAACTAAAAAATACGGGCACGGAAGTTTGGGGACCAGCCAAGTTTAGAACCTCATAACTTTTTCCTAATTTGATTAAATTCTGCAAGTCAAAATTAGTACAATTCTAATCTTAATAACTTTTCTCAAAAAAAAAAAATTGAGAAACATAGTATCTCTACGGTATAGAAAGAATAATATAGAATTAAATGTTAAAAAAAAAATCTTTTCTTTTTTGTGGAAAGTGCCTAATTTCTCCATCGGCGGTGCCTATCAGAACCAATGCTTCACCATATCGTAATCTTAAATAGGGCTTAAATTTTAAATGGAGCTTTGGGGATTTGTGAAAAAATTCTCAAAGGGGGTCAGTTTTAGGATACAATCTGTTTACAAAATAAAATTTTAAAATTTTTCAAAATTCGGGTTTTACCCCAAATAATTCATTTTTGCCAGCCAAATGAGGATTTTGAAAATTTTCAGCTGGGAATACTGATTCTAAGTTATTTTTATTCGGTAAGTTCACGAATAAAAATTTAGCTAAAAAATGTTAGGGTTCTTTCAAATTTTGAATTGTCGAGTTTTTGCGTTTCGAATTTATTTTCAGAACAAATTTGTAAAGATCGAATAAAATAGTGAAATTTTCACTTTAACAAGAATTGATTAACAGAATAAAATAACAAATTTAATTACGTAGTTATTCCAACAACCAACATTTCAAAATCATCCACAAATGTGGTCGTATAAAAGAGCAAGAAATTCTTTGCTAATAGAAGGTACCAAATATTCATGATTTGCTTTGAACAATGCGCGAAACTTGTCAACATTCAAATGCAGAACATAATTCTTAAAGGGAAAAACTTTTAATTAAATAAAAAATATTTAAATTGGAAATCACTTTCAAATTGTCAAGCCCATATTTTTCGATCAGGAGGAAACGATCGACCAGTGGAATTTCCACGCAATTGATCAGATGCGTCTCACAACGAAACTTCAACGAGTCCACTTGGAAGAAGTCGGCCAATTTGAGCAACATTAGCACATTTTTGGCTGACAATTTTAGATTAAAAATATACATAAATTACTACTGTTTGACAACTGCATTTTTCGGTAACGGAAAAAATCGGTAATTACCCATGAGCCCCCAAATCGGTCGGTAAACGCTAATCGGTAAATGCTACTCGTTTAAATTTATGACTAAAAAAACAAAAATATGTATTAACATAAATTATTCCTTTCTTAAACATAAATTATTGTATCTCATAAAATCTAATATCAAGTAGAAGTATTAATTTTTTAAAAGGAACCAACGCACAGAAGAAAGTTAATGGGAGGCAAAAAAGAGAAAGAGAGAGTTTTTACTGCTTATACGACTTTTTGCATGGGTTAATTTAAACGGTTTTTTATCGAATTAAAATGAAAATTGGTAGTCCGTGTAAATTTACCGATTTTTACCGCAGTAAATGTTTACGGTACCGAAGCCTAATAATTACACAATATAATAATTTTACGATTCGGAATGATTGGCTTGTGAAGAGCATTCAGTGAAATGTTTTCAAGAAATTCCATGAACAGCTCCATGTCGATGCCCAATTCGTTCAAAGTGATCAGTCGCTGCTGCTTCTCCCTCATTTCCACGCTGAGCATACGACGGACGACGGGGGAAACGGACATAAACCAAGCAGCGGACACAGTAACCTGATCAAGGTACGGTATATGACTGATCAAAGTTCATTGATTGATTATTTGTCAGAACATTTCACCTTTTTGTCCCCGATTTGCACTGTCAAATCGTCATCCGGCGAACTAATCGGTGGGCATGGACTAAAAGAAATATGTAAAATTGGTACATATTAATGATTTACTTTGCATCGCTCTTTTCCCGTTTTTTGAGAAATCTGACAACAAATGAAGCCAAGGAATATATGTAATCGGACTGCCAATCGCAGCCAAAATTGAGTATTTTCGTCTAAATTTTTCAGATCACTTTAAAAATCCGGTCATTTGCAATTTATTTACTGCTTTGATCACTTGTGCCCCCTTCTCGTCCCATTCCCAGTGAATTATCTGTGCCAATGGCATTTCCGATTTGGTAACATTGCCAATGTCATTGATTTGCAATTGGTTATAGCAAGTGTCAATTCGAAATTCACTAAAATTAAATTCATAATTCGAATTAAATATAAAGATTAATATACAGTGTAGCGAATTGAGTCATAACGCTGAAGGTTGTAGAGTTGTCTCTATGATCAATTCTTTTGATGCTGAGATCAGTGATTGATTTTTCGCCGACAACAATAAATTCATCAAAGATATCCATTTTTAAAATAGACGTTTGACCAGAATTATATTTTCTTTTACAAAAATATTTAGTAAATTATAAATTAAGTTTTTCGTTGAAAAAAAAACATTTTTTGTTAGTAAAAAAACTCTTTTTCTTTTGTACCTTCCAAAATACAGAAATTCCTCATTTTTAACAATAACTAGTGCATAAATTGTTGTTAATTAACTGGAAAAGAGGTGAAAATTGGGTTATTTTGGCAACGGAATGTGCACAAAAATGGTCATTTTTATGGGGAGTTTTTTTTTTGAAAAAGACAGAAAACCACAACAGCATCAAAAATTATGTGTTGTGCCGCTTTTTTTCAGTGTTTTTTCATTTATTTAAAAAAACTTTTAAAATGATTATCAAAAATTAGAAAATATTTGTATAAAAAACCATTTAAATTAATCACTCTGTTGGGGCTGATACTGATTTTGTTCACATATTTATGAGTGAGTCAGTCAATCATTAGACAAAAGGCAAAATGTTGACCCAAAAATATCAGTAGGGGGGGGGGGGAGAGTTATCTTTGAACATTTTGAATTCTTTTTTTAATAAATCGGATAAACTGCAGCATCAAAATGGAAAAATCGTCGATCATCAGAGAAACAAAAAGTCATTTCCAAAATTAATTGGTACAATCCGAATTTTTCCTCGTTCGACTCAATGACTGTTCCGACATAAACTGGCCAGACATGTGTAGTCTGACTTTTGAGGTTACGTCCAAAATCAAAACACTCGAATGAATGGCCCTAAGATGTACAAAATGCTATTCATCATAAATCCTTGTAGGGCATTTGGGATTGATGCAATATTTCCAAGCTAAAACTTATCCTAGACATAGGCGATAGGGTGTTCCTAAAAACCGCCACCCATGCGCGTTTCCTAAATCCGCCATTTATGCTGAATTTTGGATAAATCTAGTCGTATCTTTTCTCAGACGCAACCAAATAAAATAAACTTGGTATCATCCGATAGCTCTTACTTGCTTCTGTAAGCTTGCTAAATTTCATAAAGTTTTTAAAAAAGTTATGGCCACACCCATTTGAAATTGTACGAATTGCCTTTGACCCTTTTTACTTTAGTCCATGCCCACCGGTCAATTCACCGGACGACGATTTGACGGTGAAAATCAGGGACAAAAAGGTGAATTACTCGGGCAAATTCTACGAAATTCGTAATAATCTTACCGTATTTTGACCAGATTACTGTGTCCGCTGCTTGGCTTATGTTCGTTTCCCCTGTTGTTCGTCGGATGCTCAGCGTGAAGATGAGGGAGAAGCAGCAGAGACTGATCACTTTGGACGAATTGGGCGTCGACATGGAGCAGTTCATGGAATTTGTGGAGCCAATTTCACTGAATGCTATTCATAAGCCAATCCTTCCCAACCGTTAAACGATTATTAAATTATTATTCTTTTGTATATTTTTAATCATTTTTAAAATTTAGCAGAAAATGTGCTGGTGTTGCTCAAATTGGCCGACTTCTTCCAAGTGGACTTGTTGAAGTTTCGTTGTGAGACGCATCTGACCAATTGCGTGGAAATTCCGCTGATCGACCGTTTCCTTCAGATCGAAAAATACGACCTCAACAATTTGAAAGTGATTTCTGAAATTTTTTATTTTTTAATTTCCCATTTAGAATTTTTTTTTGCATTTGCATGTTGAAAAATTGCATGCTTTTTTCAAGGCGAACCGTGAACATTTATTGCCTGTCATGAGCAAAGAATTTTTGGCTGAATTTACTTTTCCACTTGCCGGATGAATTCGAATTGGATAATGTTTTATGATTTTTCAGGATTCTTTTTGTTTTTTAATTTTATATGAGAAATTTTCTCACGGAACATTTATCCCATTTTTTTTGTTTTTTCAAAAAATAACTATAAATTTTTTTCATATTTTGATATTGATTCATTCCTCATTTGAAGGGTTTGCTCAGCGTGTACGCAACCCAATTTGTTTCTCAGATAAATAAAATAACTTTTTAATAAGCGAAAACCCTTGACCAAAAAATTCACACCCTTAAAAACCGAAGTGTTAGGATGGGTCATTGCCAAATGGGCGTCGCGTTTTTAAGTTTTTCCATGGCCAACACTAAAATTGATTACTGAAGTAAATTATTTTAATATGATCAGAATATTAAAATTTTGAAAAGACGACAAAACTAAAATTTGGTTCCATTGTGCGTTTTAATTACTTTAATGAGCTGCAAAATTTCAAATTATTTTTTAAATTTTTCTTTTCGCGAATTAAAATCGTTAAAAACGAGCGGCCAGGCACCGCTTCGCGGTGCCCATCCGCTCTTTAACATCTTTTATAATTTCCTTGATTTTTTGGGTTAGCTTAGTCGATAATTTTTTAATTTTAATTGGCGTCATTTCTTAATGCTTTTATTTGGAAAAAAGCGAATAATTAATCTTTGTACTTTCTCTATTCTTTTAAACAGATTAGGTAGGTGGGGTTTTTCGCTGAAATTTTGCATCAACGTGTTTTTTTGTCTCTATTTTCCAGTGTTCAAAATCCACACTCTTTGCCTCATCTCTTTGTTTCTTTTTCTCCTTTTTTCTATTTTTTTCTTTCCTACCCCTTTTTCCATTTGCTCTATTCCCCTTTTCTCATCTTATCTTCTTTCTCTCTCTTTGACTATCACCATACCATTTTTTCTTCCTTTATTTCTCTCATCTCTCTCTCTATTTCTGTTTTTCTCTTGTTATTTCTCTCTTTATTTCTTCTTATCTTTTTTTATTTGTCTCCCTCTTTACCTCCTTACTCTCTTCCTCCTTCTTACTCTATCGTCTCTCTCTTTTTTCCATCTCTGTATCTTACTTTCTTTCTATCATTTTCTCTCTCTCACTCTACCTTTCTCTCTTTTTTTTCATCGTTTTCCACGTTTAACTCGTCTTTCTCTCTCCCACTCACTTTCTATCATTGTCTCTTTCCCACTCTATCTCTAACTTTTCCTCTCTCTCTCTCTCTACTAAATTATTTGAACTCAATTAAAATGGCTACCCGACATTTGGGGATTTGACATTTGGGGACCCGACATTTGGGGACCGACATTTGGGGACCCGACACTTAGGGAACCCGACATTTGGGGACCCGACACTTAGGGAACCCGACATTTGGGGACCCGACATTTGGGGATAACCCCGACATTTGGGGACCCGACATTTGGGGACCCGACATTTGGGGATTTTAATAAAACAAAAAAAAACCTTATGGGGAATATGCAACTCAGCATATGCACTCCCTTGCCTGCTTTGGCCAGAGTTAATTTATCTCAAAAATTAAATTTTTTTTTAAAAATTAACTCTGTTTCCAGACTCAACCACGTGGAGGTAGCAGACTTTGAGTCCACACAAACCACAACACAATACAAAACACAACATTAAAAAATACCCATAAATTTTGTAAATTTTATAAAAAAAAAGCCTTTCCCAAGGGCCAACGGGATTAATTGCAGTAATAATTAATATTTGCTCAATTTCAAGGACATCCAAACAATTCTAATGGCTCGTCGCCTTTTACTGCATAAAGCATCAGAATGCCCATATCTGACTTCGAATTCAATTTTCGATTATTTTGGGAGGTGTTATTTTATTAATTGGCACAACTATTAAAATCTGTTTAAGAACATATGTTCATGGTCACGGTGGCAGACAACCCTTATTTCCTATTCCGGCTTGGAATCACCATGAAAGTGTGTTGCAGGACTTTGGGCGTACAAATAACGCTCAAGAAGGATTTCATCTTGCATTGAGAGGCCAATTCAAAAGTGTTCATCCCCCACTGTCAAGGTTAGAGATTATTAAAACCATCATTAATCTAAAATAGTCTGTAGGGTTATCACTGTTTTGAAGAAGGAAGAACGGATCGCAGCAGATCGGCTTCGACAATACGAACTGGACCCAACGCAGGGAATAAGAATTCGTGAGCGCAAAAAAACATACAGAGACAACGACTTGGCAATTCGTAATCTTGTTGAGGGACTTGACCTGATTGAGAACCCAAATGATGACGAAATTCTTACACACCTTAGAACACTACAGTACCGACTGATGCGAAATGACTGAAAATTGGGAAGACCCGGATGAGGTTTAGATTTGTATTCTTCGTGATCCCGTTGGCCCTTGGGAAAGGCTTTTTTTTTATAAAATTTACAAAATTTATGGGTATTTTTTAATGTTGTGTTTTGTATTGTGTTGTGGTTTGTGTGGACTCAAAGTCTGCTACCTCCACGTGGTTGAGTCTGGAAACAGAGTTAATTTTTAAAAAAAAATTTAATTTTTGAGATAAATTAACTCTGGCCAAAGCAGGCAAGGGAGTGCATATGCTGAGTTGCATATTCCCCATAAGGTTTTTTTTTGTTTTATTAAAATCCCCAAATGTCGGGTCCCCAAATGTCGGGTCCCCAAATGTCGGGGTTATCCCCAAATGTCGGGTCCCCAAATGTCGGGTTCCCTAAGTGTCGGGTCCCCAAATGTCGGGTTCCCTAAGTGTCGGGTCCCCAAATGTCGGTCCCCAAATGTCGGGTCCCCAAATGTCAAATCCCCAAATGTCGCACCACGATTAAAATAGTGCCGGATAAATATTGCTTAGCTTATTTAGAAAATAATTGGTAATGAAAATATGAATGATTTTCTGAGATAATTTTTTGTAGCACAGCTGGTGGAGCCTGCGTCATAAATGAGAATTTCAAATCAAAAATTACTTTTGAATTAATAATTAGGTTTTAAAACTTAAATCAAGGAGAATGTTTAATTGAAAGGGCAACCAAAATGAAAAAAAGTAAAATTTTAATTTCTAAATTATAATTTGATTATTTTTTTTATTTGCAAAAAAAAAAATTAATCAGGGGTGTTGAAAGACGTAATTTAATAGGAATTAAACAGTTTTTGAAAGAATATTACAATAATAAATTGTTTAATACATCATAAGCATAATTGAAAGGAAAAAATAAATTATTATCGTTTAAGCAAAATATTTAAATTAAACTCAACAAAAGAATTAACCTATATATTTATTTTAGCAAAATATTTGTCTTCCTGCAAAATTTTAGAATTTTTTTGAATTCAGAAAAATCTTACAAAAATCAGCATGCAGAAGCTAAAATTTAGCAGGTTTTAACCGGGTCCACCTGTTAAATTTTGACCCGGTCTGTAAACACTAAATAAAAGATTCAAAAATAAGCAAAAGTTCTGAAAATTTACAGGGCGAATGACCTAATTCTAAAATAAAAATATACAAAATTGATTTCAAACAATTCTGAAAAGGTTAAGCCGAGTGATCAAAATCCGCCTGAAAGCACATGAGGTTGAACTTGGACCCGAAGTGTGCAACCCTACTTTATTCGTTATATCCAAAAGTTGGGGTTTTATATTTAAAAAAATAATTCTCCGGCGCCACTTGCGGCCTAAAAATAAAATAAGGAATTCATCAAAACAGAAGCCAAATGGACCAAAAAGAGTGGGAGATGGGGGGGGCAGAAGGCTTGCGGGGGGATGAGAAATGGGTGAACGACCACCACCCCGACAATTCATTCCTTCTTCCTTTGATTCGTATTGATTTCTTCTTATGGAGGAGCTTAGGTATCTAAAAGGGAGCTCATTCGTATTTAAAGAAATTTCTAAGAAAACCAAAAAAACAAATAAAATTGTTGGGAAATTTTAACCTAGTTTTAATAAAAATAATTTGGAAAAAATAGTTCTTTTGAAAGTAATGATAAGCCAACTACTGTCTATCCACGCGAAGCTTGAGGGATCTCCCGAAAAAGTAATCAACCTAAGCTCAAGCTTGCTTAGGCCTAGGCTTGTGAGCGTGAGTTTATTTAAAACAAATATCTTTTTAATTTTTGCTCTCTTTTTTTTTTTTGATTTGGGCCGTATCCACCCACCCCCGGGGCCGAAGCGGCGGGGTCGAAAAACGGTGGCCGAAACGCTCATGATTCTTTTCTACGTATTCTTAGGTACATTTGTTTTGTATCATGTTTTTGACACCTTGGTAAATAATTCAAGTTTTTTTGTCGCTTGAAAACTGTTAATAAAAAATTTTTTATTTAAATATTTGCGGCTATTGTGCATGTTAATAGATATTTTATTTTTATGCAATTTATGAACACATTTATAAATAAAACCCATCCCTTATAATAACAAATAATTCCTATTTTTTAAAATAAAATATAAAAATTTAAAAATGTAGCGGATTTAAGAAACGCCCATAGTGGCGCTTTTTAATAAACGACCTAGCACCTTAAAAGAGACTTAAATGGAAGAAAAACGAAATGGACGCTCAAATATTTAAAGAACATAAAATGAAGTATTTAAATAGTTAATACATCATAAGGTCCAATACATCATAAGGTCCAATAAAAAAGGCGTTTATTTGAGAAAATTAAAGGGATTTTGAAGAAAGAAATCTTGGGTTCAAGTATCAAAATTTCGCATATTCGAATTGCCCCTTTAATTAGCTATTCTTTTTTATATGTAAGCAAAATTATATTTTTTCATTTTTATTCAAATAAATTATGCTGAAATTTAAAAAGTCAATAAAAAAGAGGTAAATAAAAAAAAATTAAATTCTGATGGCTAAAATTATGCGGAAATCAAAAAATCATTCCGACGACAAAAATTTTTCTCGGAAGTCGGAAAATAGGAATTCCGGTCCAAAAATCATCGGAATTCCGGTCATAAATCATCGGAAATCGGAATTAATTTTCGGGCCAAATTTAGAAAAAAAAAATCTTCCAATTTTTTCCCAAAAACCTTGGAAATCGGCGGCATCCCAGATATATATGTACAGCTTTTATATTTTTTTAACATTACCAGCTGAAATGATGCTAGCTGTGGTGTATATCAGCATTTAATAAATTTAATTTTTTATGTCATATATATTTAATATAATGAAAACAAAACATTACAACAAATACATTTTACTTTATATGAATGAATAATCATTTAACATAAAAAAGAATAAGCTGATAGCTACAAAAAAAATGTTTTAAAGAATTAATATCCTCACATAATATTTAAAGGGGGGCTTCAGAAATGATACAAATGGGGCGTCATAGCAAGAGAAAGATTAGAAAATTCTTATTGTAAAATAAATTAATAAAATCTGCAATTAAGGCTTATTCAAGGAAATAGTCGATAATAAATAATACCTTTAGGATACTGAGCTTATATAAGCTTCAATTTGTTATGAAAAATGATAATTCCCCATTGATTAGCTCTTAATGAAAATTTTTTTATTGTTTATAAAAAAGTCACTTACTTTTTTCTTAATCATTTCAATTACTATTAAAACTACAATTAAAAACTTGAAATCATAAAAGCAAAATGTATATGACTGCCCATTGAACCCGATTTCCATATAGAATAAGTGCGGCACACCTTTTGGCTCCGAGATGAATGAATATCGGGGAAAAAATTTTCTTAAAAATATTAAAATTTCTAAAAAACATATAACAAAATAAATAAATAAATTATTGTTTTTCCGCTGTATAAACATAAATTTTAAAAATTATAAAATAACAATAAAATTGGAAAATAAAAGTTAATTGATACCTTAAAACAAAATACCACCCAAAATAATAAGGCAAATTTTAGAAAAAAAAAAGATTAAACAATCTCCCAAAGTTCCAATGCAAAGATGCCTATGACAAGTCGCAAAAAGGGGTCTGTGACATGATTTAAAAAAAATATTAGAAATAATTTACTAAATATAAATGAACTAATGAATAATCATTAGAATGAGTCAATTATTTTAACCTTAGCATTGAGTAAAGTTATTTCAAATATTCAATTAAAATGGTTAAATCAATTTATTAAAAAATTATAAAATAATTTGCTAAATATGCATTTATTATAAATATATATGAAAATAATAAGGAAAAAATAGCGAAAATAATATTAAAAAAAAAACTTATATATTGGAATCATAAACCCATAAGCAGTTATTTTTAATTTCATTACCACAGCGGTCCAATTTTGGCTTCTAGTTATAAATAATAATTCGATAGAAGAGGTTAAAATGTATGCTTTGCAAAATTTCCGAAAAAAATACTTGTTGAAAATTTTTTTACCTTGGCGAAATTTAAACAAGTTGCCAGTTGGGGAGCTAGAGTTGTGAACCAGGGATGTGCCAAATCAGAATCGGAATTAATCGGGTTTTGACCATAATCGGAATCGGATAATCGTAATCGAATTTGGCCACAAAATCCGATTTATTACACCCCTAAGAATGCGACTTTTAAAGAAAATCTTGTAGCGAGAAAAAATGAAAATAAAAAAAAATATTTTTTCTGAAGCGAATATTTTCGTGTAATTTTCTAACAAACAATACTTTTACCATAGGTTTCTTTGAAATTTAAGTTAAAAATTCTCAAAAACGGACCATTTTTTAGTTAAAATCTATTAGCAAATCACATCCAAATTTTCAAAAATTCCCCCGGTGGCGCCCTATCGGCACCATCTCACCCTTAAAGAACAGCCTAAAAATCATAGAACGAAAATTATAATCATTTCGAATGATTTAATCACCACAATTGTTCGTTGTTCGATATAGATGTATAATTTGGTGAAACAAATTTTGGCTGAATTCGACATTTTATGGAGTCGACATTTAGTGAGTTTTTGGCTTGGTTGACACAACGTGGGAGGCGGAATAATTTTTTTTCCAAATGAGGCTTTTTCGGCCATGGTTAATATATTTACAAAAAAAAAGATAAAAAAAAACCAATTTCGTTTCGATAATTTCAAGTTTTTTGCGTTTCGAATTTCGAGTTTCGGAAAAAATTAGAATCATAATCGGAATTAATCGGATTTTTGGCCATAATCGTAATCGGATTTTGTCCGGCTCGGCACATCCCTGTTGTGAACAGAGTCTAAAGTACAAATATAATTAAGACAGTTTGCGAAAAAAAAATTTTCAATGCTATTTATGGCTATATATACTAATTATGAATTTTAAATTTATTTAGAATAAAAAAAAATAAAATTAAAACAAATATTAAAAATTGTCGTTTAAATAAATGTGGAAATAATGATTCAAATTTGTAAAATAAAAGAAAAATAATTTTGATACCTTAAAATAAAATCCACCCAAATAATAAGAGATAGGAGAACAAATAAAAGGTGCAAGCTTAAACAGCACGACAAAAGAACAATCCATGAAACTGCACATTTAATGAGTGGCTGGGACTTGATAAAAAAATAAAAAAATATGTAATTAATAATCCTTTACTTCATTTGAACGAAAATGATTCAATCCAATCAGGAACCATTTAAATTTTTTAATCTTTTCAACTGAGCAATATTGGAATGACTTATAAAATAATTTAAAATATTCAAAATAAAATGAAAATAATGAGGAAAAGAATGCCAAAATGTTAAATAACTATTCTATTTAAAATGTTTGTACTGGTAGGCGGTCCGTGATGTTCTGCTATATCAGTTCCAGCTTCAAACGGGCAAAATGATTTTCCCCAATTTATTTTGGCATTTTAGCAAATTGATGGGCGGGTACTCGATTCCAATCCAACACATTTTTTCATACTTTAAAAAAACTTTGACAGCAATTAAAGCGAAGAAATAAGTCGCCAATCAGGTCAGCCATACGGGCAATCGTTTTCTTTTTTTGTTTTGTTTGATAAGATTCTCCAAAAAATTATTTTTCAATAATTTCATTAACCCGAAAATTTTTAAAAGTGATTTTTCTCCATATGACCAAAATATTAAGAGAAACTGTTAAAAATTTTGGTACTTAATTAATTGTGGCAATTAAAAATGTTTTAATATTTACTAGCCTTATTAAATGTTCTAGTCCTTACTTAGTCTTTAAATTTGAAAAATATTATTTTGGTCTTAAAATTCAATGTATTTTAAGGAAATTTTTAGGTTTTGTAATCAAGCGCAGACAATCATCTTCCTTTGTCGATGATGAAAGCAATATCATCAGTTCGTTGGGGCCAGAAGAACTGGCCAAAATTGCTCAAATGGTGGCAGAAATCCTAAAACCCACCATTGAATCGACTATCAAAACAACAGTCAAAGAAATTTTGGCACAAATCCAATCCAATCATTCCCAGTCAGCGCCTTCGCTTGCCAGTGCCGCCCAACCCCCTCTTCCTTGGGGATGCCCACCTCCTTCTGCTATGGACCCGTGTTTCTTTGTCAAATACACAAACTACGGCATCACCAACCAGCAAATGATGGTCGACAAATCCAAATCTGCTGTATTAGAAAAATTGCCTGAGGCGGTTGAGGCGGACGACAACGACTTTATCAAAAGCATTGTGCAGGACTGTGGACTTGAAGACAAATTGGACACAGGCAAAGAAATTCATCGCCACCCGAAAAACAAAAAAACGTCCGACAATAACAGTTCAAAAGGCCGAATAATCAAAATTCCTTTCGTCGACACTAAATCACGTGATCAATTCCTTAAAAAATTTCCACTTATTAAACGCCAAAAATCCCTCCCCTCAAATGTTTTTGTCCGTCGCGATATGTGTCCGCCTGAACTTGACCTCCTATATTCACTCAGACGGCAGGCATATGCTCTGAACCAATCCTCAGGATTGTTTGAGTATGTGGTTACCGATTTGGCAATCAAAAAATTGCCAAACCCCCGCCCGCTCAGAACTCGCTAGGAAAGCGCGAGCAAACCAAATAAAAAAGTAGAAAAAAACATTGCAAATCCATGGATTTCATGCCTATTAATAAATGCAAGGTCAATTTCAAACAAAATTGCTGACTTAGAGCATATAGCACAAAAAATTGAACCATCAATCATTTTTATTAATGAAACATGGTTAAATAACAAAAACACAATAGAGTCAGAACTTACCCTAAATGGTAGGTATCGTACAGTACTTGCCAACCGAACAGAAAAAAGGGGTGGCGGAGCGGCAATTATAATTAAAGCATTGGTTCCTTACCAGGCATTATTCTCTGGGACAAAATTCCAGTGTGAACTCATACACATAAAATTACTTTTGAAAAAACCAATCCATATTATAAATATATATCGTCCTCCTAATTGTACTGTTCAAAATACGAAAAAGCTATTTAAATTTATTTCTGATCTGAGTAATTCAAAAAATATCATATATTGTGGGGATTTTAATATCCCAAATATTTTATGGGATGAAAATAAGATAATTCAAAAAAATGATCCGATATCAAATATGCTGATTGAGTTTATAGACCAAAAACAATTGAAACAGCATGTCAAGGAACCAACTAGAGAAAAAGCAATTTTAGATTTAGTAATTACCAGTGAATTAGAATTAATCCATGATTTAACAGTACTTGAAAACTTTTCAACTTCCGATCATAAAATGGTCGGATTTAAAATAAAAGAAAAATTCAAACATAAAAGTTCCAGAGTTTATAGAAGAGATTTTAAAAATATTTAATTTTTCCAAATTAAGTCGGGCGATACTTGAAAATCGAATTGATTTATCAATAAACTCAGTGTACACCGTTGAACAAAAATATGAAGAATTCTTATCTAAGGTTCTGAAATTATATGATAATTTAATACCCAATAGACCCCTCAAATCGATAATAAAGCATGCTTATCCACAAAAAATAAGAGACTTATTTTCAGAGAAATTACGTTTACATAAGCTAATAAAAAAATTCCCGGGAAAAAGTGATCTCATTCTAAATTATAAAATAATTGCAAGGGAAATGAAGAGACAATTAAATCAATTTAGAAATGAACAAGAGTCAAAAATTATTTCCCAGGGGCAAAATTCTGTTAACAAATTTATTCGAAATAAGTTATCAACAATTAATGAAATTCCTACTTTAATTGATGAAGCTGGAAATATGTATTCCAGTAATGAGCAAAAATGCAAAGTATTAGCAGAAATATTTCAAAAATCATTTTTAGAAAATTCAATTGTTAATGGCCCATTAACTCAATCAGCACCGAATAAAATTAAGCTTTTGGACATTGAATTGAATAGTGGAATAATTTGGAATATATTAAAAAAGCTCCCCAGGCGAAATTCCACTTCCCCCGATAATATTCCTTACATTTTGTTAAAAAATTGTGCAGAGCCAATTACCAAAATATTAGCGGATATATTTAGATTAATTTTGGATTCCGGTCAAATTCCGGAAATATGGCGAACATCATTAGTAATCCCTATTTTCAAAAAAGGCGAAAAAACAAATCCGGTGAATTATAGACCGATTTCATTAACAAGCACTATTTGCAGAGTGTTCGAAAGAATTTTGAGTAGCAAAATTTTGGAATTTTTGAACAGTACAAGATTCTTTGATAAAGAACAATTTGGGTTTTTAAAAAACAGATCGACTACAACCCAAATATTAAAAACGATGGACGATATATATAATTCTCTACAAAAGAATCAACAAATTGACATAATCTATATTGATTTTGTCAAGGCGTTTGATTCTGTTCCAATCGATCTATTACTTCATAAAATTAAAAGCATTGGAATTGAAAGAAAAATTTTGAAATTCTTAACTCAGTTTTTAAAGAATCGAAGTTTTAGGGTTAAAATCGGTGAAGAATTTTCTGAAAATTATAAAATATTTTCTGGAGTGCCCCAGGGAAGTGTCCTAGGACCATTGCTCTTTTTAATTTTTATAAATGATCTGCCGTCCTTTATTACAAAAGAAGCGTCACCAGTTGGCATAAAAATGTATGCGGACGATGTCAAAATATATTATGCCCATGAAAATGATGATAAAACAAATCATTTAGATAAAGCAATTGAGCTTTTGGAAAAATGGTCAAAAATAAATGGGTTAGAAATTTCAACTGAAAAATGTTTTGTTCTATATTTAGGGAAAAATAATATGAAAAAGGAATATTTTATTAACTCAAAAAAGATTTCAGAGTCGGATAATGTTCGTGACTTGGGCATTATAATTGACTCGAAACTTAATTTTTCAGAACATATGAACAAAATTGTACGAAACGCATATCTAAGAATTTTCCAGATTTTAAGAGTGTTAAAAACCAGGGAAATAAAAACTTTAACAGCAGCTTATAAAACTTTTGTACGACCTCAATTAGAATATGCCACGGAAGTTTGGAACCCTAATTTAAAAAAAGACATAGATAAAATTGAACGCGTTCAAAAGTTTTTCACGAGAAAAGCACTTAGAAAATGTGGTTTTGTGTACAAAAAATATGGGGAAAGACTAAAAATCACTGATTTACACAAATTAGAAGAAAGAAGAAAAATTAATGATTTAACAACCGCTTTTAAAATTATAAAAGGATTCACCAGCATTGATGCTGGGAAAAGTTTCTTTTTCTCAGAAAGGCCCAGGAGGGCGTTACTTTTACGAGTAAAGCGCCACACGGCCAAAACTCAAAACAATTTTTTCCATAGGATAGTAAGAAACTGGAATAATCTTCCAGTCTTAGCGGTGCAAATTAATAAGGCAAAGGAATTCAGGGGTTTATTAAAAGCAATGAGTTCTGAGTAGGCTCCATGTGCCACATTTACATTCCATATTTAATTATCACCTGTGAATTTTACATTTGATTTATCACGGTATTCATTTGTATTTTTATTTGATCATTTTTATTTGTTTGTTTTCTTTTGCACCATATAAGAGCACTAATGTGCCTTTGGTTTGCTCGATAAATTAAATTAAATTAAATAATACAGGATTATTTCAAAATACATAAGGGGGAAAATTTGTGAATTAAAAGTACACTTAAAAAATTATCATTTGCAATAAAAAAATCGTTCTTTTATTTAAATGTTTAGCTTTTTTCACCAAGCGGAGGGAGGGGGGAGGCGGTGCCGATAGGCGCCACCGGGAAAATTTTTGAGAATTTGGGTGTATTTTTGTAACAGATTTTGCACAAAAAATAGTAGAATTAAAGTAAATTTAGAGAAAATTTAAGGTAAAAGGGGTCCGGTTGCGCTGATAGGCGCCACCGGGAAAAAATTTGAGAATTTGGGTCGGATCTGCTAATGGATTTTGGCTTAATTTACATTTTTGGGCAAAAAGCCGTTTTCAAAGTACATCTTTGGAATAAAGTACGCCTTCAAATTTTCAAAGCATGAAAGCCGAAAATAAAGTACGAATCCGAACCCTGCCATAATACAACCAGAAAAAATTCGAACAATATTTTGTGTTAATAAATTGATAACATTTATGAAAAGCAAAAGAACTTAGCAAAAGATAGTTTAAATATTATTTATATATTTCCAAATTTAATAAATAAATTTTTTAAATGGGAATCAAATTTTTTATAAAAAACCAAATGAAGCCATTCACCATGAAAAAAACAAAAGTATGCTTAATCTAAATCAGGTACTTTATTTGAAATTGATTGGGCTTGAGTCCCGTACGGGAGGGCATTTCAATCCCGGCACTTTTTAGCCTAAAAAGGGCAAGCGCGACCCTAATTCTATTTTTATCACTCATTTAAATCTTTTTAAATCGATTCAGATCGTTTTGGAGTTATTTTTAGTCAGGTTAAGCAGTCGGCAGGAATTGAACCTGCGCCCTCCGCATTCCTTGTCTCTCCTTTACCATGGCCAAGTCGCGCAAGTATGTCATAATGTTTTCGATGAATAATTTTACACCTTGTGAGAATCCGTTCATCTGCTTATTGTATCTGGTCCTGTTTGATGGCCCTTCCTGACCACGGACATTTATTCAAAATACGCATCTATGCCTTTCTGTTTCTTTCTCAAATCATCAATGAATCTCCAAATATGCGGGTGAGCATAGCCAAAAAATTTTAATTTCCGATTGCAAGCTTCGGCATTCCATTTAAATTCGTTGAAAAACAGAAATGCTATTATGACATACTTGCGCGACTTGGCGCATATTATTTATTTGCGCTGAATTTGTATTAGAAATACTGTCTTAATCAATCTTTTGTTTTATTTAATTTTTTTGAATATTATCGGCGAGTCGTCTGTCGGCGAGTCATCTTATCGGCGAGTCGTCCCTCGGCGAGTCGGCGTCGGCGAGTCGTCCGTCGGCGAGTCGTCGTCGGCGAGTTGTCATGTACCCTGCTTGGGATGCTGGGGTACACAGCACATGGAAAACCGCTGGATTGACTGGGATGCCAATCTGCGCTACAACGTATTAGGATTGTCATGAAAAATTGGATTATAAATTTGGTGAAAATATAAAGTATATATTGAACACTATTTCATTATTTAATCCTCTACATATTGATTCTTCAATTTAAATTTAAATTTCAATTGCGCTGACAATGAAATTGCTTTTCTTATAATCTTTAATTTTATAAAAGAAATAGTAATAAAAATATGCGATAGCTTAACTTCTGTTTTTCAAAACTTCGAACAATTTTTTAATCTTTTTTGACCACATCTTTCTTTAAGCTGAATGAATTTTTTTTAAATAAACAAGTTAAAAGAGCAAATCAAAAGCTATCGTTTTGGTTGCTTCTGAGAAAATTTTTACCCTGCCTACGATAAAATTAATAAAAAAAAAGTTCATGCTCATGACTCGAAAGTTCGAATATATAATTTGAATGCAAATATTATTGCCTTTTTGGTATCTGGGGATCGAAAAATAATAATAATTTTGAAATATAAAAGCTATTAATTGCAAATGTTTTATCGCGTCACCCGCAAGAACTGCTATTTCAAAAAGATTGTAAAAGATAAAAATTAAATAAAAATTATCTGTGATTATTAATTTCGGCTAATTTAATCAAAACAATAAATAAACATTGCAATATCTGAAAGGATAGCCATATTTTAATTTTCCTTAAAAATAATTGAAAATCATTTAAAATTTTCACTGCACTAATAAACAAAATCTATGCCCAATTTTAATCCATTACCAATGACCTGATGGCATGATGAATTGCTAATTTAAATAAATAAAAACCAATGTACCAAAAAATTACAATAAGATAAAAAAATGATAAGCAAATATTTATGTCAGTTTTGCTTTTTAAATCGACAATAAATAACTTTTAGCTGTTATATATAACAACATAAAAAAATAACATAAGTAAAAACCCAAATTTAAGTAAAATTAGGCTTTTAAAACAATTTGGTGATTTGGAAATCAAATAAAAATTCAATACACGATATTAAAAGTAAATACTAGGGTTGGTCGCGGCCGGTTTAAACCGGGGTCCCGCTTTTTTGGTTAGGCCGGTCTCCGACCTAAACTATGGGATCAACATAAATGCACAAACAAAACTGAAAAACAAGTCGAATAAAGTCAAAAACGATTCCTGATAACGAATTGGCCAAAAGTCACGTACATTTCGAAGCTGAAATTGCGTGAGGTTTGATTTCGTGCCTTTTTACGTATCAAAACGTAATACTTTCATTCACGGGAAAATCTATTTTTATTCATTATTTTACGAAAATTTATTGAGTTCACTTGTGCCTAAACATGGGCGTCCAAATGCTATTGGCGCCCAAACGACAGTGGCACGTAGGGAGTGAGTAACCATCTCTAATCACGCCTTTATCCCCAACTATGCCATTTATTGGGCTGGGGTTCTTCTTCGAGCTGGTCAAATATGTGAGCTAGTACGAATATTGATTTTGATTTTTTTTAAATAAAACTAAGAATCTTATGCTGCTAATATTGATTTCACAGAAGCATTACTTGTTGTATGACTTTTCATATATATTATATAATTTATATGTGAACATACGAATATAATTCATTTTTTATTTTAAATATTAATATAATTTCTAATATAAAATGTTAATCTCTATTAAATAAGTCATAAAAAAATAATTCATGATAAATTCGAAGAATTAAAATGAAAGATTGATGATAATTTTTTCGTATATGTGAAAATATTTAGCAAGTTTTCACTAAATGACTATTATTAATTATATTTTTATGTTTTTTGCTTTGGGATCTATGCAAATAATAGAATCAGGTAATTGGGTACAAGAATTGGGGGTTGAGTTCAAAACTTACAGTAGGAGTTACAGAAATCGTAAATATATTGCAATAGTTTTTGCTAATCGTTCTTGATGGGTGACGAACGAAAAAAACAAAATTCGGAACCCGCTGGACGAAATTTTTTGAATTTTTTTTTTACTAATTTAAGGTGATTCATCAAATGCTGCTGCTCCAAGGCACCCAATCAATCCAAATTTAAACCGATCAATTGAAGATGACGATCAACCGGATTGCGCTGTTTGTCTTGAAAAGCAAACGAAGGATGGTGACTCTAAACGACTACCAATATGCAAGGCCAGTAGAATAACTGAAAAAAAAATTTTTTTGCTGGGTTATTTTCTCGAAATGTCGTAAGCTGAATAACATGGAAATATGAGTCACGAAAATTTGGTATCAATAAAAATAAAAATTTAAATGGAATAATAAATCCCCATATTAATGTGCAAAGGAAAAAAAAATTCAGTGCCAGCACACTTCAGAGCCGGCATACTTCAGCGCCCATTCTTCAATGCAAGCCCATTTCAAAGCCAGCACATTTCAGTACCCAGCTTATTGTGTGCTTACAATCAGCAAAATTTAGACATTTTATTGTCAACCTTAAAATCATCAAAATTTTAATCGCAATACTTCTAATACTTAGTTTCTTGTTTTTTTCTTATTAGGAAAAGCAATAAAAATTTTTTATTCAACCTAGTTATTTGAAAAATTTGCAACGTCAGAACTTAAATGGTTTAAATAATTAGTATGGAAGTGACTTCGGTTAGAATTTTGATGATTTTAAAAAGGTTGGCATATAAATTTCTAATTTTATGCTGGGCACTCAAGGTAATGAAATGTGCTGGCTCGGCTAAAGTGTGCTGAAACCAAAATGTTTTTCAGATCACTCCTTGTAAATCTAAAAAAAAAGTTATGTTGACATGAATTAGGGTGCCCTTATTTTCGGGAACATACTGTAAAAGAAATAAATGATTATTTTTTTAGCACAAGTTTCACACAGAATGCATTGATAGATGGTAATGTTTAGGCCTACTTTTTCGAAAATCTCACACCATTATTTTTGAGCAAGGGCGTATCTAGGGGGGGGGGGGGGGGGGAAATGGGGGGAATTCCCTCCCCCCCCCCCGAAATGAAAGAAAAAAAAATTGTTTCACCAGCAAGAGAAAGGAAAAAATAAAAAAAGAGAAATTTTTGGGCAATTTTCTTTAAAAAAAACCATGGTTATTCTAGAAAATAGACAAATTTAACTCAAAAATAGACTTAATTTCTGTGTAAATTTCAACGCGGCGCTTAAACGGCGACTTAATTATGGGGCCGAAATGGTTGGGAAATTTCAGCGCGGCGCCTAAATGGCGCGCGGAAATGGCTTTCCCCCTCCGAAATTTTTTTCAAGACACGCCCCTGATTTTGAGGCTTGCGAACCCCAATGGCTCAACATGCCCGGTCTGTCGAGCGGACATAAACGGTGCGAATGGTGCATCATCATCATCATCTGGCGCGAATGCATCATCAACGGTAAGTTTATTTATAAGCAGACAATTTCATGATAGTGGCAAAATTTAAATTAAAAAAGCCAAGGGGCATCAATTTTTTCGTCACTAGATTAATTCTTCAGTAATAAATGTGTTTTTATTGTTTCTGCTCATATGCTATGAAGAAAAGGACACAAAATAATCATTACTGCGTTAAAATTTTTTGATTTGTGAATTGATTTTGTAAAAATTTCAAAAAAGACCCCAGAAGTTTTTGGTATTTTTATAGCAGATTTAAGGTAATATTTTGAAAAATAACATGTTTTTAAAAATATTTCTTTAAATTTTTTATTTTTTATAAAAAAATTAAATTTTTTTTTTGCCTAAAATTGCCAATTTATCATGAGTTGTAAGTTTAATTAGTTTTTTCAAAGTCAGTTATTTGACGAGAAAATCTTGATTTTGTTTTTTTCTTCTTATCCGTCACTATATAAAATTATCATTTTTGTAATCATTGATAATAAATTTCCGAGGGCTTTTTGGGATGTTTTATGATCATATTTGGCGTTTTTTAAAGGTTAAAACCTCTGGACTTACTTATCACAATTAACTTAACTTTTTTCTGGATTAAATAATTTGGATTGAAAATATACGGAAATAAACTTTCTTTATTAATGAAAATGATACTGTCGAATTCTCTTAATGTCGAACAAAAATGAAAAACAGGATATTTTGCTCGTAAATTTTAATCATAATTAGTAAAAATTTTTTTTAACTATAAAATATTCTTTTTATGTTGCCTTAACTGTGGTTTATTTAACCGGAGTTAACCACGGCTAAAGACGAGAATAAAAATTTTGGTTAAAAATAAACCACGGTTAACTAAACCGCAAAACGGTGGGAATAAGGCCCCAAGGGGCAATAAGAGTTTTCGCACTCTTTTAAAATTAATTATTTCTTTAAATTAAACTTAATTAATATGTTTAGGTAGTGAAAATAAGTAAAAGATAGTAATTGAACGTAAAAAACTTAACATATTCTTAGATTATTAGTTAATTAAGCCTAAAATATGAAAACCCGTCTAATTCTCGATTAGGTTTAAGCCATTCTTTGGGTGGACGGGGGAGGGTGGTTGGTGTAATTCGATTATTTAAAAAGAAACACATAAATAACACCCAAAATTGCAGGAAATTTTTTTAGCCGAGATCAAAAAAATCCATTACGTCAGCCATTAATTGTAAAATAAGCTTTTGAATTTTTTTTTTTTTTTTAATTTTAAACAAGCTTTAGTCATGAAATGATAATGTAATTTTTCGAACTTTCTTTAAGGTTAGCTCTAATACAGCACCAGGTAAAAAAGATTTGTTTATTTAATTTACTAATAAAATTAAATTAAAAATAACATTTATCTTTGTTGTTTAAGAAAATATAATTTATTACTTAGGACAGTTTATTAGGATGTGTATTATGATTACCCTATTTTACTTTCTAATATTATAGAATGTATTTAATGTCTTCAATATTTTAGCTAACGAATCACTACAGCATCCAGTTCAAAGCGTCCGTAAGTTTTTTAATATATAATATGAAACAAAACAATTGATCAGAATTTATTTTATCAATCTCTTGTCTATGGAATAAACCCCAAGAATTTAAATGGTAAATAACCGGGCTGCAGCCGAATTCCAATTTTCCGATTTCCGAAGTTATTTTGGACTGGATTCTAATTTTCCAAAAATTTGGATCTTCCAAATCAGAAACATTTCTAATAAATCAAATTATCTGGGACCCCTGCTTTTATTGGGAGCAGGAAGATTTGCCGACGCCGGTTCGCCGACAGATGTTTCGCCGATAAAATGCGGAACACAATTTTTTTTTTTAAAAAGAGAAAATATTTAAGTTTCATCTCCAAAGTCACCAATGTAGTTCAACTTGCAAATTCATTTTTAAAAAAGCTAAAAACATTTAATCAAATTTCTCATTTAACATTTGAAAATAGTCTGCTCAACCACGAAATATACCAAACGGTGCACGCCTCATAAGTTCGAACTTTTTTAAACTTTTGCCTGCTTCTTTTTAGCGCGGTCGTTTCTTAAAGCAAAAGGGGTTCCCGTAAGTTTTTGACGTTTGTTAAATTTTATTTAAAAATTTCGTTTCCGCATATTATTGGCGAATCGTCTGTCGGCGAACCGGCGTCGGCGAACCGTCGTTCGCGGATAGTCATGTACCCCTTTTATTGACTTATTAAATTTGTAATTGAAAAATTTATAAAAATTTAAAAAAAAATTTCCGGTTTCTAACTTCCGATTTTGAATGTTTTTAGGACCGGGAGTCTGAAATAAATTGTTGACATTGAAATATCAAAGTAGGAGCAGTTTGGCATTTTGGACTTTTAGCAATTATTTGCTTATTGAACAAAAAATTTATTAATTTCAATGAATTTTTGTATCTTAAAAATTATTTTAAAATCAAATTAATTTATTTGGCATTATTTTGCCTAATGGTTTATGCCTATATTTCTCAATTCTTGCCCATATTTTAGCATTTTTATCCATATTTCATCCATAGGTTTTGTGATTTTTTTTTATACATATTATATAATCCATATTTTGGAATTTTTTGTCTTAAATCCGCTCCTTAGTTCGTGTTGTGACTTTTGGGCCGCGACATTTGCGCCGCACAGCGAAAACGGACACTTGCGTCGCTCAGCAAAACCGACATTTGCGCCGCGAAATTTCGCCGTGGACATTTGCGCCGCTCATTTAAAAATATATTTTTAAAATATCGTTACTAATTTTCAACAAATTTATTCAAACTACTGTGCAACAACACAAAAAAGCTAACTAAAAGAAATACAAATAAAAAACAAATCACAAAGATAGACATCTTTTTTTTTTTTTGTCAATGCATATATTAACAGTCATGCATTTCAGTATAGTCTTGGCATAAAAGGCTTCGAAGAATGGAATTAATTCTCATTATTAAACCATTAAGTTTAAATAATGTTAGTATTATTTAAAATTTGATTTTGGCGGCGTGAACTGTGTAAATGGGTTTTGTGGGGCTGCGCAAATGTTGTGGCGCAAATGTCTATTTTTGATGGGCGGAGCAAATGTCGAGGCGCAAGTGTCGCGGCGCAAAAGTCTGTACACCCCTTAATTAAGTGTATATGGAAGAAAAAAAATCACCACAATAAAATTGAAACCTTTGAATTTACTCCCAAAAAAGTCATATCTTGGATTTTGTGCATAAAAGCGCGGCCCTCATCATCATTACCCTATCTGCCCGCTTTTAAAGGGTGTAATGACATTTCATACAATTGGGAGTTTTATAATTTGGCACCGTAAAATTGGCAAATATTTGCTCAAGCACTAATTGTAGGCAAATTTTTCAAGATCCGAAACTGGATTTCCGCTGATGAGATCCGGAACCGGATTTTCATTTTCAAAATTTTCCGGCGGGGTTTTTCCTGATTAGATTCCCTGCTGGGTCGTTTCATTGAAACCGCCACTTTGGGGTTTCCTAAATCCGCCAGGGCGTTTCATAAAATCCGCCAATGGGCGTTTCATAAAAACCGTCACTTTGGGCGGGACCACTCAGTTCGGCGCGCTCAGTTCGGCGCGAGCCAACTTTCGGACGCCATAACTTTTTTCTTTGTCAACCAAATCCTTTAAACTTAGTGTCATTCGAATGCTATTTGTGATCTCTATTAGCCCTCCAAAAATTGAACAAAATTTACCCCCTTATAAAAAAGTTATGATTACAAATTTACAAAAATTCCGACTTTTTCCGACTTTTTGTTGTTCTTAAAGTTGTAACTTTTTTAAGAGTTAGTCGATCGCTTAGAAATAGCTTATTCATACCTTCTAAACACTTAACGCTTTCGAACGCTACCGACTTTGTGAAATTTGGATGACAAAGAAAAAAGTTATGGCGTCTGAAAGTTGGCTCGCGCCGAACTGAGCGCGCCGAACCGAGACCGACCCCACTTTGGGCGTTTTATAATTTCCGCCATTTTACAGATTTTTCGACAAAAAACTCTTTATAACCTTGCTCAGATGCAACCAAATTACACAATCTTGGTATGGTTCAATAGCTATTAGATAGCTCTATTAGCCATCCAAATTTCAAAAACTTTGTTTAAGTTTGGAGAAAATTTAATGAAACGACCTAGCACCATTAGATTCAATCAAAAATTTTTTAGAACAAGGAGGTCAACCTACTTAACCACGACTAACCAAAAAAATTCAAAAAATTATGCAATTTCCCACCAAAATTCTTACCTCAAAATCTTTCATCAAATTAGGTTTCCGGACCCGGATCCGGGAAAATCCGGCCGGATCCGAAAAATTTTCTTCTTTACAATGTCTTATGCAATTTGTCCTCCTACATAGCATATTATATTATTAAAAGTGCCGAAATTCGTACCTTAGTTGCCTTTTTATGAAATGTCTAATTGTACGAATTGCCTTGACCCGTTTATAGAGGAAATAACTCATTAGGGAAGCTGAACTAAAAATTCCTAATCCGGCAAATTATCTTAGTAAAACATCTCAAATTCATATATATGTGCTTATCCACCTACTGGTATTTTATCAATAAATTTAAACAAAAAAAAATCAAAAAGTCATACATAGATGCGAATTAAAAAAGCATAAAATAAAGTTTCAAAATTTTTTAGTAACTATTACATAACATCCGAATAAGAAGAGACGGGCCATGTTTGATTTCTGGTCCTTCGGGGAGTTTCGCCTGCCCCTGATTTGGATAGATGAAAAAATTTTACATAAATAAAAACTATTATTGCCCTCTTCCCATGCCACTGCATTATACTTCAGGCGCTCCAGTGCAGCAACTGCCGCGTACCAATTCTACGCCAATAGATGTATGCACAAAATATTCGAGATTTATAAGTAGTCGGTACCTCAACATTTGCGCCTTAGACATTGGAGCCCCCGCATTTGCCCCTCGATAAAGAAAAAGAAATCCGATTTTTATTACAACGCCATCCATACCTCCAAAATTAAATTTAATATTAACAAAAACACTTGGGATTGTCCTTATTCCAATTGCATCTCATATTCTTGAAAAACAGAATCTTTTTTTTTGGTTGTTTTTTTTGTCGCTAATGTCGGAGGCGCAAAAATGGGTGCGCAAATTTTTGGGGCGCAAATGTCGGGTAACAAAGTGATGACCCAAATTTTTTTTGCATACTTAAGAATGGCTTAAGTGCGCCAAAAACTTTTTATTGTTTTTAAAAAAAGATGCTATAAAAAAATTCATTTTTTGTATGCCTTTGGCATAGGATTTTCTTCATAATTTATTAAGTGAAAAACAAAATTATTAAATCCTTTTACTTCTGGTGCGTGCAGGACTTTTAAAAATTTTATCTATAACAATTGTTTATCTTGCACCACAAAAAAATATGTATATGGAAGATTTATCTCTCTATTCCCGTTCATAACAGAGACAGCAAATAAATACCGGAAATGGAATGGCGCAAGAAATACCACAACGGGATTGGCCAACTTGTGAGTTAAATATTTAATTGACGACAAAAGATAAATTTGCTTTAAATAGTAGAAACTAGGTTAGGACACGACTGGTTTTAGGTATCGGTTTTGCGGTTAGGCCGGTTTTCGGTCGCCCGGTTTTCAGTTTCGCTTTTTGGGTGACACCCGATTTTAGGTTAACCGGATTAGGTCATTATAAATGTATTTTAAAAGTTGATAAATTATTTAAAACATTAGTTTTTAGCAGGGATGACATCCGATGTCCAGGAAAAATTTTCTGAAATCGTTTTTTGCTCTTAGTGTCTTTTAGGCTTGTTTCTAATTTTTGAAAGATTTAAAAGGCAGGGGACGGACGGTGCCAATAGGAGTCGCTGAAAGAAATGTTATTTTAAACTAGAGTTGAGCGGGACCGGGGCTTTTGGCAAAAATCGGGACCGGGACTTTCCGGGCCAGGAAAACCCGGGACCGGGACCGGGGACCTCGATTTTCAACCGGGACCGGGACCGGGACTAAACCGGGACTTTCTTGAAGCAAAAATTTTTCTTGAAAAAATGAAAAAATTTTCTTATGAATTTTCATTTCAATTCACATTTCATCTTCAATCACTTTTCAATTATCAAAATAAATGGATAAAGTAATTCATTAAGTCTAAATGAACCCTTATCCTCCTAGTTTACCCAGGGTTCCGATATAAAAAATTTCAAAGTCAGAACATTCAGCCCCAAAAATCAGAACATTTTTGAAAAATGATGCGCCGCAACTGTAAATTATCGAAGTAAATGAATATTAAATATTAAAGTTTTTTTAGCTGTTTAGTTTTGAAAAGTCATTAAATTTTAATTTTGAAAAAGGAAAGGTCGGCGGTGCCGATAGGCGCCGCCGGGAAATTTTTTGGTATTTTACTATTATTTGTTATCAGATTTTGCCACCAAAAAGCTAAATTTTGAAGATTTTTGAGATAAATTTGAGAAACCTACGAGGCGCGGTGGTGCCGAAAGGCGCCACCGGGGAGAAATTTTGAAAATTTGTGTCCCATTTGTTAACAGATTTTGAGCGAAACTTTCAATTTTTAGAGATTTTATTCGAGAAGTTTTAAGCTAAAAGGGATCCGGCATGGTAAATTTTTTCGAAAATAAATGAAATTTAACAGAAAATTGTTAAAAAATTGATAATTTATGAATTATAACAGGTTGGAGCACTCATTTTCTTTTCATAATTTTTGAATTTGACCGAACTGATATTGGACAAACAATTTTAAAAAAATTAAAATTTACTGCATGAGAGGGATTTGAACCCAAGCAAAAGGTTTGGAAAAGCAATACCTCTACCACCACACCAAATTGTCATTGTATGGATTATTAATAAAAATATATTTATAACGAATTTTTTCTCCATAATTTTCCTTTTCTACATTTATTCTCAACAATTTCTTACTCAGACTCCCATTCTTACCAGTGCATATTTAGTCCCGGTTAGTCCCGGTCCCGCCGGGACCCAATTTTCGGGACCGGGACTTGACTTTTTTTGAAAACCGGGACCGGGGCCCGGGACCTAAAAAACCGGGATTTCCCGGCCCGGTCCCGGTCCCGCTCAACCCTATTTTAAACCATAGGCGAAAAGAGGTTCGGGGTGCCGATAGAGTTGTATTCACCACCAGATTTTATTGTCAAAACGGTCATTTTCAAGAAAGTTCCCGATGCACCCGTTTTCCGAATCAAAACAAATAAAATAAACTTTATAGAACAAACAAAACAACAAAAGAACGACCAATAATAAGAAAAAAAGCACAAATTTTCTTAACCAATATAATCGTCAAAAATTAAAAATAATCAAAAAAGCGAAGAAAAATTTAGTCCTTTTAAATAGGCAAAACGCCAAAAATAAAATAATTAAAATGAACAAAGTAATTGTCACACAGTAGGTGACACCGGGAAATTTTTTTGAATATTTATGTCTGATTTGTTAAGAGATTTTAGCAAAAAAATGGGTCGGGGTCAGTTCGTCGCGGTACTTTTCGTCGCCGCTCACTTTGAAGTGCCATATCTTTTTTGTTAACCAACTAATTCAAAAATAACTTTTATCATCTGAAAGCTCTATGTGTTCTGCGTTTGTATGTTAAGAATTTAAAACGATTCATTGAGCTAAAAAAAAGTTATGGTGAAATAAGTCAGAAAAAATCGGTTTTTTGAGTTTTTTGACCATAATTTGTTTGTACATCAACGAAATTTTTTTTAATTTTGCAGGCTAATAGAGAATATGAAATGCATTCGAACCATACCACTTTTATTTTTTTCGTTAATAAAGAAAAAAAAGTTATGGCCTCCGCGACGAAACGTCCAGCGACGAAATGTCCCGCGACGAAACGTCCCGCGACGAACTGGGCGGTTCCCCAAAAAAATAGATAAATTTGACTAACTCTTATGGATAACAAAAAAATGTAAATAAAGTGGTAATGATTTTGTTAGAAAAAAATTAGAAAAAGTATAGAATTGCTTCGTTGCGGTATCGAACCCAACCAAATTTTTATTTGAAACAGGGTGGTCAATCCAAGTAATCCTCTTTAGGACCGGGTTTCGGACCCTTGGTTTTCGGTTTCAATTTCAAATTTTGTGATTGAAATTATATCAAACTTTTAGATCTGCTGCTTACAGGTTTGTACAACAACAATAATTAACTGTTTATATTAATCAGATAAGTGATTTTATTTAACAAATGCTTTAAAATAAAAATTCTCCTGTAGTTTATCCAGACAATATTTATCTACAAAAAAACTAGAATATTTATAAAATACTATTAGAAATCTTGAATATAAATATTGAAAATTGATGGTCGAATATTTGTTTTTAATCCTAGACTATATTTCATTGCATTTCAAACAAACAATTTTTTTTTGACACCAATAGGCACTGTAATGAGAAGTTTTTTTGAATTTTAGTTAACTTTTTCTTAATCGTTACTTACCTTTTTTTGCTAACTTTTTTGTTGTTTGGCACTTAAACCCATTATTTAATTTGATGTTAATTTTTGGGTTTGTTTTGAAATGGATTAAAAATTGTCCCGGGTTGGAACCGAGAACTCAAAAATAAATGCATAAATCAATTTGCATTTTCGAGTTTAAAATTGGGTTGTCAGGCGTTGCCATAGCTCTTTTTTTTGCAATGATCACTAGTTAATTTGCCGAATTAAGCTCGTCGTGGTGCAAGAATACATGGAGAAACAACTGATGGTCAACCAATGACACTAACAATTCAATCAATGGAAATAAATTCTGATTGTGTGACAATGACAGTTTCAAATAATTCGGGAGTAACAAAAAATTTGAAAGTAAAAAACATTAAACGAAACGGACTTATAACTGTCCAAGTCCATGAAGAATCTGAAGTGTGTGGGAGAATTTATGCCGGTTTGACAATTCAAAATTGCATAATAAACATTAGAATGGTTAGCCGAAATTTGCGTTGCAGATATTTGCGCTCCTGATAGATTCTTAAAAAATTGTGATTTTTATTTCACAATGCTAACGGAGAGAAAATAGGTCGAAATTCTCCATGGGCAACGAAAAAATTCCAATTTGATTTATCCGCGTTTAGCGTGTCTTGCACGCAATTTCATTTCGCCTAACAACCTAAGGAATTGACTATTGTGTTGAATAAAAAATCTAATCAGCTCCCGTTGATTAACATAATATTATATCAACAAAGTTTTAATTTTTCATAAAATTATTTTAGCAGGCCTTCCATTGCCACAAAGTTCAAGTAGAAGACTGCACCCTTTGGGTTGATTAAATCAATAAAATGAAAAAAAAGAAACTTTCTTTTTAGGTAATCGACTGCAAATGCCTTCTTCTGGAGGACAACAGCGTTCAGGTTCGGGGAATTTTGGAAGTTTTCACTTAAACTTCCGGCAAATAAATAATTAATCACTCATCAGTAAGGTTGTCGGTTTTTGAAAGAAATTACTAACCACTCAGTATACTGAAGCTAATATTGTAATTTTAAACAATTATCAAATTTGAATAGTTTCTTTTTTTATCTTGAGTCCGTCCAAATCTAGCGCGTTATCAGCAGCAACCAAATGTTAATGGTTTCGCTGGTTGGTTTATTTTTTATAATATAATTTTTATTTATTCAATATGTAATTAATGTTGGGTTTAAAAAGCAACATTATTAATATGAGAGCATTTGTTTCTTTAAATACATAAATACAAAAAATCTTTAAAATTGTGGCACAGTGTAGTCATTTGTTGCCAAAAAAATTCATCACCAATCTAGTTATATCGCAAATTAAGTTATTGCATAGTCAGAACAAAGACACTTTTAAAAATTTTGTTAAGTTTAGAATTTTTTTGGGTTTTCGAGGAGCACACATTTTTAGTTATTAAATCTACAAATGAAAAAAGAAACTTTATTTTTAGAAATAGTTAAATTCTAAAATTTGTCATTTTGCCCTTCCTTCAATTAACGCTCCCCTAGCAAACTCCTAATACTTTAAAGAGGCACCGGCGTTTTGGTCATCACGTATCGACCACAGGGTCGTTTTGGCTCCAAACTATAACCCTTGTTTTTTTGAAACTAAAACTTATTTTTTATAAAAACTAACTCTTTTTAAACCCAAACACCGTTTTATAAACAAAACCTATCGCGATTAGGCACTAAAAATCCCCAAAAAATCCTCATTTGGCATGAAAAATTCTCGTTTCAAATATTATAAATTGCAAGAAAGTCATTTAACACTCAGATATCGCTTCTCTGAGTTAAAGAGTATAGTATAAATTCAAAATTTTGACAATGTTTTGTTTTTTAATGATTTAAATTATTAATTCTTATTTTTTGCTACCTAAATTTAGATCAGCAATCATATTACAATGGCATATCAACGCAATGTAAGTTTTTGATTATAATTAAAGAATGAATATTTTAATTAAGTATTCTATCCAATTTATGAAATTCATTATTTTAAGAAAATATTGCATCATGATTTCCTCCTTACTGAAACCAACGTTTCTTATTTTTTTTAATATTTCAATATGCGTATTAGTAATTTAAGCAGATCTCTGATTGATTTTAAAAAGTCAAAAGGGAACAGATTCCGATGCCTCATTTTTTTTTTTTGCTGAATCGTGAAAAAAATTAATAATTTGCGATTATTCTGCATAGAAATATAAATTTGTCTTTCTAGAGAATTGAATTAAGCCAAAACTGAAAATAAATTGTGAATATTTTTAGATCGTCGTACCAACTCGCCTTGGAATTGAATTAACAACATTGTCATTAGCTGATATGAATGAAAACAACACGCTCATGATTAATCATTTTATTGTAAAAGTACGTTAAACTCTTTTTTTGTATAAAAAGATATGTTGTATGGTGGGACTCTAAAATTTCTCCAATAATCAATGCATTTTCATATTATTCGGTCGATTTTCTATGTTTCTTAGTGCATTTGTTGTTCCTCTCTATTTTGATGAGAATACAATAAAGCAATTATCCAACAGTCAATCCGACGAAAATATATCTTTCAACATTAAATCTCTGAACACAAACATAAAATTATTTGAAACCAATTCAAAACAACTAAATGCCAAGAAAAATAGCTAAATTAAAATTAATTACTAAGTCAAAGTCAAAATAACACAACAGCACAAAGTCCGGGGCGCAAATGATTAGTCTTTGAAGCAACAAAATTAAATAATATTGTTATTATAGATAACTCTTTATTGACATTATCAGCTACACAAATACACTAAATTATATGGCAATTTTTCCAAAATGTTTTTAAATTATCTAACAATGTAATTGTGACCAAAAACTGTGCGTCGCAAATGTCATTTTTGCTGGGCGGCACAACTTGCGACACGACAATTGCGCCGCCACATTTTTTCCCCGGTAAAATTTTAATAAAGAAGGAAAAAGCCTTATTTCTGAGAATTTCTTTCCCAAGGGCCAACTGGAGAGCCAAATATGCGAATAAAATATGCCCGACAAATATTAAAATATGCACCAAAATGGCAAAAGATGCAGAAATTTTAAGCAATTATTGTCAAAAAAAAAAAGCTCAATATTATTTCTACACTAACAAATCCAATTTGTTTCAAAATATGTATACTATTATTTAAATTGGAAAAATTTTTTTTTTGAAAATTTTAAATAATTCAAATTTTCATTTTTTGGTATACTTTTTTCTTCTTAAGTGTGTAAACTCTCAAACGCAAATTTTTAATGCTAAAAAATGTAATACTAAATTTTAAATAAACTATTTTGATATTCTCTCTATCTGATTACAAATTAATTACGTTCAATTCAACATTTGAAAATTGGAAGTTTTAAATTTATTAGAAAATTTTTTTCTTATTATTTTGTTTAAAGAAATATTTTTTTTCATGTTAAGCCCCTTGTTCCACGGTTCCAAAATTTGGGGTCAAAAAATGTTTCTTGGAAATTTTAACATGAATTATTTTATTGAAATTAAATTAGACTTCTTATATTTTTTATTTATCAATTTTTATTTTTTGTTTTTTATTATTTATTATTTTTTAACTTTTATTAATTAATTAATTTTTAGATTTATATTGCAATTTTAGGAAGGATTTGTGGAAACAAACTTTTGCGTCTACTGGTATCAATATCTTTTAAATAATGCTATTATTTTCAGTAATATAACAACTCTATTTATTGTACAGGAAATGTGTGCATTCAATCTTTTTTTTTTCGTTCATTAACTTTGGAATAAAAATAAAATTTAAAAGATTCGTAAATATTTAATGCTAAATTTTTAATAAACTTGTATACGTTCGTGCTTGCTAAGCGCATTGTTTTTTTCGGTCTAATTAAATTTAAATGATCATTAATAAATCAATTTAAAATTAATCTCTATAATCGCGAGCAGAGATATTTCATTCTTCATTTATTTGACTGGCAAAATCATATAAATAAATAAATTCTTCGAAAGTTTTTAAATGCAAAAAATATATTTTTAATACAAAATATAATTTAGTCAATAGAAGCGCAAGCAGATTTTTAAAAATACTTTAATTCTTCATTTACTTGACTGGCCAATATCATATAAATTGTTGATTAGTTTTTATTAACAAATTTAAAAAGAAAATATTTTTATTTTACAACGAAGAAAATTTTTCGTTTTACCTTGAGGATTAGGAGAAAGCATTCACCAAATCGCCATTCTATAATAGCTTTTTCTCTCAACTTGTCGGGAATCTATTGGAGCTTTCATCTATCGTCTCGGGGCCTTTATCTGAGGTTTCCGCTGATGATTGTTAACCCGAGATGCCGATGACCTATGAGGTTGGCGACATCCCGTGTTTTCACTAACCCTTTTGTCCGACATTACCCCATGGTTTTTAATAATGATGAAATTTCAAAATCCAGTCATAAAATTATATAAAATTTTTCTTCAAAATTACTATTTTTCTACGTCTTAATATTTTAACTCAAGGCTATGTTTAATTTTTAACAGACTGTTCGGGAAAAAAATTTTGGTTTTACTTGATAGATTTTGATTGGCTTTAGAAATTGCTAAATTCCAAATTTATCAAATATGCCCAAAAAATTTTAATTGCACTTTTATGCCCAAAAGTTTTGAAAAAATTAATGAACTTTTTTGAGCCATACGATAGCTTTTCAAAAACAAATATGAACAAAAATATTTTTTTGGACTTACAATAAAAAATTGTTTTTAATCAAACGAAAGCTATTTATACACTACCTCGCATTTCTTTTCCACTGGATAATTAAGAAATGACAATTTTTGCACTGCCTTTTTTTCCCATATAACATCCAACGAATTGCAAAAATTTAACACTTACGTAAAGTTTTTTACCATCGAAAAAATATAAATTCTTTTTTATATTATCTTTGTTTTTTAAAATTGCTAAAAAGTAGCAAATAAACAAATTATGAATTTTAAAACAAATTTAGACAATAACTCTAAAAAACAAATTATCTGTAAACTATTGGATATTTTAATGTAATACCAAAATTATGGCTACCGGTCCGAGTGTCGAATAGAACAACAGAAAAACCCAATTTGGCTTTTGTTTAAAAAAATGAAAACATAGAAGCCTATATCTATCGCGCTTAAGCTTATGCCTAAGTTTAAGCCTAAATTAAGACCTATTTCTAAAGTTAGAGTTTATTTAAAAATCGTTCGATACTCGGCCATTCGACACTCGGACATTATTTACACTATTCGACACTAGGAATGTTCGACACTCGGACCGGAAGAGAAAATAATTCACTTTTTAATTTTCACAACAGAGCTTTCTATGCGGGCAATGATGCTTGGCTATTTTTTAGCGTTTTGTCATTTTTTTTGTCACTTAACTTCGGATTCTTTCCCCTTAGCTTCCAATATTTGTTCATTTTTCCTTTTTCGTCATTAGAATATTTTTTTTATTCCCATCCCAAATTCTTTGTTCCATTTTTGAATTGTTTCCCGACTTATTCCAAGTTTTTGGGCAATTTTGCCATGAATATAATTCCATTCCTTTCTTGAATGTTCCCTTTTTTTCTTAAAACATCAAAGAACTTTTTCCACAATTACAAATTTTTCCTGTTTATTAAATCTCTTTTTTCTGTACATGCCAACTTCTTTCTTCCATTTTAAATATAATTATAAATTGCGACCAATTTTTTTTGCTATTATTTTATCAAAATTTTCCCATTTTTCTTTGGCATACTTTCTTTCTTTTTGTTTAATTTTATTTTTTATTTCCAAAAATTTTTTTAGAACAATCCTCCTCTTTTATACTGAATATTTTTATGCCGATTAATCATTTTCATTCCCTCTTTTTAAAGTCCAAATTGAACCGGATTTTCATTTTTAAAAATTTACCGGTGGGATTTTTCCGGATTACCTTTTTTTGAAAAATTTTCCGGAGTCCGGTTTTCAAAAAGCCGGATCCGGTTCCGGATTTTTTAAAAATTTCACTTAAAAATCATCAAATATAAAAAGGAATAAAAAAAAATTATATGTTGCGGGAAAATTTGAACCTCTATTTTTATTTAGCTCGGATTCAAAAAAATAACACAATTATTAAATGATCAATAAGTATATTTCCGCATTTTCGGGAGAGAGGCTCGATCGCCTGTAGTCATAGACATCTCTTGCAACATTGAACAATTCCTCGCTGGCCACACTGGTTGCAGGCGTTGTAAGGTACCGAGCTGCCAACTTTGATAGTCGTGGGAGCTTCTTTTCGTTGTTATTCCACCATTCCAATGGATCCGAGCGCTGTGGCACACGATCAAATTTCAGATAATTGTCTAATTCCGTGTCAATGTCGTCAATGATAGGCTTAATTAAATTTCAAAATAAAGCCATAAATCCGAACATACAAACCGAGGCAACTCTTTGCTCTTCCAACGCGTCCAAAAATGATTTTTTTGATGGCGGAGGCTCATTTTCAATATTCGAGGCGGGAAAAGCGAGGAGATCATTGTCCAAACAGTCCAACTCTGGATTCATTGTGTGTCCGTGTTCAGTTTTAATCCAATTTGTGACTTGAGCAACAAAAAGTTTCGGGTCCATTGAAAATTTTTCCTTGAAACGTGGGTCCAAAAAAGTTGAAAGTGCATACAATCTAAAATACGTTTAATGGCTTGAAATTCTATTCAAATAACATACTTTTTAGCTTCCAAACAGAGAAACCGATTCCGAATTCCACCTAACACTCTTTGTCGAACATATTCCAATTCCTGAATCGTGAAACGAATTGATTCCTCATCACCTCTAGTGACTGATAAATCGACGTTTCTGATTGTCCTAAATTTATGAGTTTTCAATCAATTAATTATCTTCACCTTTCCAATTCCTTTGCATATGGAATGACAACCGAAATCATTGAAGAACAAAGTAATTTTGAAACTTCTTCAAACGGCAACAAAAGAGATTGCAAAGCCTCCAAAAGTCTCCATTCTCCATCCGACAGAATGAACTCGAACATCCTTTTCTCGAGAAAATATTTGTCCACGGCCGTCCTTTGCTCTAGTAAACGACGAATCATTAACAGACTGCTGTTCCACCGAGTAACAACTTCCTTAAACATAATTTTATTGGGTTTTCCTATCCTCTAACTTGGATTAATTGGTGTGACGGAAGTCCTTCTTCTGCTTGAATTTCTTTTAATTCAGAAAATGCTTTATTTGAGTGACGTATGTGTGAAACGACGCGCCGACAACGGCTAAAAAGCTTCGAAATTTCTCCATCATTTTCACCAAAACAATTTTGCACAATTAAATTTAGCAAGTGAGCTGAGCATGCGGAGTTAGAATACGGCAAAAGATAGGAGCCATTTGTGTCCAATGACTCAAAAGCCTAAATGATCCTTTTAGAAAATGCTTTTTGAGTGCAGAAATTACTTTTTGCATATTGCGGGCAGAGTCTGTCACGAAACAATGCACTTTATTCTCAATTTCCCACTCACGAAGAAGGGTAGCCAAAAGTTCTGCAATGTTTTGGCCACTATGTGTCCCAGGGAATCTCCGAATTGCGAGAACGAAATTGTTCTTCGACCAATTTTCACTGATGCCGGTAACTGTCAGACTGAAGAAAATTAATTGAGGAAACGTAATTAAAAAACCAAATAAATTTAACCTGAGAAAATTTTCGGTTGTACCTGACCAACAATCCGTTGTACATGAAAAATGCTTGCATTTTATCAATTCGGATTTCATTTTTTGTTTGACCAATTTGTAAAGAACAGGGAGTTTTTTTCGGTAGTGCGATTGTTCCATTAATTGATCATTGGTTTGTTTGAAGAGTGAACGAAAGGTCGCTTTGTTGATGATAAAAAAAGGCAAGTTGCACTCCGTGATAAAATTTAAAACTCGCTTGTCCAACGAACTCAATTCGGCTTGAAATTAAATATTGGGATATGATAAGGTAAGACCAAAGAAACCTACATGTTCCACGGACTGTAAATTTGTCAATTTTCCCATCGTTCGAATTGTTCAACTGTCGAAATCTTGACATGTATTCCGAATCCTTGTGTAAACTAGACTCGAGATGAACAGTCAACGATTTGACACTCCCTTTGGATAGCGAAAATTGGTGTTTAATGAGTCCTTTGCTTTTACACTCAATACACTCGGCCTTTCCTTCTTCAGTTGCTGAGCTAGTTTTGATCCTGTTAAATAATCCAATTTTGAAGATATTGTGCAATGGCATTATGGAAATTCCTAAAAAATTTCAACAATTAAATGGCTGGTATTACAAAAAGGAATAAGAAAAGGCCAACTTTCATTAAAATAAGCTTGAAAATTTCATTCCCGGATCAGGAAAAATCCGGAAATCCGGTTTTGAAAACGCCGGATCCGGAACCGGATTTTGATTTTCAAAAAATTGCCGGTGGGATTTTTCCGGATAATCCGGAAAAATCCGGAATCCGGAAAAATCCGGTGAGGCCCAAAAAACCCGGATTCCGGACCCGGATCCGGAAAAATCCGGCCGGAGTCCGGTCCGGTTCCTAGCACTAGTTATATACCATTGGGTAGAGCAGGGTCGATTTGTATTGTAAATTTTTAATTTTATAGGCTGACAGCAACTGAGCAAAATCTATGAAACGACAGAGCAATCCTTTGTATCGTCCCGAAATCCCAATTTTCATATCTGAGCTTTGACATGTCATTCCCCCAATTCCGTACTTGGCGCTCCTGGTGCGACTCGCGGATTGCAGCAACCTTTCGGAAAACGACTGACTGCACGCCGGAAGCGACACAAAGCATTGTTTGAAAGAATTGGGCAAAGAGAAGATGTCTGGTCGGGATCAAGGTTTGAATTTCGAACCAAATCAAGGAAGACGGCTACCGGAAGAACGTCGTTACAATTTGCGGGACAGGCAAAACCGGCGAAATTGGGCCCAAATTGAGGAGGAATATGATGCTGAGATAAGTAGAGAAGTTCGCAGAATGGAAGGAAATCGACCCCGGGCTGTTAACGCAGGTGGTCAGGAGAATGTGAGAGAAATGTCTGTAAATCGCCAGGGAGTGGAAAGAGAAGGAATTCAGGCTGTAAACGCAAACGTTAGACAGAATGTGAGAGAAAGGTCTAGAAATCGGACTCATCCTATTTTGCCCAATCGTATTTTGAACTTTGGAAATGGGGGCCGTGAAGTGGCTTTGTGGAACCCCGGAAGAGAAAGACCGGACAGAGTGGAACCGAATGAAGGAGTTTTGAACAAAGACCATACCTACGTGAAGAAAGAAACGAACTGATGGAGGATGAAATGTTTTTAAGGCGTAGAATGTATGAGCACGGAATCAATGAAGGTCGTTTTGAAAGGCGTGGGCAAATGCAATATGGACGAGAACACGAACCGAAAATACGGGCTCAAGAATTTGAAAGTGATTTTAAAATATTTTATTATTATTTTTTAATTGTTTTTCCCTTTAGAATTTCTTTTTGCGTTTGAATGTTGACATATTACGTGCTTTTTTCAAGACGAATCGTGCGCATTTGGAGCCGACTATTAGCAAAGAATTCTATGGTGCTTTTTGTATCCGATTTTTTGGATGAATTTTCGAAATGAATCATCACTTATTTTGATGAGTTTATTTTATGTATTTCTTTTGGATTATAATTCATTTGGCGATTTTGTCCTGATAAAATCGTCGTAAATCAGTTCTTCAGTTATAAATTGAAGTTTGAACCGATCCAAAATATGGTAAAGTCCATTACAGTAACCCTTTGATCTGTTCATTCTTCACTAGGGATAGTTTTCAGGCAAATGCCTAATTTCTGCGCCTTGATATATTGAGATAATCACGAAAAAAGGCAGTTTCCACTTTGTTTGGAGCTTCTACAATCACTTTTATGGTGCCAATTTTTTTTTAATTTCTCAAAAAATTTTCTTTGGGGAATTTTTTGTGCCTTTTTAGTTCAGAAACCACAATCCTACCCAATAATATTAAGCTTCACACAAAAAAACCCGGAAAAAAAAATTGAAATTTTCTTTTCCATAAAATGGGTATAATTTTGGTGTAACAAAATTATAAGGCCACTTGATAAAACAGAAATAACTTTTTTCTTGGAGTTTTAAAAAAACTAGAAAAATTTTATTTAAGCATGACTTTTGGTGCCTATCAAAAAGATAACTAAACCAAATTGAATTGGCCATTTTTGGGTGCCATTTGAGCATCCGCCCCTCCTCAAAGATTCGATAACTCCCAATTTTCGTGTCGGGGTCAGTTTGTCGCGGTATGTTTCGTCGCCGCCCATTTGACACGCAATATCTTCTTTCGTAATCAATCAATTAAAAAATAACTTGTATCACCAAAAAGCTTTATGTTTTTATTTAAAAATTTTAAAAACGATTCATTGAGTTACAAAAAAGTTATGGCCAAAAAGTCAGAAAAACCCGGTTTTTTCAGTTTTGGACCATAATTTTTTTGTACTATAACGAAATTTTTTTAAAACTTTGCAGGCTAATAGAGAATATAAATGCTTTCGAAACATACCTATTTTCTTATTGTTACTTAATAAAGAAAAAAAGTTATACCCCCCCCCCCCCCGCGACAAACTGGGCGATTCAGCAATTTTCCGCTATTTTTCGTTTAATTTAGCTCTTTTTTTTATGGTTGTATTTTCTTTTTCAAATTTTCCTTAATTATGAAATTTCGGTATAATTTTCCTCTTTCACTGCTCAGTCTCTATTTGATCACTTGGCATCATTTGTCCAACTGATCACATTCTGCGGCCATTTCGTATCACTTTCTTCAGCCCTCCCAAAGTTCATAAAATATTTCTGCAAATTGTCGTAGTAATTATTCTTAAGAAATTTGCTGTAATGATTTTCATAGTTTTTCTAAATTATGTTTTATTAGATAAAAAATAAATATTGTAACATTTGATTGCCATAGTCCCTCAAACAAAGTGATGTTAATTTAAGGTATTTATTTTGTTTTAATTTATTTTCTAGGATCTGGCAATATTTAAAATTAAAAAATGAATTATTAAAAGTTGGGATTGCTTGCCATTACTATATTATGGAGTATTTTTTTTTAAGCATCCATTTTCCTAACACATTCATTTTTTAATGAAAAAAAAAAATTATAATGTATAATTTGGGAATTTATTTAAGTGCGAAATGAAAATTGCCAACATATTCTTTTCAATCATTTATTTGGACAAGAATTGTAAAATCCAAGACTTTGACAATATTTCGGTTTTTTATTTTAGCCGATCGTTATATTATTGAAATTGAGTAATTCCAAATTTAGAATCATATTTTATTAATTAGAGAATATATTTTTAATTTTTTTTTTTCGTATACTCGATCCAATGTTTAATTTATCGTTATAAGCAATTGACACGAAGCTATTAGGTAATTAAAATTAGAGATGTCTTGTTTATGTACCGAATTCGGAAAGAGGTTTGGATGAACGACATTCAGGGAATTTTATAATCAAAAAGTTCGAAATGATGGATTTTTCAAATGAATTGCTTGATTTAATTTTATCTTTTAAGATTAAGAAAGTTATCTTTACTTGCATATGTTTTGTTAATTGTAAAAATAATTGGACCTAATATTAATTTAACTTTTTGTTTTTATTACAATTATTTTTGTTGTTGTTCATCCTCTTAATGTACAATGACAACGAAATTGAGATCGCTTTATTTAGTTGAAAATTTTTTATTATTTTAATTTGTAATTTTTTCCTTTAATCTATAATAATTTAATTATAATTTTTTCAAGAATTAATTAATTTATTGGTTATTATTTCATCAGTACAAATATTTAAGCAGAAGTAAAACTTTAGTTTGGTTACAATATTTATGCTAATTTCTTTAATATTGTCCAGAAGCGTACAAAACTTCTGCTTTAGAAGAAATGCTTTATTAAAATTTTTTATCCATTTTTGATTTCGTTAGGTTATAGAAAGTTAATTCTTGTACAGTCAGTTTTATTCACAAAAATGAATGAAATATGAATGTATTTCCCAATAAAGGATGAAAATTTGTAATTTATTTTAATTATTTATCATACCATATAATATTTTATAAATATTTCAATGGGTTTTACAGCCTCAAAACTTTAAGTAAGTAGGACGCGAGTGTAGATTTGGGACATCCACAACATCAGATATGAATAGAATGTTTTGCTTTATTAATCTTATTTAAATAATTTAAATTCTTATTGGAAAAACTGCGCGATTTATCAAATATTTATTACTAATTATTAACAATTAGTTGGGTGAGTTTTCAACAGTGTTTCTGATTGGCTATATTAATCGGTTAATCTCTTAATATATTTTTATTTTTTAATTAAATTATGGTTTATTATAAATTCAAAATTTCCATTAATTTATTTATTATCATTTCTTTCCCATTAATATTCGGTATAGCGTCCAGTAGATAGCCGATAAAAGTAATTATTATATAAGAAATTTTGAGGGCTTTAAGTTTAATTATTTTGAATTAAGTGTTAAACGTTGGATTTACTTCCTTTTCATCGATTGATTCAGTTAAAGCTAATGGCGATTTTGGTTTTAGGTATTATTATTAGAAATTAACCAGATATTTGAAAAACCATACTTATTAAAAATTATTAACAATTTTTCATATAGAATCAGCCAATCGATTGAATGTAAGAATAAGTTAGCACTAGACGCGGCCGCAAAAAGGCCTAGAACAGAGAAATTTATTATTATCCCCTCCATATAAAAAATAGCAAGTTAAAATATAAAACCAATAAATTTATTACTTCAATTATAAAATCTATGGCTTTGGCAAAAAAAAATTATGTAAATTTGTTTTTAATTCCCCATTGAAATCATTACACTAGCACCACCAGACGACTTGTATAAAACACAAAGCCAAAAACATTTGGAGTAAAAAAAATTTATTCCCAAGAAAATCAGCAAAAATGATCAATATTTATATTTTTCAAAGTACATGGTACTTTTAAGATAAAAAAGACAACTTCAAAAATTTCATTATGAAATTAATTTCTGAAGGCAGAAATTCTCTTTATAAATTTGTTAGGAATCGGCTTAATACCAACAATGGAATACCAACACTCATTGATGAAAAAGGGCACATTCACTTTCAAAACGACCAAAAATGTCATTGGCAGATCAATTTCAAAAATCCTTTTTATTCAAAGAAAATAACAATGAGTTACTTAGTAATGATAAAATAAATCAGATCCCCGACATTGAATTTACTGTACATAATATATGGAACATTTTAAGAAAACTTCCCCGTAAAAATTCAACATCACCTGATGGCATCCCTTATATCTTATTAAAAGAATGTGCACTACCATTGGCACCTATCGTTACTGAACTGTTTAGAATGGTTTTTGATTCAGGCAATATCTCTGAAATATGGAAAACATCCTCCAATCTTTAAAAAAGGAGAAATTGAAAATCCTAAAAATTATCGCCCCATTTCCCATCACTTGCACTTTGTGCAGTGTCTTAGAAAAAGTAGTAAAAATCAAATTCTTAATTTTTTAAATAATAATCAATTTTTTAGTGCTAATCAGTTTGGTTTTTTGAGACAAAGATCCACTACAACACAACTCTTAACCACATTAAATGATTTTTATAAATCAATTGAAAATAAAAGTTGTGTTGACGTGGTATATATTGACATTGCCAAAGCTTTTGATAGTGTGCCAATTGGATTACTTCTTAAAAAGCTTAAAATTATTGGTATAAATGGAAAATTTTTCAAATTTATTCAAAATTTTTAATTGACCGCTCATTCAGAGTTAAAGTCTCTGATCAGTATTCTAGCTCAAAAAATATTTATTCAGGGGTGCCACAAGGTAGTGTTCTAGGCCCGCTACTTTTTCTTATCTTTATCAATGATCTCCCGCACTCCTTGCCTAAAAATGTTGGTATTAAGCTGTTTGCTGACGATTTAAAAATATATATTGAACATAAAAATGACGAAAATAGAGAGAATTTATCTGTTGCGCTTGAAGCATTAAATAAATGGACAAAAAATAATGGAATCGAAATTTCTTTAGAAAAAACAATGGTCCTTTATCTTGGTGAGAATAACACCAAAATGACTTACTTTATTGATGAGCAACCTCTCACAGAAACAACATGTGTAAAGGATTTGGCTTTTTTAATTGATCAGAAACTTTCTTTTTCCAATCACATAAATAAAATTATAAAAAATACGTATTTTTCTTGTCACAAACTTCTTAGAGCGTTAAAAACACGAAAACTTGAGACGCTTGTTTTGGCATATAAAAGCTACATCAGACCATTGTTAGAATACGCCACAGAAATTTGGATAAAACATTGGAAATTAGGCGCGCAAAATAAATGACATGACTACAACTCTTAAAATTTTAAAAAATTATACAATTCTTAAACCATCCAACTTTTTTATGGTTGCTAAACGGGCTATTAGAAAACTCTTTTTATTACAAAACAAGAGATACATTTCAAAAGCAAAAAATAACTTTTAATAGGGTTATTAATACATTGAATTTATTACCAAAAAATATTATGGAAATAAATGACCCCAAAAAATTCCGACAAATTACCAAAGGAATTTGTTCGTGTGTGTTTACACAAAAATTGATTTTGACACCGGAAAATGCAGTTTAGATCATACTATAAAATTTAAAATTTTGCATATGATTTTTTTTTTAATTTGATTTTTTGAAAAAAGATTATTGTAATTTGATTAACTTTTTATGTTGGAGAATAATTTGATGTAAATTTAGCATTTTGGGAGATTACCTATTTGGAGCTTTTATGGAAATGTCTTTCTTTTTTAAGCTAAATTAATGATAAATCATTAGAATCTTTGGACTTTTAAACATTTAATTTGGGATTTCGAGCACTTACTTATGTACATATTTCGGCTTTAACCTAACATTATTAATATTATTTTAAATAAAAGAGAAAAAAAGCTTTTATAAATGTAATGTCTGAAACCAAAAAAATAATAATTGTTATGACAAATATAAAACAAAAAAATAAATGTAAGAAAAAAAAATTGGTATAAAAATCAATGTTTAAATTAAACACGGGCATTCATTTGCGCAAATTTTAAAGAAATTGTTAAAATTACTTTTCTTAAAAGTTGGATTCACATTGTCTTGTTTATATGACTAATGTTTTATGTGGTTTTAAGCACTTATCCCTGTTAATATACATAGGAATAGTGCTGGTGTGTTTTCTAAATTCCGCCATATTTTTAGATTCTTTTAAAATTTAGTTCTAACATTATTCTTAAATTCTCTAAAAACGTAACAAGAAAAAAAATATTTTCGCACAAACCATAGGGGACAATTGTTGGGTTGCTTAAAAATATTTAAATTTGGTAGATTTTTTATCGTGCGTTCTGCGCGGAAATAGCTATTTGTATGTGGACTTTTTTTGGAAATTAACCTATTTATACTTGCACTGGTGGGTATAATTTCCTCCTATTCCTGCCCATTTAAGACAGTGAATAATCCTATCAAAGGAAATAAAAGGTAGATAAATAGCTGCAAAAGTATTTTTTATATTTAGTTTATTTTGATCAGATTTAAAATATGAAAAATTATTAAAATCTTTGATTATACAAAAAAAAGTTTAAATATTTTTTAAGGATACTTGCACCCATCAAACATTTTTATTTTTATAATTACAAATTTTGTTTTTTCCTGCTGTCAAATAATGAAAAATTATATATTTTTATATCTTTTTATATCAGATTGACCCATAATCACGTGTTAATTTGTTGTTGTTCATATTGTCCTGGCCGTAATTGTTACATTATTACTGTCAACAAGCTTTTTTCTTGTTCCCATTCCTCCTCCCATAAAATTGCTAGATAATTTGAGTGATTTATAATGAAATTACGTGTTAAGTAACGACTTAATAATAAGGGATTATTTTTTAAAATTATTTAGCAAAAGCGTATCAATTTTTTATGTGGTTATTGGTGTGAACTGTTATATGTTTGTATAAAGTGAACTATTTTATTATACTTTTTTATTATTTATTTCATTTTTCCCCTTTCAATAAAAACTTTTATTAATTTTACTTTCCGTTCCTTAATCATAGTTGCAATATGTTATTTTATTGAGATTACCTAATGCTTGAAAAGCAAATTCATTTAGGAGAAGAATTTTGTTTATTTTTTTTTTGGTTTCGTGTTTGTGGAAGAAAAATGGTTAGTTGGACCCATCCAAAAAAGGTCAAATTTTATGTCGGTATTGTAAAATAAATTAATATATTAAATTCCAGAATAATTTATTTTTTTAAATAATTTATGTTTGTTATCTCATTGACTTATTTTAAAAAATAAAATTTTTGGGAGATTTTAGACTTTATTATTTTATTTGGGTCTTATTATTTGAATGTGAATACTATTTGCAAAATCATAGAAAGAGAAACAAATAGTGAAAGGAGAGAGAAAACAATTATAATAATAGTGAATGAAATGAGAATAAGAATATACGTGAAAAAAAGAAAAAAAGCACTGAAAGGAGAGAGAAATCAACAGTGTAAGTCACATTAAATGGAAGGGAAAAGCAAAAAATGTTTGCGCTCTCCATTTCCTCCTTCCCTCGCGCTTTCATCTGCCCCTGATTTAAAGTAAGTTTTTTCAGGAAGGTCCTGTTTCAAAAAATAAAATAATAAATTGCATCAGCCCTGCAAATTTTTCCTGTTTTTTATATTTTAAGAATTTCTACAATAGTTATGAATTATTTCTACTCTGAAAATCTAGCAGAATCAGAATGCTTGTCCTTTCGGCCACTTTGTCGCGTTTCAGAAGGGTGCTCTTTTGTTTATGTTCAGGGCGATGTTGTCTTGGGCGACCATAAGAGTGGCCGCTTCTGCGGTCATAATGGCGGCGACTTTGTCGGTCAGAATGTGGTCACGGCGGCGATCATCACAATATTGGCCACTTAGTCGTCGGCCCAAAAAATCTTAAAAATAAAAGTATTAATTAAAATTCTAGTTTAATATATTGCTCATCTTTTTTTATATTGGCACAGTCTATTAGGTGGCGCCTGGAACTGATACCTATAAATGCAATAATTTGAGAAAACGAAAATTATTTTTAAAATTAAATGACTTTTGTTTGCTGTGGAACGCCCGTTTAAGTATTCTTCGTTTGAAGGCGGATGAAACGAATTGTTTTTTGGAGAGATGAAGAAATGCAGTCGGGGGTGAGGAAACCCCACTGTTATAGGTTGAGGAACGGCATTCGATGGGTTAGTGAAAAAATAGGAAGAAGAAGATGAGGAAAAGCATTGGGGATGCTCGGAAACAACGGAGGAAGAGGATGTCTAAAAACATTCGGCGTGTGAGGGTAAGGCACAGGATGAGGGTGTGGCAGCATTTGGGTTTTTCAGTTGTGATAAGCGGAGGAGTGCGAGTGTAAGAAGAAAGCATAAGAGAAAAACGCTCAATTTCGAGGTTCAAAGGACGGAATTGGGGTTCAAAGGGTGACCGGAGCGGAATTGGATGTGCCGTTTGAAATTGGATCTTTTTTGGTGTTGCAGAGGAGTTATCGGTAAGGAAAAGACGGGGGCACACAAATGAGAGGCGGATCAATCCCTATGAGAGGGGTGGGACTTTAAGAATTTCAATGACGTAAATCTCAAATTTTTTATTAAATAAATTTGAATTATGTATTTAAATTAAGATCGAGAACTGATTTACAAAGAGACGAAAATGAGCTCTAATGATTTTTCTTTGGGTTTAAATAGTCGGCCCTTTCGCCTATTAATTGTCCATTCATTAGTGAATGAATGGGAAAAAGTGGCTGTGGCAGACAGCAAAAAGTGAGCTTCTATTTATAAAAACTTGGCCTTGGCACCCACCTTCCATCAACTGCAAAATAAACTTTAGCAAAATAACGTTCCGTTCTTTTCTGTCCCTTTTTTTGTTTGTTGTTTACCGTTAAATTGAGCGCTGATAGGACCAAAATTAAAATGATTACTTGCTTTTTTGAAAATCCACCACATATGACCCAAATTTTTTGTTTTTTTTTATCCTAAAGATCTCAAAGGCAGGCAAAAGTCAAATGCATTTTTTTCAGTCATTAAGCATGAAATATTTCAATTTCTTTCCTTTCATGAATTATTGTCGGCATAAACTTAGCTAATAAAAGAGACACCCAGTTTTTTGGGGTTTAACCACTTTCCACGAACCGATTGGTCCGAAATTTTAATCGTATATAGCAATTCTGAAAAGATTCTAAAAATGAAAAACCGAAATGCGAAATGAGACGGAAAAATTTTTATACAATTTTTACAGAAAAAAGGCGAGAAATCGCCCATGAAATGAAAAAACATAAAATAATTACAATTTTCTCATTAATTGTACTAATTAGGCGAACAGAGGGAAAATGGTGTGACAATTTGTTAATTGGGAGTAATTTGGCAATAATAATTTGCGGTTTTTTGGCCCTTATTTGCCCTAGGGGAGAAAGTTTAATAAACAAGTAAAAATTTCTTTGAAGGAATGAGAGCGGACCGCCAGCAGTCCACCATCCAACGCCATGTGCAGCCGCTGGTTGTTCCACCAAGTGTTCATTTTGGCCGGTTGCCAAATGAGGTAAATTGGAAAAAAAATTTGTTTCCAAACAAATCCCCAATTTTCATAAACATGGACAGGAAGAGTGCCATGACCGTCGGGAAGTTATTTATGATGTGCCAGACGGCACTGAAGCGAAAGAACAGAAGGAGGACGAGGAGGACAGTTTCTGAAGCAACAGATTGGATGGAATTTACATATTGATCACACATTTAAATTTTTATTTTGCAGGATTTTATTTTATATTTATAACTTTTTTGTTTAAATAAAATTTCACAAAAAAAAAACTTCAATTCCAATTCTTTCTGGGGAATGAAAAATGATAAATTGTAAAAATTTTTATTTAAATAAATTTTGATGGGATGATGCTCATAAATTATGCAACAATAAATTTTGAAACATTTTTGCAATTCCAAATGCAAAATAAATAGGTCAACGGAATATTAATGAGTACTTTTTAAATTTTGAACTCAAGAATTGCATCCCGTTTAATTTATTAGCAATTAATTTCGGCGAACATCAAATGGGATACATAATAATTTGAATATTGTGCAAGTAGGTCAACGATCGGCGGCGCGTGAATGACTAATTGATTATGTTTGTGTTGCGTATAAAAGCTTGAAAATCTTCATCCATTTCATTCTGTTCCGCAAAATATTTCCAATTTAGCTATTTATTCAATTTATTTCGAAACTAAGGCAATGTCTTCTCAAAAAAGTAATAATATTTGATATTTAATTTGATTTTTTTCAAAATCCATTCCCTTATAGCATCCAACTCTATTGAGTGTTCGTCAACCCCCAACGGTGATTTGTATGAGCTTAGCATCTGCTACGACGTTTTAATGTCGGACAAGGACAATGTAAAATAAATTAAAAATAATAGTGGTAATTCAATATATTTTTAATTATTTAAGATACTCGAAAGGTTCACCCCCAGAAGGCCCAGACTGTTTGCCAGCAGATGCTCACATTCGCTCAAGAACTCAGCATGCCGTGCGAAAAAATTGAAAAATGGATTAATATTCTTTGCAAACCTAACGATGGGCGAGAATTGAAAAGGTTAGCTGAGAAGCCCGAAATTCCTTCACCGCCGACATTTAATATTTCATGAACTCCGATTCAAGAACCAGCTGAAGACATTGGTGATATCAATAAAACACTTGATGTATTTTTTGATAGTGCCCAATTATGAAAATTGGGGATTTGTTTGGAAACAAATTTTTTTTCCAATTTACCTCATTTGGCAACCGGCCAAAATGAATACTTGGTGGAAGAACCAGCGGCTGCACATGGCGTTGGATGGTGGACTGCTGGCGATCCGCTCTCATTCCTTCAAAGAAATTTTGAAAATTATTGTTTTAACTGCTCACAACTTACTTTTGAGCCGTCGATTCAACTGCCTTTGAATTGCCCTATTCTTCAGAACACGACGAAACAACAGAGTCAATTGAACAGCCTGTAAATTAGGGTAAATAATTATTTATGAGTTAAAGGGGGAGGGGGGGGTGGGGGGGGGGGGGGGGGGTGGGGGACCTGGGCAAAAAACACAAAAGCGATGAGAAAGATGGTGATGGTCAACAAAATGGTATATGCAGTCGATGGGTGGCAAATTGTTTTAGTGGTGGTGGTGTTTGTCGCGGTGTTGTCGTTTGGGCAGTAAGTTGGAGCAGCTGTTTTTTTCCCTCGCGCAAAAACTTGGTTAAGTTGTTAATGCTGTTGTGCAAACTCAGAATTGGTTTGCTGTTTGATAGGGACGATAACAGTAAAGTCCCTCCGCACAATTGGAGCACTGAAAGCGGATCCAATCCATTGAGAAAAATGAGAAATGGCCGATTGTTAGGCAAAACATGATCCCCCCCCATTCTGCCCCCACCCCCTTTATTTTCAACAAATTTATTTTCTTCTTTTACACATTGGCTCCCCCCTTCTTCATCTTTAACATACCAATTTGTTTTGGGATGGTGCAAACGAAAACAAGTTTAAGGATCAAGGACAAGGGAGGGTAGGGGTAAATTATGGAAAATAACAACATTAAAATTTAAAATTATACATACATAATATGATAACAAAACTTTTTTTTCTGTACATTTATGACAAAAAAAAAAAATGCCCCTTATCCCTCCTTCTCTCGGTCATTTTGCACATTATCATCATTTCCTGAAAGTCCATCCATCCCCCGCTCCCCTCCCAAGCGTTCGCATCACACAGAATTTTTATCTCTTTCTGTTTAATATCTAACATTGCTTTTTCTCTTTTTCCATTACATGATTTTCTATCTCACTCTAATTACCTCTCACTCTCTCTTTTATCACTCATTCACTCTCCTTATTTCTCTTCTCTCCTCTCTCTTTTCTCTCCCCATTTTCGATAGCAGATGCCATCTGCTATCGGACCCCTCCCCCACCGAGCAGCGGCGCGGCGGCCGCGCGGCAAATTTCAAAAAGAAAAACTTTCTACTACACCCCCCCCCCCATTCTAAATGATCACCCCCCCTCAATCAATCAACACTCTCCCCCCCCCTCATCCTAAATGATCACCCCCCCCCCCCCTCAATCAATCAACACTCCCCCCCCATCCTAAATGATCACCCCCCCCCTCAATCAATCAACACTCTCCCCCCCCCATCCTAAATGATCACCCCCCCCCCTCAATCAATCAACACTCTCCCCCCCCCATCCTAAATGATCACCCCCCCCTCAATCAATCAACACTCTCCCCCCCCTCCATCCTAAATGATCACTCCCCCCTCAATCAATCAACACTCTAACCCCCACCCCCACTTCCATTTGGCGATAAAAAAGTTTTGGCTTCCCCCCCCCCCACCACCACCACCACGACGCCCCCCACACCCATGGCACCGGCCCCTTCCATAGGTACCGGCTTGTGCGGTAATTAGTACCCCCTCCCCCTTACTCCCGGACCCCCCTCACAGGCACCGGACTGTGCGGGGATTAGTGACCTGTCAGGTCATTAATCATTTTCACACCCTCCAACGTATGTTGGCTACTAACTATTAATTCTTGACGAACTTTTTAATAATAGTATTGAACTTCTGCATGTTTTACTATATGTATTTAAATTAATTATTTCACAATCAAATCGATTATATTTCTCGAGTTTCATTTATAACATTGTGTCATTTAGATGCACGCAAAAATAAAATTGAATTTTTTTCGAATAACCATGAATTGGAATCCATTCCACGATGTTTTGGTTATCAGATATGCTGTATTCAAATCTTATAATTATTGTTTTATTTTGTCGCTAATTAAAATATTTTAAAATATGTTGTTTAATTTTTTAATTATTGACCATAAAACAAGTTTTTCAAACCTCTTTACAAAACTTCTTTACCAGCAAAGGCTAATTTTTTTTTCTTATTATTATTTTTTGATTTTAACAGACAATAAAAAGAAAATAAAAAGTTTATTTAGGTGTATATTTTTTATATTTTTTTACTGTTTATCATTTAATCTCGCTAAGGAACTGTCGATGCCCCTAATAATTTTAACATTAAAAAATGAGTGAGAACCATCTCCATATATAGAAAATTTTTAATTTTGTTATTAATTTTAAAATATTGGAAAATTTTCAAATTTGACAACTATTTCTTTTAATCTATGATATAGCAATGTAAGGCCATGATATATTAACAGAAATATCATGCCAAACCCAGTTTCTTAAAGATATAGTTTTTTTTACTGGGTTTAATTTTAAAGAATTAATAGTATTTTAATTTTTGATATTTTATTTTTAAATTTTTACAGTTTTTTTTTTCTCAGTTGGCTCCAATCAGATTCAATGGTTTTCATGTTGGTGGAAGTAATATTTTATTAATTGCGAAAAATATATTTTAAATTTGCTTTTCTTAACTTTATTTGGGTTTGCGATTTTAAAGATATGAAAATTCGATTTCATATTATTTATGGTTACAATAAATTAAGCTTCATCATATACCTTATTTAATTTTTGAATTTCTATCAATTACTTTTTATTGAAGTATAACGAATAATTAAAACATGCGCTGTAAAATTAATTGATTGCTTTCTTCTTCAACATTATGATCTCATTTATTTCAGTTTCCAGAATATTTCCTTTTGATTTCATTTAATTTATGTTTGTCTTTCAGTTTTTTTTTACTCATTAGTTTGTGCGCTATTATATTTAGTAGGTACTTCTGCTAGGCATATTACTGTAATTGATTTTTAATGTTAAACAATTCATTTTATAAAATAAACATTTCTTAAATTATTATATACTCGGGTTTAATTTGAATCTTTGCATATGATAAGGATTTCTTTACATTAACAATTTTCAAGAAAAATCAAATAGAAAAGTTTAATTAGAATGAGTTTTTGCATAATGAACTGATAATTTTTAATTAACTGTGTTCAAATGCGATAATCCAACTAAGGAATTTCAATTATACATTTTATGTGTCTTGTCTTGTTAAGTTTGGTTAACGTTTTAGCATTCAGACTCCATCTTGGATGTTGATTAGTATTTTTTTTTAACGTTTTTATGATTAATTAAGTTTTTATTCTGTGTGGATTGTTTTTTTTTTATTTAAAAACCTTTATTTATTTTTTTACTGTTGAAATTATAAATCAAAATTAATCCCTTTTTATATTTCACCCAATTTATAAAAATATTAAATTACTTTGTGGCCTTGAATGCCATTCACACAAATTTACACGTGAACTAATTAATCTTGATGCATTCATTGGCTATGATATTGAACTGGAATTTGAAGAATAGAAGAATTTAAGAAATTTTTAAACTGAAATTATTTCAAAATACAATGCCATGCCAGGCGAACAAAGTTAATAATGAAAACATATTCCATTTTTTAAACAGAAAATTATCTGCAAATAAGTTATTATATAAAAATTTAGTTATTACGTTTCCAATAAAATAAAATAATAATGGCAAAGCATATTGAAGGTGTACACACATGACATTCTATGGATCTGTTCGCACTACAAATGGACAAATAAATTGCTCCAACCACATTGCAATGAAGCAGTAGCTCAATTAATAGTTGAAAAAATTGTTTTAAAAATAAAAAGGTAAAAAATTATAATTCATTTAATTAATGTAATTCGTCCTCCTAAAGTAAATACTCGCTACCGGCATTTACCGCCGATTGTCGGCTTCAGTAGGCGCGGCCTCGGAACAATTCTGCTCATATAATGAAAAATTAGAGCGAAAAAAGAATTAAAATTTAAGTTAAGTATTTATTCAAATATATAAAAAACTTAGTTAATAAATTTAAAATTTATGCTATCATAAAAATTTAATGAAAAGATCTAATAAATAAAAAATTTCCCTAAAAGCCAAAATAAACTCGTAACGAACTGATGACAATATAGAATTGCAGAATACAGATGAATATGCATATAAATAAAAAATATTCATACGATAATTAAAGAATATTTTAAAAAAATTATAGTAATTTAATTTAACAAAAATTCTAAAGAAAAATGTTATATAACTTAATATATTGATAAAAACGAGTCAAAGCTCACTAATAAATTGTTATATTATGCATAAAATTAAAAAAAAAGAGTGCAAAAATTTTTTTACACTAACCAAACACATATAATGAAAAACAAAACAAAAAATGAGACCAATATTTAAGTAAAAATAATAATAAAATAATTTTAAGAAAAAAATAATTAAAATATTCATTAGATAAAATTTTCATTTTCCTAACATAAAATAAAATCCCCAGTGAATCAGTCATTTTGCTTCTGAGGGTGAAGCCAAATCAATCTTTATCTTTAAAACTACTTTTAACTAATTTGCTCTAAAGGAGCTATATGTTTAATTGATCAAAACACTTCTTTTAGATAGATCGAAAACAAGTATTAAATTAAAAAAAATTATATATTCTTTTTTATAAATTAATTTTATTAAATAACTAATTTAATGCCAAACGAATGAATGAATTTAAAGCAAGAAGACTATAAACTAAATCCCAGTGCCTATAAAATTTTTCGTTTTTTGAATAAAGAAGCGATGATTTCAGGGTTAAGCAAAGAAACTAAGATAATAAGCTAATATAAAATTTCTTAAAGCTTCCAATTATTTTTAGAGAAAGTTAAAAAATTTTCAAAAATTTTAAAATTAATATTTTATTTTTATTATTAAATTTTAAATAAATAACAATAAAATATCGCCTTAAATTTAAGATTTTCAAGGAACAAATTTAGGTTTAGCACATTCTTCTTGTTGGTACGTAAACAAAACGATCGGAATTACAATGCCCCATTCTGCGCTACCGCCAGGATACATGGTAAGCAGATATTGAATTATTTTTTCATTTGGAAGATATTTTTTATTCTTGAATATTTTAAATAATTAGAAGCTTCTTTATTTTCCTTTATTTCTTTATTTATAGTTTTTTTTATTAAATTTATATAAAATTTAGTAAAACTTGGTGTTTTTATATTAAATTTGCTATTTAATTCGTTAACATATTTATAATATATTTTTTTATATTTAGCTTTTTTGGCGAATTAAATTTATTTAAAACTACAATTTATGCCTTGTTACTAGGTCAAAAATCAGAACATTTTTGAAAAATGATTGCGTTAGCAATTGTGCATTGTGCATCAATTTATACAATTGAATAAAATTTCGCTGGCTGAAAACGCCAGGAAAAATTGGAAAAAGATAGATTTTTCTTATAAAAATTCCAAAAACTCTTATAAATTTTCGAAAAAAATGAAACATTTTTGAATTTAAAAAAATCATAAAAATTTTATTACTTCAGAAATTTTGAAGTTTTTGCAAACTAGCGAAATTCGAGGGGGCGGAATTTTGGGGTGCGGCCGTATAATTTGGTTTTGTAATTTTTCACTATTAAGTGTATTTTTTGCAACAATTAGGTTAATATTTAGATTTTTCATTACTAAAAATCCGCGTCTTTTGTTCCCTTCCCTCACATTTTGAGTAATTATTTATTTGGACATCAACAGAGACACCAAAAAACAACAACAATTCATTCGGTCTGTTTTCTGTTCTTAATCCATTCTTTCCATTATCCTCCGTTTGGCGAGTGACAAAATGACTAAAAATAAAAAAATTGTTAATAAAATACGAAGAAAAACAATAAAATAATATGCCCTTATTACCAAACGCCATCAGACAAAAAAAAATCCGAGCACTTTCCAATCATTTGTCCCATATTCCAAAGCTTCTTTTTCCCATTCGGCCCATTTCTCTGCACTTTTGTCTATTGGACTCCGTTCAATCAACCACCAATATTTATCACCATTTTCAATTCTTCGACATGTCAATTGTTCACGCGTCAGTGAATTAAACACGAATCATCAAAATAACTTTCTTTTATTTTTTCATTTATTACAGCTTTACACGATGGCTTTAAAATTTCTGGGGAAAATAATAAAATTAGAAAATTTTCATAGATCATCTTTTTTTAACCCCGATATTTTTATGTGCAGCCCGACTCAAACGGCCCGACTCAAATGGCCCTACTCAAACGACCCCTCCGACTCAAACGCCCCGACTCAAACGGCCCGACTCAAATGACCCGTTCCGCAATAAATCTAATCTTTTCCAAATTAAAACCCAAAACCGGAACGATGAGTCCAACAAAAATATGCTAAATTTTACCATTTGTCGAAACTTCATTTTTTTGCATTAAATTTTTAAGAATCGTTAAAAGCATTTGACAATTGTTTATTGACAACAAACGAACGAACTATTTATTGGCCATTCAAAATGTCGGACCATCCAAAGGAAGCGGAACGAAATTTGAAGCGAATGTGAGTTACATTTTAAGAGGGGAAGTGTAACAAAGGTTACGTCTCAGAAATTATCCATTTTTGAGGTTATTTTGAACCCAAAGTTTCCAAACCCGGAAAATGCTTATATTTACGACTAACCGAGTCCCACCCGGCCTATTTTGACCATTTTTCAGTCGTATTTGTGACGACATTTATTTGAATGTTTTCCATTTGTTGGCACCTACAAAAGTCGGATTGGAATTGGCATTGGTCTCCAACAAATTCGACGTATTGGTCGACACACATTTCAAAAGCAGAAAATGGACACTCGGGAAATTGAGAATTAACTCAAAGAATATTGTCAAAATAAATGACGATGGATCAGAGAAAGAAGTGCCATTTCCACATAAACCTTTGCCCATTTCAATCATCGGCTTCGCTCGTATTAATATTTGGTGGGTTTCATTGATTTTTAAATAAAAGCTTTTGGTTTCCCAACATTTCTTTTTATAGGTCGCTCAATTCCGGCGCCATTACTTTTCTTCAAAGCATTGGTCGTCTTTTTGAGTCAAATGCCCCTTTGGAATTAAACATTGACAGGGAAAAGACATGGAACATTTTTGCCACTTTCGTTTGGCCTCTGCTCAATGTGTCCGCCATCATTAAAATACACTTTGGACGTCCATCTGCTTTACAAAACTTCCGCCGTTACATTTCACCGTCCATTCTCCGTGACTGCTCCAATCTCCGATTTATCACTTTCAACTATGACTTCTTTCACCAATTACCGCCCGATGACAGCAAAGGATCATCCGATGGCCAAGCGTTGTGCAAATGGTTGCTGACGCCACGCGCGGATGGTCAACCGAAAGTGTTCAAAGGCTATAATTTTATGAGAGGGCTTTCATTCGATGCACTCAAAGCGGTGATTACTTTTATGGTTTCAAATACCCGGACCAAGGGCAGAACCCCTTGAAAACTCCTTACCAGATCCGATTTAGTCCCTGTCTCTATCATTTGGTTAATTACCTAATCCTTTGCCATTTTTTAGACATTTCTTAATGCCACCACTTCCGTCAGTTTCATCATCCGTTTACGTGTCTATGTTTCTTTGGTTGATCCATTTGAATTGGTCAATTCACTGACGCGTGAACAATTGACATGTCGAAGAATTGAAAATGGTGATAAATATTGGTGGTTGATTGAACGGAGTCCAATAGACAAAAGTGCAGAGAAATGGGCCGAATGGGAAAAAGAAGCTTTGGAATATGGGACAAATGATTGGAAAGTGCTCGGATTTTTTTTTGTCTGATGGCGTTTGGTAATAAGGGCATATTATTTTATTGTTTTTCTTCATATTTTATTAACAATTTTTTTTTTATTTTTAGTCATTTTGTCACTCGCCAAACGGAGGATAATGGAAAGAATGGATTAAGAACAGAAAACAGACCGAATGAATTGTTGTTGTTTTTTGGTGTCTCTGTTGATGTCCAAATAAATAATTACTCAAAATGTGAGGGAAGGGAACAAAAGACGCGGATTTTTAGTAATGAAAAATCTAAATATTAACCTAATTGTTGCAAAAAAATGCACTTAATAGTGAAAAATTACAAAACCAAATTATACGGCCGCACCCCAAAATTCCGCCCCCTCGAATTTCGCTAGTTTGCAAAAACTTCAAAATTTCTGACGTAATAAAATTTTTATGATTTTTTTAAATTAAAAATGTCATTTTTTTTCGAAAATTTATAAGAGTTTTTGGAATTTTTCTAAGAAAAATTTATCTTTTTCCAATTGTTCCCGGCGTTTTCAGCCAGCGAAATTTTATTCAATTGTATAAATAGATGTACAATTGCTAAGGCAATCATTTTTTCAAAAATGTTCTTATTTTTGACCCGCAAATCTGATTTTGTGGATTCACTGATTTTGAAAATTTCAAGATCGAAGCCCTGATTTAAAAGTACTTTTCGCACCATAGAGAGTAATGCCTCCTGCTGACCAACAGGTTAAAAGCAGCTGCCGGATACTGTTTGTACTGAATTGTTAAGTAGGACATTGGTCAGAGCTAACGACGGTATGTTTGTTAGGGAAACTGGTCGAAAGCCAAGCAGGACCAAAAAGAAGTCTTCAGTTGGTCAGGGCATTCCCACGTAAAGGAAGGAAGGGTGTGGGTTCGAGTCCCACCCCGGGTGCGTAACCTTTTATGTTCATCTACAGTTGGTCTTTGGTGTCATAAGTTCAAAAATTATTTGGCGGAAGAAAAATGGAATCGCAGAAGGCCTATGAAAACTAGGCAAACCGTTAACTCTGTTATAAATCTAGTAATAATTTACCATCTATAACAATTTCCAATAATTTAACTTTTTTTATGTAAAAAATTTTAATCTGAGGCTTTTTTTGAAGCAATAACTAATCTAAGCTCCAAGTCGGCTTAAGCCATATTGATTTAAAAATTGCTCTCTTTAATTTTTTGCAAAGAAATTTTCCCAAAATTTACACCATAAAGGTAATAAGAATAGGGGTTGAACAAAAAAGGAGCAGTTTTGGCTAAGGTATTTAAAATGCCATGTTGACTTTTATTTACTAAATTTAATGTTTGGTAGCTAACGAAAAGCAATCTTTAAGGGTGTAAAAAAGTGAACTCGAGACCAAGATCGAGAACGAGACCAGAAAAGAGCCAAGACTTTTTTCGAGTCGAAACTCTCGAGTATCTAATAGAATTGGCCATAATCGTAATATGTAAATGTTTTGATGGTTTTTTGACTAACGCCCCGGGGTTATAGTTCACTATATGAGTCCAATCGACTTTTATGAGTCCAATCGAAATTTATGAGTCCATTCAGCGTTTATGAGTCCAATCGACTTTTATGAGTCCAATCGAAATTTATGAGTCCATTCAGCGTTTATGAGTCCAATCGACTTTTATGAGTCCAATCGAAATTTATGAGTCCATTCAGCGTTTATGAGTCCAATCGACTTTTTGATTCTAATTCCATCTTTTTAAAAATAAAATTTTTTAATATCTCTTCTTTCTTTTTTAATTCATTTTGTTGTTAACTTAACATTGTTTTTCTTGTTTGCGTTTCTAAATGGGATGTGCACTTAAAACTAGGGTAGGCCGGTACCGGTACTGGTACTGAAAAAAACGAACAAATGAGTACCTAGTACCGGTTTTGACCGATTTTGACCGGTACGGTACTAGTACCGGTTTTTTACCGGTTTTCCCAGCCAAAAAGTACCGGGTTTTCAACCTGAAAAGTACCGGTACCGGTGCTTCTCAAAAGTACCGGTACCGGCCTACTCTACTTAAAACTAGTATGCGACACTTGCATGGAACTAACTGACATCTTATCAAGCTATCTTTACCATTACTGTTGGAATTGTTTGAATTAATATTTGAAATCAGTTTTTGTCTCTGATCAACGATGTTCACAGGTCAACATTTTGCTGCTGCTGAATTCATATATTGTTAGTTAGTTCTCCCTTCCTCCATCGCCATTTTTGGGTCATCATTTTGCCTTTTGTTTAATGATTATTTACTCACTCATAAATATGTGAACAAAACGAACATCAGCAGCACCAAAATAATTTGATTGATTTTCATTATTATTTAATTTTAATGCAAATTTTTTGATAATAATTTTAGAAGATGTTTTTAATAAAAATGTTGGAATAAACAAAGCTATTTTGCCAAAGAAATAAATCAATTTAGGAGTTAAATTCTTATTTTATACTTTTAAAAATATTAAAAGCCAATCCTTAGGGGTCTTTTTTTATTTTTCTAATTTTGAATATTTTGTAGTAAAGTCATAGTTCTACACAGGTTCTTAGTATTTCGATGCGAGTCTTCGAAAATTAAACTCAATTGAAATTTTGGGAATTTAATAAAAAAATAACATAAAATAATTAAGGCTTAGCTCTTGGCGGGCGATTTTATTTTAGCAAATGTACGGGGCTTCCCGTAAATATTTATTTAATCCTTCCTATTATTTAGATCATGTAAAATTTAAAAGATAGAAATGAAAATTAATTCGATAGGAAATTTAATAAATTTCTAAAGTTACTTTTTAATTAATCCAAAAATAACTCTCCTTCGCTATAATAATTATGGACGACATTCTTGACAATTTCACTGTTGTTGACGAGAAATCATTCACTGATCTCAAAATCGAACGAAGTGGTCACTCGTTAAACAATATAAAATTCTGCGATATAACTCCATTCGCTGCACTGTATTTTTATTCTTTATTTAAATTTAGGATTATGAATTTAATTTTAGTGAATTTCAAGTTGACAATTACTGTGGCAATTTGCAAATCAAGGACATTGGCAATATTACCAAATCGGACGTGCCATTGGCACAAATTATTCGCTGGAAATGGAATCAGGAAGGGGCACAAGTGATCGAAGAGGTGAATTATATATGAAATTGTCTAATTAAAATGCTTGCAAATTGGATTTTAGACAAAATTACTCAACACTGGCTGCAATTTGAAGTTTGATTACTTCTGTTCCTCCTCTTCATTTCTTATCAGAATTATTCAAAAGCGGGAGAAAAATAATGAAAAGTGAACCAAAAAAATTATTAAAAAATAAATAAATTAACGAACATTTTAATTTTTAGTTCATGCTCTCCGTTCAATTCACCGGACGACGATTTAGCCGTGCAAATTATGGACGAAAAGGTGAAATGTTCGGATAATTAATCAATCTAATGAACTTTAATGAGTCGGATACCGTACATTAATCAGATTACTGTGTCCGCCCATTGGCTTATGTCCGTTTCCCCCGTGGTCCGTCGGATGCTCAGCGTGGAGATGAAGGAGAAGCAGCAGCGACTGATCACTTTGGACGAATTGGGCGTCGACATGGAGCAGTTCATGGAATTTATGGAAGCCATTTCACTGAATGCTCTTCAGAATCCGTTTCTTCCCAATCGTAAAAAAAATTTTGTTTTTATTATTATTTTAGAAATTTAGCAAAAAATGTGCTGGTTTTGCTCAAAATGGCCGACTTCTTCCAGGTTAACTGGTTGAAGTTACGCTGTGAGATGCATCTGACCAATTGCGTGGAAATTCCGCTGATTGACCGTTTTCTTCTGATCGATCGCTATCGTCTCAATAATCTAAAGGTATTTTTCCCATAATATTATCTTTTTCATATATTTTCCCCATTTAGAAATATTTTCTGAATTTGAATGTTGACAATTTGGGTACTTTTTTCAAGGCCAACGGTGTTCTGTTTTTGTCTGGAAATGCGACTATCGCAATGTGAACGAATTAGCCCTTTGACTTTGTGGCTTTATTTTGCGTCCATTTTGACAAATTATTATTTTTTAATGGAATGTCCATATTGACATTTGATTTACATTTATAATTTCTTTTTGTCATCTTTATGATGACAACCTTTTGCTTTGCTTATATATTTTAAGTAAACATTTTTTCAATTTGCTTTTGTTTTTAAAATAATTTTCCTTGATTGATATATCTTTGGAGCAATATTGTTCGGTATGGCGCGTCGCTTCAATTCCCGCCACTGGTAAAAAAGAAAATTTTTCTTTTCATATTTTATTTGAATTTTACTATGAAATGACGATCAGTTTACTTAATTAATTCCGATCAAAAAAATAACATAAAATTTGTCAATAATATGGAAATTTTTCAGCTTTTTTGTCCCAGATTTTTTTAGTGTAGTTTTTTGTTTTCCCTAATTTTTTTTATCATTTAGATTCATTATTATTGTTTCTATATCGCAATAAATAAGAATTAAAAAGTTTTTCTTGAATAAATTGTTTAGTTAAAAATGATAGAGATCATATATTTCTCAATTTTTTCTGAGAAAATTATATATATTTCGCAATAAATAAATTTAAATCGACAATAAATAACTTTTAGTTTTTAAAATTTTTACCAAAAACCAATTTATCTGACTTTGCTGCTGATCAGATTTCTGAAAAGTCTCCTGAAATATATCTATATATTTTGGCTTTAGTACAAGGGCTGCAGAAAACAGAGTAAAAATCGCCAAATATGGACATAAACAGGGGTCCCAAATGAAAATTTTCAAAAGCCTCATTTGGCTGGTAAAAAAGCCTCATCTGAAAAAATAAAAGGGTCAATAATTGCGGGGTCGGGGACAGGGACGGGGTCGGGGATGCAACCCTAGTTTAAAACAATTTGGTGATTTGGAAATTAAATAAAAATTCAATACACATTATTAAAAAGTAAATACTAGGGTTTGTCGCGGCCGGTTTAAACCGGGGTCCCGCTTTTTTGTTTAGGCCGGCCACTATAGAGGTGTTTATGTTGGTTATTCTTTTTCTTACCAAAATGTATAAGCAGATCTCGGCTGATGAAAAAACTTCTTGATGATAATTTTGATTTTTTATTTATGCGTTTAGCGAATGTCTGGTGAAGTATCTTTGGACACTCAATTTATTTGAATTTTTTTAAAATTGGACTTAAAAATCAAGTATTTTTGGTCAAAATCCGACACCAAAATACACCCAAATTCTAAAAAATTTTCCCGGCGGCGCCTATCGGCACCACCGACCCGCTTTTTACTGGTCTTTTTCGCTTTTTGAATAAATTTTTTCAAATGAGGCTTTTGACCCCAAATGAGGCTTTTTTACCAGCCAAATGAGGCTTTTGAAAATTTTCATTTGGGACCCCTGTTTATGTCCATATTTGGCGATTTTTACTCTGTTTTCTGCAGCCCTTGTACTAAAGCCAAAATATATAGGTATATTTCAGGAGACTTTTCAGAAATCTGATCAGCAGCAAAGTCAGATGAATTGGTTTTTGGTAAAAATTTTAAAAAATTTTGAATTTTTTAATTTTTTTAAGGCAAATGGGGGTCCAGTGTTTGGGGGTCAAAGATTCCTTTTATTTTGCTTTTAAAAATTTTCATCTACAAATCCTGACAAAAAACTTGCTTTAGTTGGTTTGCGCGTCTAATTCTCATGGCATTTTATGCGTGAAATACCAGGGAAGGTGGGCAGCTGTGCCACAATACATAAGCTCCGCCAGGAAAATTTTTTTGAAAGTTGGGGTAATTTGTTAACAGATTTTATCCCAAAATTATCATAAAAGACAAAATCCAAATATGTATTTTGGAATAAAGTACGGATTGGACCCTGGTTGAAATTTTCAAATTTGTTATTGTGTAAACAATAGCAAAAGACGCACCTCCCCACGTTTGGTCAATTCCTCGTTTCTTCAACTAAGCCAAAAAGTCACGTTTCGTCAATAAAAATGTTAACGATGCTGTTTTCAATGAATTCTTTAACTGATTAGTAAGACCAACTCGGGCCAAGAAAGTTTCAATTCCAAATTTTCCAGAAAAGCCCGGATAAATTTTTTGGATTAATTGACGAAACGTAGAGTTGACCAAAAATTTCCTTCGCTTATTAAAATTAAGTAAAAAGTTTCCTTTAACATGAAATTTTTTTATTTCATTTCAAAGTTAAACTGAAGCTTACGAATCCACTATTTATTTATACTTTTAATTCATTGTTTTTATTGTTTTTTATAAAAAATTATTTGCAATTATCATAAAATTATTTATTCTGTTCCCCATAATTATAATTTGTGCTCAGTTAAACCTACCATATTTTTAGGCATTTCTAACCAAATAAGCATCTCAATTATTTATTTAGACGCTTATACATTTTTTAAAATTTATTCCTTTCCTATGTAAAATTAATGGAATTCGGATTGCAAAATTTATTGCTTTTGTTTTTTTTTTGAAGTTTCGACAATTTTTGAAGTGAGCATCATTTCCCTAAATTTGCATTTGTTTAGCTTAATCACAATCGATTGGAGAAATTTTTTGAAAAATGTTTTGAATCAAATAAAGCTTATAAAACGCAGGAAAATACTGGGTATTTCTGCAATTTAGTTGGTTTGGATATTTTCATAATAAAAAAATTAGCTCTAAAAAGAAAAATTTGCTAATTTTTATCACTATTTTCATGTCTATGAAATTATTTTTCGATCTCTTTTAAAAAAGACCAAGTCTGAATTGGACCGCTGACCACGATTCTGTTAATCAATAATTTAATTTTTTAGAATGTTGCCTGTACCTTTCAAGAAAATAAACGCATAAATTGTTTTTCCATTTATTTGAAACTCTTGTACTAACTATTCAGCCAAATAGATTCAATAATGAGATAATTAGGAATTAATCTAAAAATTGAAAAAAATTTCTCTCAAATTAATTGCACATAAATTTTTATTTCTATTTTTAATGACACAAAAAAAATTTATATATTAATATTTTTCATAATTTTAGGAGCTTTGAATAAATTTAAACCCTTAATTAGATTTTTAAAAATTTAAATAACTTTATTGCAAGTTTAATGAAAACATTTTATTTTTCTTCAATGTTCGTGCTTTTCTTTTTAAATATATATTTTTTTCTCACTCAAAAAATTCTTTTCGTCTTCATTTGTCCGTCATCTCATCTTGAATCGTCCAAAAATAATTGATATTAATTAGTGTGCGGCAAATGGTCCAGTGCATATTAATACCGAAAAATACCGCGGCATTTTGGATTGTTTATTTGGTATTTCGGTAAATACCGATACAAAAAAAAATACCGAAATCTCCAAATATCTTTCGGCATACCGAAAAAATACCGAACGGTACACCGAAAAATATCTCGGTAACCGATACCGTGCCGCACACTAATATTAATTAAATTTGACCTTTTCATTGAAAAAAAAAATATTTTATAAAAGAAAATTTATACCAAAAACAACAAGAAACAAAAGGGTGGTCAAAAAAGAACAATAACCAAGATGGAATTCATCCGGCAAGCGTAAAAACAAATTCGCCCAAAAATTCTTTGCTCACGACAGACAAATATTTTTCACGATTCGACTTGAAAAAAGCACGCAATTTTTCAACATTCAAACGCAAAAAGAACCCCTAAAAGGGAAAAAAATGATAATGAAATGAAAAAATAAAGTAATTGTATTTTAAAATCACTTTCAAATTGTTGAGCCCGTATTTTTCGATCAGAAGAAAACGGTCAATCAGCGGAATTTCAACGCAATTGATCAGATGCGTCTGACAACGCGACTTTAACGATTCAACTTGGAAGAAGTCGGCCAATTTGAGCAACACCAGCACATTTTTAGCTTAATTTACAAAAATAATTAATAAAAAAATAATAGTAATTTACGGTTGGGAAGAATATGAGTCTGAAGCGTAACGGGCGAAATTGCCTTCATAAATTCCATAAACTGTTCCATGTCGACGCCCAATTCGTCCAAAGTGATCAGTCGCTGCTGCTTCTCCTTCATCTCCACGCTGAGCATTCGACGGACGACGGGAGAAACGGACATAAGCCAATGGGCGGACACAGTAATCTAGCAGATACGGTAATAGATTTGATAATTAAGAGCTTCGTTAAATATCGTCCGTAACTGTACCGTTTTATCCCCAATTTGCACCGTTAAATCGTCGTCCGCTGAACTGATTGGAGGGCATTGACTAAAAGTGAAAAGTATATAAAATTAATTATTTCTTTCTGCTTATTATTTTTCATTTACTTTTCATAAGTTTTCTCCCGTTTTTGAATAATTCTGACAACAATTGAAGGGGAGGAAGTAATGCTGCTGAATACCAATTTGCAGCCAATGTTTAGTATTTTTGTCTAAAATTTTCAGAGCATTTTTAAAATCTGATCATATTTCAAATAATTCACCTCTTTGATCACTTGGGCCCCATTCTCATCCCATTCCCAGCAAATGATCTGTGCCAATGGCACTTCCGATTTGGAATTATTACCAATATCCTTGATTTCCAGGGTTGTTTCAAAGAAATTGTTAAAATGAATTTCACTTAAAAATTCATAAGTACAAAAATTATAGTAAAATAAATTAGAAATACAGTGTAGCGAATTCAGTTACGTCGCAGAATGTTGATTTTATGTATTGACCATTTCGTTCGATTTTGAAATCAGCGATCGATTTCTCATCAACAATAATAAATTCGTCAAAAATTTCCATTGTCATCAAAATGAATTTAAGATTTAAAAAAATATTAAAATATCCTTAAACTGTTCCAATATAATTATAACAAGGGTTGTATGGGACCGGATTTTTTGGGCAAAGACTGGGCCGGGATTTTCCAGGCAGGAAAACATGGGACCGAGGCCCTCCATTTTAACAGGTACCAGGGCAAAACCTGGGCTTTTTAAACTAATTTTTTTTTTTAAATGGATAAAATTTATGAAGATTTTCTTTTGGATTTACATTTTGCTCTCTAATTATAACGTTTTATAGCTGGGTATAAGGATTTTTTAAAAATGAAATAAGATTTTTTTTCGTTAAAAACTTAATTCTGTTTTGTCACCTGAAATTTGCGATTGCTATAAATCGTTAAGAATTAGCTGTCGAAGCGTCTCCAGACAGGCCATGGCGAACACGGGATGGAGTGATTACTGATCAGTTGACGAAGGTGACCGCAGTGGTGGACGAGGGCATTGAGAAACAAATGGGAAAACGAGAGATTATATTGGGGCATTTGGAGTCTTTCATTTCAAAAAAGGCAATTTTCCCAAGAAATTTTGTTAAGCCACCAAACTACATAAAAAAGAAGAGATTGACCACTAACCCTACTGCAGTGTTCGGTTCGGGACCTGCTAGATTCTATACAAAAAGTATTATTGGGAACAAAATAATGATTTTATTCTCCCCCCTTGCGCACCACCCCAATAAAATAACTATCTCACAGTCATGAACAATATTTTTGATTGTCGGGTAAATTCGGCTCCGCGCATTATAACTTCATTTACAAAAGCAATTAAATGAACTTTCAAATGATTTCAAAAAGTTCAATAGCGGATTCAAAAAAAATGGTACAAAAAGTAAATGGCATAAGTTTGGTAAAATTGGGATTTTTTTTTTTTTTTTGTATAACTTTTTTTGAAAGTGAATCATTTTTATTGAAAAAAGGCAAATATATATTGGGTTATTCATTTCGCGATTTGGTCGCTCCAAAAAGGATAAATCTTATAATAAGGACAAAATGGGCATTCTTATTTAAATGGCTATTGGTCCGAATGTCAAATAGTCAAATTGGATCGAATGAATCAAAAGCATCCATATGAATTTCTGGGAATTATAATTTTTAAAAGTTTTAAATATATTATTTTTTATTTTTGTGAAGCGGTTTTTCGAATGATTTTAAAATTAAAAGATTTTTTTTTTTTAAATATAAAATAAAGTTAAAAAGATTTATCTGCGTTGACACCAAAACACTAAAGAATTAAGCTATAATCTAACTAAGGCCGCACTGTATAAAATTGTTTTATTAATTCACAAAAATAAGCTTTTTAATGGGTCTGATTGATTAATATAAAATTTTATTTGCATAACAGATTAAGGAATAAAAAGAATAATGGAATCGGATACCTAAAAATCTCCAGTATCCTGCTGGTCTGAAATGAAGAGCCGGCAAATGCATCACCGCGGATTTCGAAAAAAGGAGTGAGATCAACACTCAAATATTAAATATTTTTTAATAATTATTATTAAAATAAGACTTTTGTGGGTGACTGACCATTTTGATCGTCGCGTTCATTTAGGCCCTGACGGTCAAATTGAATGACTACGGGGAACAAATGTGCAGGGCGTAAATGTGCTGGGCGCAAGTGATGCATACAAACCAACATCATATTCGCGATCAGAACCTTGAAAACGCCTAATTACGAAATTTGAAAAATTTTTGAGGGGGTGTAGCACAGTGTTGCCGCCCGAAACCCGATCCCCGAGGTTTTTCGCGACCCGAAACTCGAAACCCGAAAATTATAGAGTGCCCGACCCAAACCCGAACCCGAATTTTTCCTGACCCGCGGCAACACTGGTGTAGCATAACTCGGAAGCACCCTGGAATTCTTTTTAATATACTTCACAATAATTAAAAGTTTAATGCCAAAAAAATTTTTGAATTGCAATTTCAATTTAAAAAATGGATTATAAGAGATTCTAATCATAAATTAATATTTTAAAGTTTTTATATTATTGAAATTATTAATTATTTTTTTTTAGCTATTTTTATTATTTACCAACACCGTGCTGACGCCTTTCCTATAAACTAGCACCCATGCTCGTTTCCTAAATGCACCAAAATGAGCTGCCAGCGCATTTACTAAATGTGACAAATGGGTTTGAGCGCACCGGCCGCCATGTGCGTTCAGCTAAATGCGCCATTTTAAAATATAATCGTTATTTATTCAAACAATAAATTGAATATTTCACAAATAATCGTTGCGCATCTATAGATATTCTATTTTAGGAAACGCGCTGGCGCATTTAGGAAGCACGCATGGTGGCACTTTTTAGGAAACGCACTTTCACTTATTTGTACCACTAATGTAAGGATAATTTGAAAATCGAAAAATACACCTTTAAATCAAAAATTTTTAATCTATAAGAAAAAGACTATTTAGCTCAAATTTCAATTTATTTTATTGCAAATTAAAATTTACTTTTAAAGTTCAAGTTTATTCATTTATTTGAAAATTAGGATTTTTTTAGTATTTTATGTAATTTATGTTTTTATTATTTCCCTTAATTTAGTTTAAACCTTTTTTTCTATGATATATTTGGGGTTTTTAACTAGACATAATCAATCCTTGGTAAAATTGTCCATTTCTAGTTAAAATTTTCATTTTTAAAAAAAATGTATCTGGGGATTCCTAGCCGATTATCCTCTTCTCCCCCTTTGTTAGTTTATTTTTTCTAGCGGTAGGACCCGAAAATGGTTGCAGGTTCGGATCCCGCTCACAACCACAATTGTTTTTAAATTGACTTTGCAAGCAAAAAATGAAAAATAGATTAAAAGAAATATTATGCTCCGTAAAGAAACTATAGCGCCAAAAGTTGGAACCTGTAAAACTTTTTTTTTTGTGATAACACAAAAAGTTGCATATTTAATAAATATTATAAGTATTACAAAAACCGAAATTAAATGCCTCAATTTTTATTTATATGCCGCAAGACGGAATTTAAAACAACAGTTTTATAGAACCAAATCTTCAGTAGCCTAAGATATTTTATTATAACTAGAAAGTGATGTCTCCGACTTATAAATAAACTCGTAAAAAAAAAGCCTGTGACCACGAGGAAAAAACTCAAGGAAATCCAAGTAAAAGATTCAGTTTAAACCAAACAAATTCGAAATATTCGTATTCAGTTTTAAGTCAAAAAAACTGATATCATCTTTTTATTAAAATCGTTTACAAAATAAATATTAAATTTAAAAAACAATGCTGTTCGCATATACAAACTTATAAATAGTTGAACTTTAAAGAACAAATTGGAATAAAAAAGCAAATTAAAATAATCTAAGAATAAAAGGTTGACTTGAAAACCAGAGCATCGAAAATGTACTTATAAGCCTGAAAAAACTTTTCGCTTTACTTCTTTAAAACGATTGAATAAGGAAAAAAACTCGTATACAAAAATTACTAAAAAAAAAGTAAATCATTTAATTAAGAAACCGATTATCTTTGAATATAGAAAGACAACTTTAATTAAAGCACATTTTGAAAATTATGTCAATAAATTGTTTTATTTGTAACTTTTTCCTTAATTTAAGTAATCGATTTATTTTTTTATAATTAATGAAATACCGAGATTGGACAATTCTTCCTTATGATGTTAAGTTTAGCTATGTAATTCAAAACAGCACCTGTAGATAGCGTATAAATTAGTACATTTCTGATTTTACCCTTTAAAAATAAAATTATTTAATTTCTTGGTTTTTTTTTATTAACAAAATTTTTATTATTTGATTCTTCACCAATTGTCGTTGTCGACTGTTGAAAAGAAATATTTAGTTAAAATAATTTTTGCAATTAAATTTAAATTTTTAAATGCATAATTGAGACTTTAGAAAAATTTTCTTCTTTTATCTTTAAAATTGGGTTTAATTTAACAAGGAATGTATTATTTTTATAATTCTCAACAAAAAAATATACCATCTAAAACCAATCAGGCCCAATTTTTTTCAAACGGTCAGATAGAAATTAATAAAAATTAATATATATATATATATATATATATATATATATATATTTAAAATAATTATTTAAATAAAAATTTTAATACAACATTTGCGAATATTGGCTTATGTTCTTTTTATCGGTGCGGAGCCGTTATTTAAAAACCATCATAAACGGCGTTATTTAAAAAACCATCATTATGCAAAATTTGAAAAAAAATTAGTCATAACTTTAGTCCAAAGCAATCAAATATTGCATTCATGATATCATTTGATAACCCTCCTATCTATATTAGCCTGTCAAATCTCAGAAAGCTCATTTTTATCCGTTAATATATTGACAAAAAAAAGGTAAAAAATTTTAATTTCGTTTCGAGTTTTGAAAATTTTGGGTTATTTGCGTTTCGGATTTCGGCTTTGGAGTTTCGATAAAATTTTTGTTTCTTTTCGGGTCCTTCGTTGAGTTTCGCTCAGTCCTGGTGCCGGGAAAATTTCCTAGGGGGCTGGAAATTTTTTTCTGGAAAAAAGGAGTAGGCCCATTAAAAAGAGAACTAAATTCTCTACCGAATTGCTTTTGGGATCGTGCCTTTACCACTTCTCTCTCCAAAGTTACACTGGGGTTGAATTTTGTAGTAAACAGTCCAAAATCTTTACAAAAATATTCATTTAAAAACAAAATTTTGCAAAAAAGGAAATCGTGTTTTTTCGTAGCGCGACATTTGCGGGCCGACATTTTCAGACGAATTATAAATAAATAAATATTTTTTAAGAAGGAAAATAAAGAATTATGTAATTTAATAAAAAAACTAAATTCAAAAAGTTGAAATGATCATTTTCAATCATCACATTTGAACTTGTGTGTGGAGTATAGAAGTCAAATGCTTGTTGACAAGTGCAACGATCGTACGATAAAGCAATTAGTGCAAATTTAGGTCTTATTCAAGAACCACACAAAGATCAAATTCGAAGCCACCATAGAGCTCTGGCCGCTTATAATTTTGATAATTGGTGAAAATTTTCGTGTAATTCAATGATTAAATAAATTTTAAAATTTATGTTTCGTCCAAAAATGACGGGCAACCGTGTTTTTATAGATAAATAATAAGCGAAAAATGGAAATCAAATTTATTCATAGATAACAGTTTACCGCAGTGCGTCATTTGCGGATGAACATTTGAGGACGAAACTCATTTTAAAAAGAAAAATGTGTGTTTCGGCCCAACCGTAGACAGTAGACACACAAAAAATCGCATTTCAAAAAATTAAAAAATCAAATGCATATGAAATTATTCCTACTATTTGGGCTTGCTGGAGGCTAAATAACAGCTAAACTTTTACTCTATAAAAACAATGAAATTAATAATCCAAATTTACAAGCCCCGATAAAAAATACAGGCATAAAATAATAGCGATAGAAAAAAAGGATTCTGGTATATAATATATAATTATTATTTTAATAATAAATTAAAAAAAAACCTTTAATAATATAATGAATAAATAATTATAATTATTTCTGCTGTGGACTGGTAAATTATAAAATTTTCAATTAAACAAGTCCTGAGTTCAAGGGAGAAGAAATAAATATGTTGAAGCGCAGGAAAATACTGGGTATTTCTGCAATTTAGTTGGTTTGGATATTTTCATAATAAAAAAATTAGCTCTAAAAAGAAAAATTTGCTAATTTTTATCACTATTTTCATGTCTATGAAATTATTTTTCGATCTCTTTTAAAAAAGACCAAGTCTGAATTGGACCGCTGACCACGATTCTGTTAATCAATAATTTAATTTTTTAGAATGTTGCCTGTACCTTTCAAGAAAATAAACGCATAAATTGTTTTTCCATTTATTTGAAACTCTTGTACTAACTATTCAGCCAAATAGATTCAATAATGAGATAATTAGGAATTAATCTAAAAATTGAAAAAAATTTCTCTCAAATTAATTGCACATAAATTTTTATTTCTATTTTTAATGACACAAAAAAAATTTATATATTAATATTTTTCATAATTTTAGGAGCTTTGAATAAATTTAAACCCTTAATTAGATTTTTAAAAATTTAAATAACTTTATTGCAAGTTTAATGAAAACATTTTATTTTTCTTCAATGTTCGTGCTTTTCTTTTTAAATATATATTTTTTTCTCACTCAAAAAATTCTTTTCGTCTTCATTTGTCCGTCATCTCATCTTGAATCGTCCAAAAATAATTGATATTAATTAGTGTGCGGCAAATGGTCCAGTGCATATTAATACCGAAAAATACCGCGGCATTTTGGATTGTTTATTTGGTATTTCGGTAAATACCGATACAAAAAAAAATACCGTAATCTCCAAATATCTTTCGGCATACCGAAAAAATACCGAACGGTACACCGAAAAATATCTCGGTAACCGATACCGTGCCGCACACTAATATTAATTAAATTTGACCTTTTCATTGAAAAAAAAAATATTTTATAAAAGAAAAATTTATACCAAAAACAACAAGAAACAAAAGGGTGGTCAAAAAAGAACAATAACCAAGATGGAATTCATCCGGCAAGCGTAAAAACAAATTCGCCCAAAAATTCTTTGCTCACGACAGACAAATATTTTTCACGATTCGACTTGAAAAAAGCACGCAATTTTTCAACATTCAAACGCAAAAAGAACCCCTAAAAGGGAAAAAAATGATAATGAAATGAAAAAATAAAGTAATTGTATTTTAAAATCACTTTCAAATTGTTGAGCCCGTATTTTTCGATCAGAAGAAAACGGTCAATCAGCGGAATTTCAACGCAATTGATCAGATGCGTCTGACAACGCGACTTTAACGATTCAACTTGGAAGAAGTCGGCCAATTTGAGCAACACCAGCACATTTTTAGCTTAATTTACAAAAATAATTAATAAAAAAATAATAGTAATTTACGGTTGGGAAGAATATGAGTCTGAAGCGTAACGGGCGAAATTGCCTTCATAAATTCCATAAACTGTTCCATGTCGACGCCCAATTCGTCCAAAGTGATCAGTCGCTGCTGCTTCTCCTTCATCTCCACGCTGAGCATTCGACGGACGACGGGAGAAACGGACATAAGCCAATGGGCGGACACAGTAATCTAGCAGATACGGTAATAGATTTGATAATTAAGAGCTTCGTTAAATATCGTCCGTAACTGTACCGTTTTATCCCCAATTTGCACCGTTAAATCGTCGTCCGCTGAACTGATTGGAGGGCATTGACTAAAAGTGAAAAGTATATAAAATTAATTATTTCTTTCTGCTTATTATTGTTCATTTACTTTTCATAAGTTTTCTCCCGTTTTTGAATAATTCTGACAACAATTGAAGGGGAGGAATTAATGCTGCTGAATACCAATTTGCAGCCAATGTTTAGTATTTTTGTCTAAAATTTTCAGAGCATTTTTAAAATCTGATCATATTTCAAATAATTCACCTCTTTGATCACTTGGGCCCCATTCTCATCCCATTCCCAGCAAATGATCTGTGCCAATGGCACTTCCGATTTGGAATTATTACCAATATCCTTGATTTCCAGGGTTGTTTCAAAGAAATTGTTAAAATAAATTTCACTTAAAAATTCATAAGTACAAAAATTATAGTAAAATAAATTAGAAATACAGTGTAGCGAATTCAGTTACGTCGCAGAATGTTGATTTTATGTATTGACCATTTCGTTCGATTTTGAAATCAGCGATCGATTTCTCATCAACAATAATAAATTCGTCAAAAATTTCCATTGTCATCAAAATGAATTTAAGATTTAAAAAAATATTAAAATATCCTTAAACTGTTCCAATATAATTATAACAAGGGTTGTATGGGACCGGATTTTTTGGGCAAAGACTGGGCCGGGATTTTCCAGGCAGGAAAACATGGGACCGAGGCCCTCCATTTTAACAGGTACCAGGGCAAAACCTGGGCTTTTTAAACTAATTTTTTTTTTTAAATGGATAAAATTTATGAAGATTTTCTTTTGGATTTACATTTTGCTCTCTAATTATAACGTTTTATAGCTGGGTATAAGGATTTTTTAAAAATGAAATAAGATTTTTTTTCGTTAAAAACTTAATTCTGTTTTGTCACCTGAAATTTGCGATTGCTATAAATCGTTAAGAATTAGCTGTCGAAGCGTCTCCAGACAGGCCATGGCGAACACGGGATGGAGTGATTACTGATCAGTTGACGAAGGTGACCGCAGTGGTGGACGAGGGCATTGAGAAACAAATGGGAAAACGAGAGATTATATTGGGGCATTTGGAGTCTTTCATTTCAAAAAAGGCAATTTTCCCAAGAAATTTTGTTAAGCCACCAAACTACATAAAAAAGAAGAGATTGACCACTAACCCTACTGCAGTGTTCGGTTCGGGACCTGCTAGATTCTATACAAAAAGTATTATTGGGAACAAAATAATGATTTTATTCTCCCCCCTTGCGCACCACCCCAATAAAATAACTATCTCACAGTCATGAACAATATTTTTGATTGTCGGGTAAATTCGGCTCCGCGCATTATAACTTCATTTACAAAAGCAATTAAATGAACTTTCAAATGATTTCAAAAAGTTCAATAGCGGATTCAAAAAAAATGGTACAAAAAGTAAATGGCATAAGTTTGGTAAAATTGGGATTTTTTTTTTTTTTTTGTATAACTTTTTTTGAAAGTGAATCATTTTTATTGAAAAAAGGCAAATATATATTGGGTTATTCATTTCGCGATTTGGTCGCTCCAAAAAGGATAAATCTTATAATAAGGACAAAATGGGCATTCTTATTTAAATGGCTATTGGTCCGAATGTCAAATAGTCAAATTGGATCGAATGAATCAAAAGCATCCATATGAATTTCTGGGAATTATAATTTTTAAAAGTTTTAAATATATTATTTTTTATTTTTGTGAAGCGGTTTTTCGAATGATTTTAAAATTAAAAGATTTTTTTTTTTTTAAATATAAAATAAAGTTAAAAAGATTTATCTGCGTTGACACCAAAACACTAAAGAATTAAGCTATAATCTAACTAAGGCCGCACTGTATAAAATTGTTTTATTAATTCACAAAAATAAGCTTTTTAATGGGTCTGATTGATTAATATAAAATTTTATTTGCATAACAGATTAAGGAATAAAAAGAATAATGGAATCGGATACCTAAAAATCTCCAGTATCCTGCTGGTCTGAAATGAAGAGCCGGCAAATGCATCACCGCGGATTTCGAAAAAAGGAGTGAGATCAACACTCAAATATTAAATATTTTTTAATAATTATTATTAAAATAAGACTTTTGTGGGTGACTGACCATTTTGATCGTCGCGTTCATTTAGGCCCTGACGGTCAAATTGAATGACTACGGGGAACAAATGTGCAGGGCGTAAATGTGCTGGGCGCAAGTGATGCATACAAACCAACATCATATTCGCGATCAGAACCTTGAAAACGCCTAATTACGAAATTTGAAAAATTTTTGAGGGGGTGTAGCACAGTGTTGCCGCCCGAAACCCGATCCCCGAGGTTTTTCGCGACCCGAAACTCGAAACCCGAAAATTATAGAGTGCCCGACCCAAACCCGAACCCGAATTTTTCCTGACCCGCGGCAACACTGGTGTAGCATAACTCGGAAGCACCCTGGAATTCTTTTTAATATACTTCACAATAATTAAAAGTTTAATGCCAAAAAAATTTTTGAATTGCAATTTCAATTTAAAAAATGGATTATAAGAGATTCTAATCATAAATTAATATTTTAAAGTTTTTATATTATTGAAATTATTAATTATTTTTTTTTAGCTATTTTTATTATTTACCAACACCGTGCTGACGCCTTTCCTATAAACTAGCACCCATGCTCGTTTCCTAAATGCACCAAAATGAGCTGCCAGCGCATTTACTAAATGTGACAAATGGGTTTGAGCGCACCGGCCGCCATGTGCGTTCAGCTAAATGCGCCATTTTAAAATATAATCGTTATTTATTCAAACAATAAATTGAATATTTCACAAATAATCGTTGCGCATCTATAGATATTCTATTTTAGGAAACGCGCTGGCGCATTTAGGAAGCACGCATGGTGGCACTTTTTAGGAAACGCACTTTCACTTATTTGTACCACTAATGTAAGGATAATTTGAAAATCGAAAAATACACCTTTAAATCAAAAATTTTTAATCTATAAGAAAAAGACTATTTAGCTCAAATTTCAATTTATTTTATTGCAAATTAAAATTTACTTTTAAAGTTCAAGTTTATTCATTTATTTGAAAATTAGGATTTTTTTAGTATTTTATGTAATTTATGTTTTTATTATTTCCCTTAATTTAGTTTAAACCTTTTTTTCTATGATATATTTGGGGTTTTTAACTAGACATAATCAATCCTTGGTAAAATTGTTCATTTCTAGTTAAAATTTTCATTTTTTAAAAAAATGTATCTGGGGATTCCTAGCCGATTATCCTCTTCTCCCCCTTTGTTAGTTTATTTTTTCTAGCGGTAGGACCCGAAAATGGTTGCAGGTTCGGATCCCGCTCACAACCACAATTGTTTTTAAATTGACTTTGCAAGCAAAAAATGAAAAATAGATTAAAAGAAATATTATGCTCCGTAAAGAAACTATAGCGCCAAAAGTTGGAACCTGTAAAACTTTTTTTTTTGTGATAACACAAAAAGTTGCATATTTAATAAATATTATAAGTATTACAAAAACCGAAATTAAATGCCTCAATTTTTATTTATATGCCGCAAGACGGAATTTAAAACAACAGTTTTATAGAACCAAATCTTCAGTAGCCTAAGATATTTTATTATAACTAGATAGTGATGTCTCCGACTTATAAATAAACTCGTAAAAAAAGCCTGTGACCACGAGGAAAAAACTCAAGGAAATCCAAGTAAAAGATTCAGTTTAAACCAAACAAATTCGAAATATTCGTATTCAGTTTTAAGTCAAAAAAACTGATATCATCTTTTTATTAAAATCGTTTACAAAATAAATATTAAATTTAAAAAACAATGCTGTTCGCATATACAAACTTATAAATAGTTGAACTTTAAAGAACAAATTGGAATAAAAAAGCAAATTAAAATAATCTAAGAATAAAAGGTTGACTTGAAAACCAGAGCATCGAAAATGTACCTATAAGCCTGAAAAAACTTTTCGCTTTACTTCTTTAAAACGATTGAATAAGGAAAAAAACTCGTATACAAAAATTACTAAAAAAAAGTAAATCATTTAATTAAGAAACCGATTATCTTTGAATATAGAAAGACAACTTTAATTAAAGCACATTTTGAAAATTATGTCAATAAATTGTTTTATTTGTAACTTTTTCCTTAATTTAAGTAATCGATTTATTTTTTATAATTAATGAAATACCGAGATTGGACAATTCTTCCTTATGATGTTAAGTTTAGCTATGTAATTCAAAACAGCACCTGTAGATAGCGTATAAATTAGTACATTTCTGATTTTACCCTTTAAAAATAAAATTATTTAAATTTTTCAAAAAAATGTCTTTATCAATATAACATCAAATACGTTATTTTTTTAAATTGCTAAGGCACCGGGCGTAACTTTAAAACTTTCTTGGTTTTTTTTTATTAACAAAATTTTTATTATTTGATTCTTCACCAATTGTCGTTGTCGACTGTTGAAAAGAAATATTTAGTTAAAATAATTTTTGCAATTAAATTTAAATTTTTAAATGCATAATTGAGACTTTAGAAAAATTTTCTTCTTTTATCTTTAAAATTGGGTTTAATTTAACAAGGAATGTATTATTTTTATAATTCTCAACAAAAAATTATACCATCTAAAACCAATCAGGCCCAATTTTTTTCAAACGGTCAGATAGAAATTAATAAAAATTAATATATATATTATATATATATTATATATATATATTTATATATATATATATATATATATATATATATATATATATATATATATAATATCTTTTTTAATATTTTGGTTCAATGAAAGGGTGATTTTTTTTTTTTGCAGAATAAATACAAGGAATACTTCACTTGTACAAACTTGTTTGGATTGGGCTTCCTTTAAAATGTTCTTTTTATCGGTGCGGAGCCGTTATTTAAAAACCATCATAAACGGCGTTATTTAAAAAACCATCATTATGCAAAATTTGAAAAAAAATTAGTCATAACTTTAGTCCAAAGCAATCAAATATTGCATTCATGATATCATTTGATAACCCTCCTATCTATATTAGCCTGTCAAATCTCAGAAAGCTCATTTTTATCCGTTAATATATTGACAAAAAAAAAGGTAAAAAATTTTAATTTCGTTTCGAGTTTTGGAAATTTCGGGTTATTTGCGTTTCGGGTTTCGGCTTTGGAGTTTCGATAAAATTTTTGTTTCTTTTCGGGTCCTTCGTTGAGTTTCGCTCAGTCCTGGTGCCGGGAAAATTTCCTAGGGGGCTGGAAATTTTTTTCTGGAAAAAAGGAGTAGGCCCATTAAAAAGAGAACTAAATTCTCTACCGAATTGCTTTTGGGATCGTGCCTTTACCACTTCTCTCTCCAAAGTTACACTGGGGTTGAATTTTGTAGTAAACAGTCCAAAATCTTTACAAAAATATTCATTTAAAAACAAAATTTTGCAAAAAAGGAAATCGTGTTTTTTCGTAGTGCGACATTTGCGGGCCGACATTTTCAGACGAATTATAAATAAATAAATATTTTTTAAGAAGGAAAATAAAGAATTATGTAATTAATAAAAAAACTAAATTCAAAAAGTTGAAATGATCATTTTCAATCATCACATTTTCGAAGCCACCATAGAGCTCTGGCCGCTTATAATTTTGATAATTGGTGAAAATTTTCGTGTAATTCAATGATTAAATAAATTTTAAAATTTATATTTCGTCCAAAAATGACGGGCAACCGTGTTTTTATAGATAAATAATAAGCGAAAAATGGAAATCAAATTTATTCATAGATAACAGTTTACCGCAGTGCGTCATTTGCGGATGAACATTTGAGGACGAAACTCATTTTAAAAAGAAAAATGTGTGTTTCGGCCCAACCGTAGACAGTAGACACACAAAAAATCGCATTTCAAAAAATTAAAAAATCAAATGCATATGAAATTATTCCTACTATTTGGGCTTGCTGGAGGCTAAATAACAGCTAAACTTTTACTCTATAAAAACAATGAAATTAATAATCCAAATTTACAAGCCCCGATAAAAAATACAGGCATAAAATAATAGCGATAGAAAAAAAGGATTCTGGTATATAATATATAATTATTATTTTAATAATAATTAAAAAAAAACCTTTAATAATATAATGAATAAATAATTATAATTATTTCTGCTGTGGACTGGTAAATTATAAAATTTTCAATTAAACAAGTCCTGAGTTCAAGGGAGAAGAAATAAATATGTTGAAGGACGTGATTAAGGTAATGAACAAAAAATAAACAAAAAAATTAATCCAAAGATTACTAACATATATTAATTTCTCTTCCATAAAAATAAAACATATTTAATAAGATAATATTTATCATTTTTTATTTAAATTCTTTTAAAGATAATATACAAAGAATTAATGTTTTTATTAAAGACGAGCAAAAGGTACACCACTTAGCTTCTTCTTTTTTTGATAACAAATTTTATTTTCTCCCAAATGAATTTTAAGCTGAGAGAAAAAATATAGGCAAAAAATTTTTTAAAACAGCATTTTGCCTATAAAATAAGACTGACAATTTCAATAACACAAGTCGTGCCCTTTTGGATTGGCTTAAATTTTATATATTCGGCCATGTTTAATAAAAATTTTGCTTTTATTTCGTCCTTTTATTATCTATCTATTATATTATTTGACAATGTCATTCCGGGATTTTTGCATTTTTTTGAGAGAAAAAAATGAATTTTTTTCGGCACGAATGCCTTTCTTTAAAAAACAAACATGCGAGCAGTGTGAGAGTGAACAAAGAAAAGGATTAGGAACATACATGCACATATGTAATACTATTAAGAAAACATTAAAAATAGAAAACAAAAAATGAAATAACTAAAAAGAAGACATAAAAGAAGACATAAAAGCAGGGTTGCCATCAGTGTTGCCGCCCGAAACCCAAGGTTTTTCGCGACCCGAAACCCGAAACCCGAAAATTATCGAGTGCCCGACCCGAAACCCGAACCCGAGTTTTTTCCCAACCCGAGGAATAGACGATAAAAATATGCACTGGTAAGACAGGGTGACTCCCAGTTTTACAAGAAATTCTTGAATATTAACCATTTCATTGTCAAAAAGAAAATCTAAAGTAAAAGGGGGTCGGCGGTGCCGATAGGCGCCGCCGGGAAATTTTGAAAAAGATTTTAACTATAAAATGTCAAATTTCAAGAATTAAATGAGAATTTTTTGGGAAATAAATCCTAAAATTTTAATTTTTCCCATGAAATTAACATTTCTTACATTTTCTTAAGCAAAATGCCGTTTTTAAAGGACATCTTTGAAATAAAGGACGCCTCAAATTTTCAAAGGACGAAAGCCAAAAATAAAGGACGTCCTTTGAAATAAAGGACATCTGGAAACCCTGCATAAAAGGCATTTGTTAATAAGATTTAAAATGCATTGTCATGTTTAAATTTCCTGATAGAAATTGTACCAGTTTCGGATATGTCCTTAGAATCAAAGGACCGCCCTTTGAAATGGGCCTCCCCGTTTAGAAATTCAAAGTGTCTTTATTTCCAAAGATGCCCTTTAAATCGGCATTTTGTCCATTAAATGTAAAAAAGTTAATTTTATAAGAAAAACGAAAATTTTGGTATTTTTTCCAAAATAATTCTTATTTTTTGCAAGAAATTCTTCAAAATTGACCATTTTTAGTCAGAATCTGTTAAGAAATGACACCAAAATTTCCCTGCGGCGCTTATCTCCACCGCCGAACCCAATTCGCTCAGATTTTCTCAAAATCTATCGAAAAAAAACCCACAAAGGCAGATCCGACCCTGGTATAACACTTTGCTCGAGAGCTGAGGGTGAAAGAAGAAGACAAAATAGAAAGAGATTGAAAAAGATAGGGAAAGAGATAGAGAGAGAGAAATAGCAAGAGAAAAACAGATAAAGAGAGTTCGAGAGAAATAAAAGGAGAAAGAAGAGAGAGAGAGGACGTGGTAGAGAGAAAGTCAAAGAGAAAGAAATGATTAAAAAATTTAAATACGTTTATGCAAATTTTTTTGCCGAAAACCCCCACATACCTAATGGTTTGAAAGAACAGAGAAAGTTCAAACAATAATCGTTCCACAATTTTTTTTTTAAATAGAGACAAAATCAATTAAAAACTGACACCAATTTAAATTTAAAGAGTATTGACTAATAAATAAGCCAAGACACGAAAAAACAATCAAATTCATACAAGGTGTTAAAGAGCGGGTGGGCACCGCGATGCCCAGCTCGTAATGTAATAAATTTATTAATTTTTTTTTCATAAGGAAATTTTAAAAATACACTACAAGACAATAACATTAATAAAAAAACCGCTTGCACTCTTACAAATGTTGAATAAACGCAAAATGTATGGTTTTTAATTGCAATACTTTATGACTATTCAAAATAATATACCAGAATTTCATTTTTTTTTATAATCAGAACGAAAAAAGCATTTTCCGCTTCATTTGGAGCTTTTACAATGATTTTTATTATATTTATTTTTACTTATTTTGGCATTTATGTGCCTAAATGCCTTGGTTCTTAATCGCAATTATTATCTGTGAATTTTGAACAAAATTGCAGTATTCAAAATAAAAACTCAACGCATCAAACATTATTGAACTTAACAAGAAATAAAGAGCATATCTGATTTTTTGTGTTACGCCCAAAACACAAATTTTTTCATTTATAAGCAGTGCACAAGAGCATGATGAGATGAAAAAAATGTGCAAAAATAAATGGGCTAGCGGGAAAATGAGTCAAAACCAAATAAAAAATTTAAGATGCCAAAAAGAAAAGTACGTTGAAAAAAAAATATTTTAAACAAAATTTAAATAAATTCGCTTTTCAGAATATTGCACAAGTTGAAAACTAATTTAAATATTTCATATTTAGGCGAACAAAATTCGATACTTAAATGAATATTCTAAATGTGGTATAATTAAATGAAAAAATAAATCATGAACTAGAAGAATAGGTGGTAATTTTTTAATTAGTAAATACATAAAAACCAAAAAATAACAAGTTATAATAATTGCAAATACATAAATCAAAGGAGGTTGGCAAATATATTATGAAATAGCCAAAATGTTCAATAAAGAAAAAAAGAATAAGCCAATTCAAGAATATCTTTAACTTAATTAATAGACAATTAATTATTTTGGTGTTAAAAAGGTAAATTAAAATAAAATATTTATAAAAATTAGAAAGAAACAACAAAATCTGCGGGAGTTGGGCTACCACACACTCTTCAATTAATGAAATGACAATTACACGAAATTGGGCATTACATGAACTTAAAAAAAATGAAAAAAACGAAAAATGGTAACGAATTTTTCCTCCAAAATTTCCCTTTCAATTTTTCAGAACTATTCTTAACTCAGACCGCCATCTTACCAGTGCATATTTGGTCCCGGTTAGTTAAAATTTTGCAATGTTTCCAAGCAAATCTTGTCGGCACTGCAGACATCTTAAAATTTCCAAAACCTGATGCTTTAAAAAATGACTGATGTTTTCGTAATACAGTGTGTTCCATTAATATAAAGACACCTTATTTTTTGCGAGTTTGACCACTTCCGTTGGACCAATAGAGCTGAAATTTTAATTATAAGTAGCAATTCTGAAAATATTAAGATTCTAAAAAGGAGAACTCGAAATAATACGGCAAAAATTGATGAATTCTTTTCCGAAAAATGGGTGTTCCATTAATATAACGACCCTTTTTTCAGGAGGCTGTAGCTTCCTTAGTAGAGCGCTAAAAATATAAAAAAAATTATTTCAACATAACTTTTGATGCTGATCAAAAAAAGGTAACAAACAAATTTTGTCAGACGACTCCCTCACATCGAATCCGAAAATGGCTTGAAATTAGGTTAAATTCAGAAAAAAATTTTACTGGGCTGGAAAAAAATTTTTGAGAAAAACGAATATGGCGACAGATAGATCATAAAATTCTCTACAAAACGCCGTGTGAATGGTGAGTCTACGCCTTCTCTTCGAGGAGGGGCGAATGCACAAATAAAGGGTACCCAAAAAATGGTCAATTTTGTATTCCTGGCTTGCCATATTCGTTATCACGAAAAATTTTCCCAACCCCCTAGGATTTTTTTCCCGAATTTCCTCTGGTTTCAAGCCATTAATGGGTTTTTGGATTCGACTTGAAAGAGTCGTCTGACAACATTTCGACTTCTCTTTTTAGAACCTTAATATTTTCAGAAATAAGTTTTGATCGTCATTTTATAATAAAATTAAAATAAAATTTAGAAAATTTTATTTTTACCAGTGGCGGGAATTGAAGCGCCAAGCCATACCGAACAGAATTGGTCCAAAGATATATCAATTAAGGAAAATTTCTTCATTTTAAAAACAAAAGCAAATTTGAAAAAATGTTTGCTTAACATATATAAGCAAAGCAAACGAATGTCATCACACAGATGACAAAAAATAAATTATAAATAAAGATAGATCATTTGTCAATATGGACATTCTATCCGCAAAATAAAGCCACAAAATCAAAGGGCTAATTCGTTCACATTGCGATAGTCGCATTTCCAGACAAAAGCAGAACACCGTTGGCCTTGAAAAAAGTACCCAAATTGTCAAAATTCAAATTCAGAAAATATTTCTAAATGGGGAAAATATATGAAAAAGATAATATTATGGGAAAAATACCTTTAGATTATTGAGACGATAGCGATCGATCAGAAGAAAACGGTCAATCAGCGGAATTTCCACGCAATTGGTCAGATGCATCTCACAGCGTAACTTCAACCAGTTAACCTGGAAGAAGTCGGCCATTTTGAGCAAAACCAGCACATTTTTTGCTAAATTTCTAAAATAACAAAAAAAAAATGTATTTTTTTTTCGGGCCAACACAATTCAGTGTGCACGATTCAGTGCGCACGATTCAGTGTGCACGATTCAGTGTGCACGATTCAGTGTGCACGATTCAGTGTGCACGATTCAGTGTGCCTTGAAAAAGAGACAATTCAGTGTCTAGAAAATTTTGATTACCAATTTACGGAAAAATCCCAAAAAATCCGTAACCCGTAATCCGTAACTCCAAAAAGGCCGTAATTTCCGTAATCCGTAACCCGTAATCCGTAATTACGTCCAGCCCTGATCCGAACCCATCATCTTATGTGTAATTGATCAGATTGGTCTGATCAGTGGATTTAAAAGGGGAGGAGGCAATTAAATCCTAATATTTTTACATTATTTTCCTCTCTGTTTTTAGACCTCTTATTGATTTCTCATTTATTCCCTCTTCTTTACTCAGTCCACTAGTCCGTTCTCCGTGTACTTCTTATATTTGTTTGTGCTATTAATTTATTGCTCCATTCCTCCGACTAATTTTTGTATTGTTTTGTTTTGTATTGAATAAATTAATTCTGTCAAATACTTCTTGCTTGTGCTACTATCCGGCACAACAATTATCTGCATTATGTTGAAAAACTTAAAATCCTAGCTTTATAAATTTTTGTTTGGCTATACTTTTGATAAAATAAGTAGGACATGACGTAAAATCAAAAAATTTCCTGAAAATTTTCTATTTGCCTTATCGACTTCACATGCCGCTGTAATATTGGTAAGAATCTTTAAAAAATTAAATTCTATTACTGATGAATTTATAAAAATTTAAAACTAAATTAATTTCGTAAACAAACTTATTACTGCGTTTTTCATTTATATGCAAGCCCAGATTTTCTTAATGCTGTTTTTTTGGCTCTAATGGATAAAAGAAATCAATTATTTTTCGAGATAAATTAATTTTAATATTTGAAAACTGTATAAAAACAATAACCGAAAAAAGGAAATTTATTGTTAAAACTTGTTAAGTTGTTTGCTATTTAATGATATTATAAATTAATATAAAATTAACGCTGTTAAACTTTAATGTCTAAAAGAAGCGATACTAATTTCAATTTATTTATTACTCAAAATATTATTCAAAAAACAGAAATTAATATCTACATCGAATCAATGTTATACAATAAAATTATCTAAACCCCTAAATGAAAAATTAAAAAGAAGCAATACCATTTAATGAAAAGTTATTAACAAAAATTTTAATTAAATCGATAATTTTAATTTTGGTATTGTGAAAGTTGAAACATTGTTTCCCATTTGTATTATGTCTTTACAAGGAGCTATTGCCACTTATCTTCTACACATGTCAGCTCTTTTTGTTGCTGGGCTAATTATTACAAGAGAAAATTAAGATGATAATTTTTTTGGCATCAATATTATCCGACTTGGTCTAATCTATAAGAAAATTTAAGTGTTCTTCATTATTTGGTATTATTTATTCTTATAAAAAGCAATGCAATAAAGAATCAATTTAAATGTGAATGTCTTCTTTACTTCCATAAAAGTTAATGGAAAAGAGTATTATAATAAATGTTTTTACAAAAGCATATTTTAAATTTTTTTCCTTTAGTTGAATAAGTTTCAGGAGGGAACTTCGAAATCCCGTGACGAATTAATGAAGAATTCAATTTATTACTTTTAGAATTCCGTTTGAAATGCGTAAAAAATGGCAAGAAATTTTTTTTGGATATTTTGAATTTTTTTTTCATTAAGAAAATTTAAGAAGATTATGGCTAAAAAGAATTGAATTATTGAAAAAATTCATCAATCATTAAAATAAACTAGTTCTTTTAAGCGGCGCATTATCCAAAAATTTTAAGTAAAATTTATTTCATTTCTTCAAAGCCTTTTATCATTTAATTATTTGTTGTTATATTACGATAAATTTTTAGTTTTATTAAAAACTAGCGGTTTGGATGTTCCTTTGGCTCACCTCAACTACGGATTAAAAATTAATTAGTTAAAATAATTATTATAAAAAAACATAACAATATCAAAATCATATTAAATTCATTGAATTTTTAAAATATTAACTGGGACAATTATTATTTTTATAGTCCAATCAGTAGGAACGAAAATGGTCTGTAAAAATTTTATTTTTTCGGCGTCTGCGAGAGCGCTCAATCGCTTCACTTGACTGTTGCACTCCAATAAATCGAAACAAGTAAATAAAATTATTCAATTATTATAAGAAAATTGAGTATTACTCTGATGAATTGGATTGCATATAATTTTTCCTCATCAAAAATGTTTTTTTTATTCCAGAACTTCCCCTATAATGCCGCAGGATGAATTATTTTGAAGTAAAAATTAATTAAAATTTATGATTAAATTAAAAAATAATTAAAAAAAACTTAAATTTAGTCGTGAAAGTCGAGTATTATAAATAATTATTAGATTAAATACTTAAATTGATAATCGAGATTATATTACAGTTTTAATTAGATAAAAAGTCAATGTATATAAGAAGGTTTCGTGTCCACTACAAAGACATGAAAAATTATGAGCACACGATTAAGGGACTCAAAAATTCTTCTATAGAATAATGAAATAAATAATAAAAAAAAACACTAAATTATAAGTAAAAGATAATTTAATAGCAAAAAGTGAAAACCACTGTTCAAAAAACGTACAAATAACAAAATTGTAAATAAAATACATTTTCATTTTAAACATCAAAAATAATACAGTAAATGTGATAATTAATCCATAATACTTTAATTAAGGGTAACAACAAAAATAATTAAGGGTTTCAATAATCCTTCCGACAACTAAAAGAATACAAATAATATTTTCGAAAAGTTAGAAATGAATTATATTACCTAAACTGACTTCTTTTTTTACTAATAACCCAATTTTTTAACATTATCATAGCCCAAATGAATTAACATTTAGGCAAAAAAAAAAAATAAAATAAAAAAAGTCTTGTTTTCCGAGTGGTAAAAATAATAATAACAATGACAAAGCAATTGATTATCAAACCCTGAAGAATGGATACGCCTGTGAGGCGGGAAGAAAAACATGCAGATGAAGCACGGCACGCGGACAATTCTGCGCGAGAATTACGATAATAAATTGGATAGTAAATTTTTATTAAGGCTATTTAAAAAAATCAATAATTAAAAAACAAACATCAGCCCGCTAGCTTAACACAAACTGGTACTTTGAACAGAAACAAATGCATTATTTATAGATATTAAAAAAAATAAAAGAAAAATACTTCCTCTTTAAATTGGGAAATTAATTTGAAATTAATTCTCTAAAATAAATTCAATATGAAATGCAAAATGATATTATGATACAAATATCATAAATAATATGATGACAAAAATTCATACCTTCATTTGTTCTTTTTTAATTTTATCATAACAAAAAACTGATCAAAATATTAGGCACGAGAAAAAATAGATTAAAAAATATATTTACCTGATAGTTGAAATATTTTTTAAATAATTTTATAAATTCGAATAAAGATAATCTGAGGGTTTATTATTTGATTAAGTGAGAAAAATAATACAACTTTTACATGTTGATAAATATACATTAATTTATTGCTGCATATTATCACAACTTTGCTGCAGAGATCAATCAAATTATTGTAAAAAACTTCCTAAGTAAAAAATAAGTTACATTGGGGGTCGAGGTTCAAATCCGCCCACCCGTAATATAATAAAAAAATGTTTTCAATGGGCGGGTTTGAACCTCGACCCCCAAAAACACGTTTTTAACCCATCAGCAGGACAGAGTTCACCGCTCCTTTCCCCATCCCATTGGAGCCTCAGGCACAAAAATTTCGATTTTTGAGGCCTCATAACTTTTTGGTTTATGAATATGGGACCGTAAAATTAAAATTTCACAATCTATCCAAGGGTATATCACACATATGCATTAGGGTAGGGCAAGAACGGTTAACCGAACCGAAACCGAAACCGAAAACAGGGTTTTTTGGGCCAAAAACCTAAACCGAAAACCGGGGGTAACAAAACCGGCATAACCGAAAACCGGGGTCCCAAACCGGTCGGTTTTCGGTTTGAAAAATAGACCCCTAATAATGGGATTTTCTCACCCTTTGAATTTGAGTGTTTTCGGTAAAAATCTTGCCCAAAAAACATAAATAAATTTTGAGAAAACCTAACGTATGGGGTCCGGTTACTTGCACCGGCTGTGGAACCAGATGAAGATGAAATTGATTTGGATGAAAACGGAGAAATTGAAAATTTCACATAGCAAAAAATTTCAGCAATTTGTTATGATCTTTTTTAAAAGCCTTATTTTCTGGATAAAAAAATTTTGAAACCAAAAAGTAAATTTTTTTAAAAACCGAAAAACCGAAACCGAAAACCGGGGGTCGACCAAAAACCGAAACCGAAAACCGGAGTTAGCAAAACCGGCCTAACCGAAAACCGGGGGGGCCGGCTTTAAACCGATTTTGCCCCACCCTAATATGCATTTTCCGAGTTACAGTTCGCGTGGTTCCCTTGTGAGTCGATGAAACGTGGAGTCGACAAAATGTGGAGTCGACGAAACGTGTGGAGGCGGTTTGAAAAATAAAAAAAAAACACCCCTAAAGATGGGATTTAATAGAGAATAGTGTTAGGCACCGCACCGGAGTCCGGCCGGATTTTTCCGGATGGTCAGGAGGCCGGGGTTTTTGGGCCTCACCGAATTTTTCCGGATTTATCCGGATATCCGGAAAAATCCCGCCGGAAAATTTTGGTAATTGAAAATCAGGTTTCGGATCCGGAGTTACTGCCGGATTTCCGGATTTTTCCTGATCCGGAAATGTAAAAATATTCATAATATAATTTAATATTTTTAGGGTTTTGAAAAAAATATTTTACTCAATATTTTAACGTTTTGTTAATATTTCGTCAATATTTTGGGCTTTTTTAGTATTTTCAATAATATTTTAGCTTTTTTTCGTAAATATTTATTTTAATATTTTGGGAATTTTCGTAAATATAATTCCCAACTCTGCTCATAAGACTCAAAATTCACTTTGGAGAAAATTTAAAAACAAATTGGCCATAAGTTTTGAAAATTCTCCTGGCTGCCCATATCGGCAACACCAGCATACACTCAACCCTTTTGTAATTTTAAAATAACGCCCAATTTACCATTTTGAGAGGAACTCTGTTAATCAATCTTACTAAAATGCATATTCAAAATTTCTCCCCACTGCGATTATCAGCACCACCGTTGTAGTGTCGGATTTTCCGGCTCCCAATCTTAGGTTGCAATTCCCATTTCAATGGGCAAATCAGATGTTGGAATGTTTATGGAGATGAAAACATTTCTATGAGTCTATCTAATGAACCATAGATTTGTATGGTGCTGAGTCGTTATATAAAAGCCATCAAAATGGGCGTTATATAAAAAACCATCAAAATAATATCGTATCAACAAGAAAAAAACATTCGTGCCATGAAAAAATAACCAACCAATGTCATATAACTATACCGTGGTGAGCCGAAGTGAAAAAAGTATCGATGTGGCGAAGTGAAAAAAGTATCGATGTATCGGTTTTCGAGGAAGGGGGTCATTTCAGTACGGAGAAAATGATTTTATTAATTAATAATTATATTTAATCATTTTAAAAAGACTTTAATAATAAATTTGTTATTTAATCAATTAATTTAAAGATAATAATTAAAATTAAATATATTTTTTTATAAAACTAATAGTATATTTTTTATAGATGTTGTTTCTATATAGGCTTGGGTTTTGACAAAAACTAGGGTTAGGTTTTCAAAAAAATTGTAGCTAATTTAAGGAAAAAATTCATTTTTTTTCGAGAAAACTATTAATCGAACAATTTAAATAATTTCTTGTGGGTTGATAATAGACTCAAAATGTCCAAGACCATCGTAATAAATAAAAACTGAATTGATACCACTTGCCCATGTGTATTTTATACCATTTTCGGATTTTTGAATATTCGGACTGCACACGATAACATTAAGCTAAAAAAGTTTTGCTGCTGCTAAGAAATCAATATTAGATGCCCATTTAAATGTTAACAATTGTTTGTTGGTAAAATTAACACCACATCCTACGGTGTCACCAGTGCCAAATGTTTCATTTCCATTCGCTGCAATTTTATCACCACAGTCACTTAAAGTAACACATGGAAATAACAGAAGATGATCAGAAGAAGAAGAAAGAAACAAATGGGAAGTATCTGAGAAATAATAAAAATAAATAAATGATTAAATGAATTATTTATTCTTTTAATATTTTTAATAAATTTTATTTCTTTTAAATATTTTTACCCACCCAAACGAAGTCCATTTTTGGTGCAAATGATTCGACGAGTGACCAAATTAACACCAAATCCGACCACATCACCATTTGTATACTTTTCTTTTCCTTTTTTTGATGTGCCATTGACCCAAAAAATGCCATTGCTTTCGTATGCGTAACTGTCCAAATGTTGGCCAACACTTTTGTACAATGGCATTGTTTTGGTGCCGAGTCCAATTGAAATAGACCTAAAAACTTGTTAAAATATATTTATTTAATTGTTTTAAATACTTTTTGACTTTTTCAACTTTCATTTCGTAGTAAAAAATGCCAAATGCACTGCTTGGAATGGCTTTTGCGAACACAGAACTAGAGCCTGAAGAGAATAATCAATAAATAAAATTAATTTTTAACTGAAAAAATATTTACCATTTCCATTTCCTATATAATGGACCATCAAAGAATCGTTTCCCAAAATTTCGAGGTCACTGTGACAGCCATTTGTATCCCAACAATTTTGTAGAGGATTCAAAAATTTCTGGAATTTATTTAAAAAAAATACATAAAAAATTTTATAAATTTTTTTTTGACCTCAGCAATAATTGGACGTAATTCCGGTTGAACCGATTTTAACAACTCTGAAAGCTCCAAATTTAACCCTAAAAGATTGTCCTAATTAACCCACCGTTTCCAAAATGATCCTTAAAATGCCAATAAAATTGTCCACCATCGAAAATTTATCCCAAATATTCTTTTGCTGTTCTTCAGTGTCTTTTGTCTTGTTGGCATTGGCATTGACTGCTGTTTCGGAGTCCGTCTTCATTTGCTGTGTTAACTGACAAATGAACGGATATATAATGGGCTAAGATTTTTTAAGAACTTCCTAAAATTTATCAAATTTCTGAAAAATTGCTGTGTTTGGGTTTTTCTTTTCCAAATTTATCACCATTTTCTGCTGCTTTTCCAATTTACCCAATTTTCCCCCAAAAGTGCCTTCTGCTCATTGTTCAATTGTGAGAATTGGCCATTAAAAGCTTAAGGAAAAAAGAAGAAGCAAAAATTGTTAATTAAAAAAAATACTTTTTAAATAATTAGTTTAGATTTCATTTTTTAAATATTCAATTTAGAAATGAAACAATATATTCATTTTTTAATAATTTCTTACATTTTTCGCTTTCTTCACATTTTTGCTGCAGATTCTTTTCCATTTTGCCCATTCTGTCAAAAAAAAGACTCCAATTGATCGGCCATTGCTAAAAAGAGATTTTCCTCCCTTTATTGGCATTTTTCTTTGATTTTTATTTTTTTTATAAAATTATCAAATTAATTTCCGAATTTAAATTTCCGGTTTTAAAATGCCTTCCCATTTGTCCATTTTTCCTCTTGCTTTTTCTGCTTCTTTTCCCATTCACTGATTCTGTTCAAAATTGCTTTTTGATCTTTTTGCAACTTTTTGACCTGCTGCTCGAACATTGCTTAAACAAAAAGCGAAATTTTATTTGAATTTATAAATATGAAATGGGTAAATATTATATAAATTATTGGATTTGTACAGCACTTTTTGTTTTTTGTTGGTGAAACAATTTTGAAGAAATTGCTGAAAATTAACAAATTGAATATTAAAAATTATTTTATGTATTAAATATTTTTTTGTTTGCCTTCTGCTGTTGACTAATCTTACCCGTAAATTATGATGACAATTTTATATGAATAGAATAAATGCAAAAGAATTATTTTTCTAATTGATTTGAGCATAATTATGGCGGGCCATGCCCTTTTTAGGTTTGAAATTTTTTTTTTTTTTATCTATAATAATTTTTATCTTCAAATGACATAAAAACTCAACGAACCCCCGCAAGAATTGGATAAATAATTAATTGGGAGAAGGGGGAGTTTAAGGGGGAGTTTCTCATTGAAATGATGAAGAATAAACAAAAGTAAGTAAAGTGGAGAAGGTAATGACGGAAAAATGAGAATGATTCCGATTCTACCTTCGATTTTTAAACAAAGAAAAGAGAGGGTGATAAGTCGTTTCGTAAAAAAGCCCTTTTAGAAAAAATTTTTGAAAAAAATCGTCATAATCTTGCCCAAACGCAACCAAATTGAATAATCTTGGTTTTATCCGATAGCTATTCCTTAGCTCCTCTATTAGCTTTTCAAAATTCAAAAAATTTCATTAAATTAAACTAAGTTATAATTACAAAAAGTGAAAAAAGATTTATTCTAGGTCTAATCGAAATTTGGAAGGCCAATAGAGCTAAATAATAGCTACCGAATGAAACCACGATTTTCAATTTCATTGCGTTTTTGAGCAAAATTAGGACGATTTTTAAAATTTTTTTTTATAAAAATGGCCTTTTTACAAAACGCCCATAGTGTCACTTTTTACGAAGCGTCCCAGCACCAAAGAGAGGACGAACTAAAACAGAGGCCCCTTATGCACTTTACCATTCCGGCACTTTTGATGGAATAAAAGGTGAAAATTTGCCAATGGATTAAGGAAGGATTGGAAAGTAAAAGTGTAAAGATGAATATTAAAGGCAAAAAGATGACCCATAAAAAAAAATTGATCAAACATTTGAATTAATCCTTTTTTATCTCATTGAATTGGCAAAATGATGACCTCTGAAAATAAGGGGGAGGGGAAGAACGACCAGCAGCAGAAAAACTGCGGAACAGAACTTAGAAATATTTTTGTTTGGAAATGAAAAATAAAATTTTAACTTCGAAAAAAGAAAGGTCGGCCGTGCCCATAGGCGCTGCCGGGAAAAAGATGATGTTTTTCTTTTTGCTAACATATGTATTTGCACAAAAAATGACATATTTGATAAGCACTATAAGTTTTGGTGTTAAAAATTTGAATTTTTAGAAAAATGTTCGAATTCGGGTCCGTGTTTCGAATGGGTCAAAAAGGAGCAAATTGAGGAAAAAAGGGTTAAATAATAAGATAATTGATCAATCAATGAACTTTGATCATATGATACCGTACCATGACCAGATTACTGTATCTGCCCATTGGCTTATGTCCGTTTCCCCCCGTGGTCCATCGAATGCTCAGCGTGGAGATGAGGGAGAAGCAGCAAAGACTGATCAATTTGGACGAATTTGGCGTCGACATGGAACAGTTCATGGAATTTGTGGAGGCCATTTCACTGAATGCTCTTCATAAGCCAATCCTTCCCAACCGTTAAACGATTATTAACTATTATATTTTTTTAATTTTTTTAAAACTTAAAGCTAAAAATGTGCTCATTTTGCTCAAATTGGCCGACTTCTTCCAAGTGGACTTGTTGAAGTCGCGTTGTGAGATGCATCTTATCAATTGCGTGGAAATTCCGCTGATCGGCCGTTTCTTTTTAATCGAAAATTATGGACTCAGCAATTTGAAAGTGATTTCAATTTAAATATTTTATTTTTTTTTAATTGTTTTTTCCCTTTTAGAATTTCTTTTTGCATTTGAATGTTGACAATTTGCGTGCTTTCTTCAAAGCGAATCGTGCACATTTGGAGCCGACTATTAGCAAAGAATTTCTTTTTTGTTTATGCGACCCGTATTTGTGGATGAATTTGAAATGTCGGATGTTGGAATAATTGCATAATTAAATTTGCGATTTTATTATATTCGTCACTTTTTTTGAAAGTGCAATTTCAAATTTATTCCACCATTATAATTTTATTCTACAAATAAATTGGCAACGCAAAAGAACTGAAATTTCGAAAATTTTAACTCCAAACGAAAAAAGATTTTAGCTAAATATTTAGTAATGAATTTAACTAACGAATAATAATTAAATTAGGATTCCCAGTTGAAAATTTTCAAAATCCTCACTTGGGTGACATAGAGAACAAATAATAATTTGGGGTGAAAATCCTAAACAGGGAAATAAGTAAATCTAAGGACAACTTTTAAATAAGGACGCTTTCAAATTTCCAAACGGCGAGACCAACTCACTATAATAATAAAGTATCCCTGTTTCAAGCTTCAAAAAGGATAAGTTGGATTTTACCGCGAGTTACGGGGTGAGTGCGGTATCGTTTGATAGGATTTTGGGCTAGTTATAAGGGAACATTATCGGCATTGAATCGGTTAAGGACTGTTCGAACTGTGTTCGAAAAAAAGGCCCTAAAATGCCCAAAAGTTTGACATATTTATTTTATCCAATTTTTGCATCGATTAAGGAAAAGCAAATTGAAAAAAGAACCAATTTCGTCCCCATCTACAGATAGTGAAGAAAACCTATTAAAGAAGAAAAATAAGAGAGTAACAGAGAGTTATGGGTAGAGGGGGAGATGGAGAAAGAGAGAGAGTGGGCGAGTGGAAAAGAGATAATGTGAGAACAGTAGGTAGAGAGAGCGAGAGAGAAAGTGAGGGAGTGTGAGGACAGGAGGGAGAGAGAGAGAGAAATACAAAGAGAAAGATAGAAACCGAGAGAAAGAATGACAGAGGAAGAGGAGTAAAAACGAGAGGGAGGGTGAGAAGAGAGAATGATTAGAGAGGAAAAAAAGAGATCATGAGCGAAAGAAAAAGTAGAGGGAAAAGATAGGGACATAGAGAGGAGAAAAAGAGAGAGAGTGACAGATAGAGGAGAGAGAGAGAGATAGGAAGGAAAGGGAAAGAAAGAAAGAACGGAAAATGAGGGGAGAAGAGTGAAAAGAGGGAGAAAGCAAAGAGAGGATAGGGGAAGAGGGAGAGGGGAATAGAGAGAAAGAAAAGAAAGACAAAAAAAAGAAAGAGAGCGGAAGAGAAAGAGAATGACAAAGGGAAAGAAAGCGAAAGGAGAGGGCGAGAAGAAGACAGTGTGATAGAGGAAAGAGGAAAAGAAGAGAGAGAGAATGACACAGGGAAAGAGAGGAGAAAGTGGAGAGAGTGAGAAGCAGGAGTAAGGAGGGAGAAAAAAAGAAGAGGAGAGGGAGAGCGACGGAGCAGGATAGAGAAAAAAGAGAGAAAGAGGAGGAAGAGAGAGAGAGAGAGAGGAGAGAAGGTGGGAGAGATAGAGGAGAATGGACACAGGGAAATGAGATAGAGAAGAGAGAGAGAGTGAGAAACGAGTGAGGAGAGAGAAAGAGAGAGAGAAGAAGGAAAAAAGAGAGAAAGAGAGAGAGGAGAAGGAGAATGACAGGGAGAAAATGAGAGAGAAACAAAGAGAGAAAGAGAGAGAGAAAGGAAAGAGAAGGGAGCTTGATAGAGAAAAAGAGAGAGAGAGAAAACGAGAGCGAGAAATCAAGAAGGAAAGAAAGAGAGGAGAGAAAGAGAGAGAGAGAGAGAAGGGGGGGGGGAGAGAAAAGGAATGCCAGAAAGAGTGCGAGAGAAAGGGACAGGAAAGTAAGAAAAAGACAGTTTTACAGTAAAGAAAAAATATTAAAGATAGAAGAGAAGGAAAAAGATAATAACAGAAGGGTGAGGGGAGGAGAGAGAGAGAAAGTGGGCGAGACGGAAAGAGAGAGTGTGAGGACTCAGGTTAAAGAAGAGAAAGAGAAAAGAGAGCCAAAGACAAAGAAAGAGAGAGAGATAAAGAAAGATAGCGAGAGAGCGAGCGAGAGTGTGAGGAATAGTGAGAGAGAGCGAATAGGGAAAGAGGCAGTGAGAGAGAGAAAAAAAGAGAGAGGTAGAGACAGAGTAGTGAGGAGAGAATAAGAGAGAGAGAGTGTGCTAATGTTGCTAAAGTGGCCGACTTTCCAAGTAGACTTGTGGATGTTCCGTTGTGAGACGCATCTTATCAATTGCGTGGGAATTCCACTGATCGATCGTTTTCTTCTGTTCGAAAAATATCGCCTCGGCAATTTAAAGCATTCTCTTAAATATTGGAGTAATACAAATCTTTTTTAATATATTTTCCCCAATTTAGAATTACTCTTCTTAATTTGAGTGGTTTGCAAATTTTCGTGCGTTTTTTAAGGCCAATAGTGCACAGTTTTTGTCTGGTGTTGTGACTGGGATGTAGACCATTTTGGCCAAATGGTCTACATCCCAGTCACAACAAAAAGGAACTTCAAGTTCGACTCCTCCTGGCGCAGCGGATTTTATTCACCATCCCCGCCCACGGCATTACCCTTCACAATGGGAACCGAACAAAGGGGAGGAAGTAGGTGGTGGAAATTCCCATCCACTGAAAAGTCGAGCCGACGGAGGTAACCCAATCCTGAAGGCAGCCTACGACCCCTGAGGCCATATTCCAGGGCGAGGCACAATCATTCCTTGTGACTGGGCGCTCACGTTCAGAGCTCACAAAAACTTGAAGTTCCTTTTTGTTGTGACTGGGATGTAGGACCAATTTGGCCAAATGGTCTAAATCCCAGTCACAACATCTGGGAATGCGATTGTTCGCACTGAATTGTTGAACGATATGATCATTCGTCTTGTATATGAATTCTGCCAATGGAATGCCCATTTTGACAATTGAATTTTCTAATTTTTATTTTTGTCATCTTTAAGAAGTCCTTTATTCGCATAATCTATGGTAGCACAATTCGGTATTGGCCAGAAAGCATTTTTTTCCGAACATTTTTTTTCAAACCATTTTAGTATACATGCCATTAGGCTCTCATTAAGTTAAACGATACATTAGCATTTTCGTGATTGAATTGATTTAGATTAAATAAATAACAACAATTTGCAGAAAAAAATATGTTTTATATACTAATTCCCAATTTTGTGAAAACTAGAGCTGAGCGGAACCAGTAATTTTAGGAAAATCCGGTTTGGGTCCAACGGGTATTAAGAAAAGGCCAAAAATTTAACAAGAAAAAATGCAATTTGATTCCCATTTTCATATTGCCACGGAATTATTTAAAAATTCTCGAAAATTAACCCTAAGACAAATTTTTCTGCTAAAAAATACAAAACAATTAGAATAAATTAAACTGTCTATATTGCATAAGATAAATTTTTGAAATTCTACTTGAATTAAAGTTTTCCACCTTATGTACTTTGAATTTGAGCTCGGGTGATGGAGCCCCAAATCTTTTTTGACAAGTGAAATTCATTTCGAAGGGTTTTGATACGAGTTTTTTTTTATACATACATGGCCAAAGGTTAAACTTTTTTTATTTTATTTTTCATATAAAAAACTTACCGGTACCGGCCAACTCTGTTTGTATGACATTTGGAGCTGTGTCTAGAATCAGTTTCAACTTGTTCATAATGTATCAATCCCAAAAGTCCTAAAAGGATTTATATATATAAAAGCATTTTTGACATCTAAGTAAAATTCATTCGGGTGTTTTAATTTTGGAGCTCCTTAATTTATTATAAAAAGGGATTTAAAATGTTCAAAGATAATCCCCCCCCCCCCCCCCCTACTGATATTTTGGGTCAACATTTTGCCTTTTGTTTAATGATTAATGATTGACTCACTCATAAATATGTGAATAAAATCAGTACTATCACCAAAAGTAGAGTGGTCATTTCAATTATTATTTAGTCTTTCGTACAATTTTTTTAATGCATAACTTTTTTATATTAAATTAGAATCAGTGATTGATAAAATAATGAAATTTAATTATTCTATACATAAAATTCAGGTGTTGCGCTTTTTCTAAGTTTGCCATAAACTATTTTTCGAGGCCAAATAAATTACCCGCAAAAATCGAATTTCTTTATTATTATTTTTGCCCGACTGAATTGTAACTCAAATAATTGGAAAAGAATTTTCTTATGCAATACATTAGCAAAAAATCTGCCACTTTTTTTTTAATAATTTGAAATCCTAACGCGGCCATACCCTGGGCCATAATGGGAAGAACAAGTAAAGAGAGAGAGAGGGAGAGAAAGAAAGAGACAGTGAGGGGAAGGGGGAAAAAAGAAGGTGCGAGAAAGAGATCGAGACAAAGAGAGGGAGAGAGAGAGAGAGAAACCTAAATTTTTTTCTTCTTGCTTTTCTTTGTGTAATTATCAATCTAAATAATTACGCAAAATAAATAAAACTTCATTTGCAATTTGGAATTTTTGATCTGTTGGAAAAAACTTTTAAAAAATTTTGAAGAATTTTTCCAGTAAACCGTGTACCAACATTTTGCCACCCCGGCATTTCGCCACCCGACGTTTCGCCACTTAAGCCAAAATCCTACGTTTCGCCACCGAAGCACAAATAGGACGTCTCGCCACCTGTTTTGCCACCTGTAAGAAAAGCCATCCATTTGCTTTCAAAAAACGCAAATGTGTTATCACTACTCCATTCAATGATAAAATATAATTTTGGTTTAGGTGGCGAAACGTCGGATTTTGGCGATTAATCAAGCAACTATAGCTTTCTGATGATACCAATTGTATTTAACTTTGCAGACTTAAAAAAAAGTTATGCCTTCTCAAAGTTGGCACGCCGAACTGACTCGGACCCAAAAATGGCTATTTTTTGTACAATCCTGTTTTGTCCCAAATTCGCTGGCATAAATTTGATGAATTCGCAATTTCTCATCAAACTTTCCTCATCGATAGACAATAATATTCTGTATCGATTAAATCTCTTTTTATTTTCGATTATACGTTTTTTTTGTGTGAGAAAATTTGAAAAAAATGAGATTTATAACTTTTTTTAGGTTAAATTTGCAGAAAAATTTAAAAAAGTTTTTTCTCTAAGAACTTTTAGATGACACTCACATTGTGTGATTTGATGCACAAAAACTAAAAATTTTGAAAAGAAATTAATAAAAATATCTCTGTCATGGGCCGGTCTCGAACTCTTATTTTTTGTTACTACTTTTACATTAAATGCCATTGATATGTTGTTTTATTTTCAATAATATTTTAGCTTTTTTTTCGTAAATATTATTTTAATATTTTGGGAATTTTCGTAAATATAATTCCCAACTCTGCTCATAAGACTCAAAATTCACTTTGGAGAAAATTTAAAACAAATTGGCCATAAGTTTTGAAAATTCTCCTGGCTGCCCATATCGGCAACACCAGCATACACTCAAACCCTTTTGTAATTTTAAAATAACGCCCAATTTACCATTTTGAGAGGAACTCTGTTAATCAATCTTACTAAAATGCATATTCAAAATTTCTCCCCACTGCGATTATCAGCACCACCGTTGTAGTGTCGGATTTTCCGGCTCCCAATCTTAGGTTGCAATTCCCATTTCAATGGGCAAATCAGATGTTGGAATGTTTATGGAGATGATGAAAACATTTCTATGAGTCTATCTAATGAACCATAGATTTGTATGGTGCTGAGTCGTTATATAAAAGCCATCAAAATGGGCGTTATATAAAAAACCATCAAAATAATATCGTATCAACAAGAAAAAAACATTCGTGCCATGAAAAATAACCAACCAATGTCATATAACTATACCGTGGTGAGCCGAAGTGAAAAAAGTATCGATGTGGCGAAGTGAAAAAAGTATCGATGTATCGGTTTTCGAGGAAGGGGTCATTTCAGTACGGAGAAAATGATTTTATTAATTAATAATTATATTACTCATTTTAAAAAGACTTTAATAATAAATTTGTTATTTAATCAATTAATTTAAAGATAATAATTAAAATTAAATATATTTTTTTATAAAACTAATAGTATATTTTTTATAGATGTTGTTTCTATATAGGCTTGGGTTTTGACAAAAACTAGGGTTAGGTTTTCAAAAAATTGTAGCTAATTAAGGAAAAAATTCATTTTTTTTCGAGAAAACTATTAATCGAACAATTTAAATAATTTCTTGTGGGTTGATAATAGACTCAAATGTCCAAGACCATCGTAATAAATAAAAACTGAATTGATACCACTTGCCATGTGTATTTTATACCATTTTCGGATTTTTGAATATTCGGACTGCACACGATAACATTAAGCTAAAAAAGTTTTGCTGCTGCTAAGAAATCAATATTAGATGCCCATTAAATGTTAACAATTGTTGTTGGTAAATTAACACCACATCCTACGGTGTCACCAGTGCCAAATGTTTCATTTCCATTCGCTGCAATTTATCACCACAGTCACTTAAAGTAACACATGGAAATAACAGAAGATGATCAGAAGAAGAAGAAAGAAACAAATGGGAAGTATCTGAGAAATAATAAAATAAATAAATGATTAAATGAATTATTATTCTTTTAATATTTTTAATAAATTTTATTTCTTTTAATATTTTTACCCACCCAAACGAAGTCCATTTTTGGTGCAATGATTCGACGAGTGACCAAATTAACACCAAATCGACCACATCACCATTTGTATACTTTTCTTTTCCTTTTTTGATGTGCCATTGACCCAAAAAATGCCATTGCTTTTCGTATGCGTAACTGTCCAAATGTTGGCCAACACTTTTGTACAATGGCATTGTTTTGGTGCCGAGTCCAATTGAAATAGACCTAAAAACTTTGTTTAAAATATATTTATTTAATTGTTTTAAATACTTTTTGACTTTTTCGACTTTCATTTCGTAGTAAAAAATGCCAAATGCACTGCTTGGAATGGCTTTTGCGAACACAGAACTAGAGCCTGAAGAGAATAATCAATAAATAAAATTAATTTTAACTGAAAAAATATTTACCATTTCCATTTCCTATATAATGGACCATCAAAGAATCGTTTCCCAAAATTTCGAGGTCACTGTGACAGCCATTTGTATCCCAACAATTTTGTAGAGGATTCAAAAATTTCTGGAATTTATTTAAAAAAATACATAAAAAATTTTATAAATTTTTTTTGACCTCAGCAATAATTGGACGTAATTCCGGTTGAACCGATTTTAACAACTCTGAAAGCTCCAAATTTAACCCTAAAAGATTGTCCTAATTAACCCACCGTTTCCAAAATGATCCTTAAAATGCAATAAAATTGTCCACCATCGAAAATTTATCCCAAATATTCTTTTGCTGTTCTTCAGTGTCTTTTGTCTTGTTGGCATTGGCATTGACTGCTGTTTCGGAGTCCGTCTTCATTTGCTGTGTTAACTGACAAATGAACGGATATATAATGGGCTAAGATTTTTTAAGAACTTCCTAAAATTTATCAAATTTCTGAAAAATTGCTGTGTTTGGGTTTTTCTTTTCCAAATTTATCACCATTTTCTGCTGCTTTTCCAATTTACCAATTTTCCCCAAAAGTGCCTTCTGCTCATTGTTCAATTGTGAGAATTGGCCATTAAAAGCTTAAGGAAAAAAGAAGAAGCAAAAATTGTTAATTAAAAAAAAATACTTTTTAAATAATTAGTTTAGATTTAATTTTTTAAATATTCAATTTAGAAATGAAACAATATATTCATTTTTTAATAATTTTCTTACATTTTTCGCTTTCTTCACATTTTTGCTGCAGATTCTTTTCCATTTTGCCCATTCTGTCAAAAAAAGACTCCAATTGATCGGCCATTGCTAAAAAGAGATTTTCCTCCCTTTATTGGCATTTTTCTTTGATTTTTATTTTTTTTATAAAATTATCAAATTAATTTCCGAATTTAAATTTCCGGTTTTAAAATGCCTTCCCATTTGTCCATTTTTCCTCTTGCTTTTTCTGCTTCTTTTCCCATTCACTGATTCTGTTAAAAATTGCTTTTCTGATCTTTTTGCAACTTTTTGACCTGCTGCTCGAACATTGCTTAAACAAAAAGCGAAATTTTATTTGAATTTATAAATATGAAATGGGTAAATATTATATAAATTATTGGATTTGTACAGCACTTTTTGTTTTTTGTTGGTGAAACAATTTTGAAGAAATTGCTGAAAATTAACAAATTGAATATTAAAAATTATTTTATGTATTAAATATTTTTTTGTTTGCCTTCTGCTGTTGACTAATCTTACCCGTAAATTATGATGACAATTTTATATGAATAGAATAAATGCAAAAGAATTATTTTTCTAATTGATTTGAGCATAATTATGGCGGGCCATGCCCTTTTTTAGGTTTGAAATTTTTTTTTTTTTATCTATAATAATTTTATCTTCAAATGACATAAAAAACTCAACGAACCCCCGCAAGAATTGGGATAAATAATTAATTGGGAGAAGGGGGAGTTTAAGGGGGAGTTTCTCATTGAAATGATGAAGAATAAACAAAAGTAAGTAAAGTGGAGAAGGTAATGACGGAAAAATGAGAATGATTCCGATTCTACCTTCGATTTTTAAACAAAGAAAAGAGAGGGTGATAAGTCGTTTCGTAAAAAAGCCCTTTTAGAAAAAATTTTTGAAAAAAATCGTCATAATCTTGCCCAAACGCAACCAAATTGAATAATCTTGGTTTTATCCGATAGCTATTCCTTAGCTCCTCTATTAGCTTTTCAAAATTCAAAAATTTCATTAAATTAAACTAAGTTATAATTACAAAAAGTGAAAAAAGATTTATTCTAGGTCTATATCGAAATTTGGAAGGCCAATAGAGCTAAATAATAGCTACCGAATGAAACCACGATTTCAATTTCATTGCGTTTTGAGCAAAATTAGGACGATTTTTTAAAATTTTTTTTTATAAAAATGGCCTTTTTACAAAACGCCCATAGTGTCACTTTTTACGAAGCGTCCCAGCACCAAAGAGAGGACGAACCTAAAACAGAGGCCCCTTATGCACTTTACCATTCCGGCACTTTTGATGGAATAAAAGGTGAAAATTTGCCAATGGATTAAGGAAGGATTGGAAAGTAAAAGTGTAAGATGAATATTAAAGGCAAAAAGATGACCCCATAAAAAAAATTGATCAAACATTTGAATTAATCCTTTTTTATCTCATTGAATTGGCAAAATGATGACCTCTGAAATAAGGGGGAGGGGAAGAACGACCAGCAGCAGAAAAACTGCGGAACAGAACTTAGAAATATTTTGTTTGGAAATGAAAAATAAAATTTTAACTTCGAAAAAAGAAAGGTCGGCCGTGCCCATAGGCGCTGCCGGGAAAAAGATGATGTTTTTCTTTTTGCTAACATATGTATTTGCACAAAAAATGACATATTTGATAAGCACTATAAGTTTTGGTGTTAAAAATTTGAATTTTTAGAAAAATGTTCGAATTCGGGTCCGTGTTTCGAATGGGTCAAAAAGGAGCAAATTGAGGAAAAAAGGGTTAAATAATAAGATAATTGATCAATCAATGAACTTTGATCATATGATACCGTACCATGACCAGATTACTGTATCTGCCCATTGGCTTATGTCCGTTTCCCCCGTGGTCCATCGAATGCTCAGCGTGGAGATGAGGGAGAAGCAGCAAAGACTGATCAATTTGGACGAATTTGGCGTCGACATGGAACAGTTCATGGAATTTGTGGAGGCCATTTCACTGAATGCTCTTCATAAGCCAATCCTTCCCAACCGTTAAACGATTATTAACTATTATATTTTTTTAATTTTTTTAAAACTTAAAGCTAAAAATGTGCTCATTTGCTCAAATTGGCCGACTTCTTCCAAGTGGACTTGTTGAAGTCGCGTTGTGAGATGCATCTTATCAATTGCGTGGAAATTCCGCTGATCGGCCGTTTCTTTTTAATCGAAAATTATGGACTCAGCAATTTGAAAGTGATTTCAATTTAAATATTTTATTTTTTTTTAATTGTTTTTTCCCTTTTAGAATTTCTTTTTGCATTTGAATGTTGACAATTTGCGTGCTTTCTTCAAAGCGAATCGTGCACATTTGGAGCCGACTATTAGCAAAGAATTTCTTTTTTGTTTATGCGACCGTATTTGTGGATGAATTTGAAATGTCGGATGTTGGAATAATTGCATAATTAAATTTGCGATTTTATTTATATTCGTCACTTTTTTTGAAAGTGCAATTTCAAATTTATTCCACCATTATAATTTTATTCTACAAATAAATTGGCAACGCAAAAGAACTGAAATTTCGAAAATTTTAACTCCAAACGAAAAAAGATTTTAGCTAAATATTTAGTAATGAATTTAACTAACGAATAATAATTAAATTAGGATTCCCAGTTGAAAATTTTCAAAATCCTCACTTGGGTGACATAGAGAACAAATAATAATTTGGGGTGAAAATCCTAAACAGGGAAATAAGTAAATCTAAGGACAACTTTTAAATAAGGACGCTTTCAAATTTCCAAACGGCGAGACCAACTCACTATAATAATAAAGTATCCCTGTTTCAAGCTTCAAAAAGGATAAGTTGGATTTTACCGCGAGTTACGGGGTGAGTGCGGTATCGTTTGATAGGATTTTGGGCTAGTTATAAGGGAACATTATCGGCATTTGAATCGGTTAAGGACTGTTCGAACTGTGTTCGAAAAAAAGGCCTAAAAATGCCCAAAAGTTTGACATATTTATTTTATCCAATTTTTGCATCGATTAAGGAAAAGCAAATTGAAAAAAGAACCAATTTCGTCCCCATCTACAGATAGTGAAGAAAACCTATTAAAGAAGAAAAAATAAGAGAGTAACAGAGAGTTATGGGTAGAGGGGGAGATGGAGAAAGAGAGAGAGTGGGCGAGTGGAAAAGAGATAATGTGAGAACAGTAGGTAGAGAGAGCGAGAGAGAAAGTGAGGGAGTGTGAGGACAGGAGGGAGAGAGAGAGAGAAATACAAAGAGAAAGATAGAAACCGAGAGAAAGAATGACAGAGGAAGAGAGTAAAACGAGAGGGAGGGTGAGAAGAGAGAATGATAGAGAGAAAAAAAGAGATCATGAGCGAAAGAAAAAGTAGAGGGAAAAGATAGGGACATAGAGAGAGAAAAAGAGAGAGAGTGACAGATAGAGGAGAGAGAGAGAGATAGGAAAAGGGAAAGAAAGAAAGAACGGAAAATGAGGGGAGAAGAGTGAAAAGAGGGAGAAAGCAAAGAGAGGATAGGGGAAGAGGGAGAGGGGAATAGAGAGAAAGAAAAGAAAGACAAAAAAAAGAAAGAGAGCGGAAGAGAAAGAGAATGACAAAGGGAAAGAAAGCGAAAGGAGAGGGCGAGAAAGAAAGAAGACAGTGTGATAGAGGAAAGAGAGAAAAAGAAAGAGAGAGAGAATGACACAGGGAAAGAGAGAGAAAGTGAGAGAGTGAGAAGCAGAGTAAGGAGAGAAAAAAGAAAGAGGAGAGGGAGAGCGACGAGAGCAGGATAGAGAAAAAAGAGAGAAAGAGAGGAGAGAAGAGAGAGAGAGAGAGAGAGAAGGGGGAGAGATAGAGAGAATGACAGAGGGAAAGAGATAGAGAGAGAGAGAGAGAGTGAGAAACAGAGTGAGGAGAGAGAAAGAGAGAGAGAAGAAGGAAAAAAGAGAGAAAGAGAGAGAGGAGAAGGAGAATGACAGGGAGAAAATGAGAGAGAAACAAAGAGAGAAAGAGAGAGAGAATAGGAAAAGAGAAGGGAGCTTGATAGAGAAAAAGAGAGAGAGAGAAAACGAGAGCGAGAAATCAAGAAGGAAAGAAAGAGAGGAGAGAAAGAGAGAGAGAGAGAGAAGGGGGGGGGGAGAGAAAAGGAATGGCAGAAAGAGTGCGAGAGAAAGGGACAGGAAAGTAAGAAAAAGACAGTTTTACAGTAAAGAAAAAAATATTAAAGATAGAAGAGAAGGAAAAAGATAATAACAGAAGGGTGAGGGGAGAGAGAGAGAGAAAGTGGGCGAGACGGAAAGAGAGAGTGTGAGGACTCAGGTTAAAGAAGAGAAAGAGAAAAGAGAGCCAAAGACAAAGAAAGAGAGAGAGATAAAGAAAGATAGCGAGAGAGCGAGCGAGAGTGTGAGGAATAGTGAGAGAGAGCGAATAGGGAAAGAGGCAGTGAGAGAGAGAAAAAAAGAGAGAGGTAGAGACAGAGTAGTGAGGAGAGAATAAGAGAGAGAGAGTGTGCTAATGTTGCTAAAGTGGCCGACTTTTCCAAGTAGACTTGTTGGATGTTCCGTTGTGAGACGCATCTTATCAATTGCGTGGGAATTCCACTGATCGATCGTTTTCTTCTGTTCGAAAAATATCGCCTCGGCAATTTTAAAGCATTCTCTTAAATAATTGGAGTAATAAAATCTTTTTTAATATATTTTCCCCAATTTAGAATTACTCTCTTAATTTGAGTGTTGCAAATTTTCGTGCGTTTTTTAAGGCCAATAGTGCACAGTTTTTGTCTGGTGTTGTGACTGGGATGTAGACCATTTGGCCAAATGGTCTACATCCCAGTCACAACAAAAAGGAACTTCAAGTTCGACTCCTCCTGGCGCAGCGGATTTTATTCACATCCCCGCCACGGCATTACCCTTCACAATGGGAACCGAACAAAAGGGGAGGAAGTAGGTGGTGGAAATTCCCATCCACTGAAAAGTCGAGCCGACGGAGGTAACCAATCCTGAAGGCAGCCTACGACCCCTGAGGCCATATTCCAGGGCGAGGCACAATCATTCCTTGTGACTGGGCGCTCACGTTCAGAGCTCACAAAAAACTTGAAGTTCCTTTTTGTTGTGACTGGGATGTAGACCATTTGGCCAAATGGTCTACATCCCAGTCACAACATCTGGGAATGCGATTGTTCGCACTGAATTGTTGAACGATATGATCATTCGTCTTTGTATATGAATTCTGCCAATGGAATGCCCATTTTGACAATTGAATTTTCTAATTTTTATTTTTGTCATCTTTAAGAAGTCCTTTATTCGCATAATCTATGGTAGCACAATTCGGTATTGGCCAGAAAGCATTTTTTCCGACATTTTTTTTCAAACCATTTTAGTATACATGGCCATTTAGGCTCTCATTAAGTTAAACGATACATTAGCATTTTTCGTGATTGAAATTGATTTAGATTAAATAAATAACAACAATTTGCAGAAAAAAATATTGTTTTTATATTACTAATTCCCAATTTTGTGAAAACTAGAGCTGAGCGGAACCAGTAATTTTAGGAAAATCCGGTTTGGGTCCAACCGGGTATTAAGAAAAGGCCAAAAATTTAACAAGATAAAAATGCAATTTGATTCCCATTTTCATATTGCCACGGAATTATTTAAAAATTCTCGAAAATTAACCCTAAGACAAATTTTTCTGCTAAAAAATACAAAACAATTAGAATAAATTAAACTGTCTATATTGCATAAGATAAATTTTTGAAATTCTACTTTGAATTAAAGTTTTCCACCTTATGTACTTTGAATTTGAGCTCGGGTGATGGAGCCCCAAATCTCTTTTTTGACAAGTGAAATTCTTATTTCGAAGGGTTTTTGATACGAGTTTTTTTTTATACATACATGGCCAAAGGTTAAACTTTTTTTATTTTATTTTTCATATAAAAAACTTACCGGTACCGGCCAACTCTGTTTGTATGACATTTGGAGCTGTGTCTAGAATCAGTTTCAACTTGTTCATAATGTATCAATCCCAAAAGTCCTAAAAGGATTTATATATAATAAAAGCATTTTTGACATCTAAGTAAAATTCATTCGGGTGTTTTAATTTTGGAGCTCCTTAATTTATTATAAAAAGGGATTTAAAATGTTCAAAGATAATCCCCCCCCCCCCCCCCCCTACTGATATTTTTGGGTCAACATTTTGCCTTTTGTTTAATGATTAATGATTGACTCACTCATAAATATGTGAATAAAATCAGTACTATCACCAAAAGTAGAGTGGTCATTTCAATTATTATTTAGTCTTTCGTACAATTTTTTTAATGCATAACTTTTTATATTAAATTTAGAATCAGTGATTGATAAAATAATGAAATTTAATTATTCTATACATAAAATTCAGGTGTTGCGCTTTTTCTAAGTTTGCCATAAACTATTTTTCGAGGCCAAATAAATTACCCGCAAAAATCGAATTTCTTTTATTATTATTTTTTGCCCGACTGAATTGTAACTCAAATAATTGGAAAAGAATTTTTCTTATGCAATACATTAGCAAAAAATCTGCCACTTTTTTTTTAATAATTTGAAAATCCTAACGCGGCCATACCCTGGGCCATAATGGGAAGAACAAGTAAAGAGAGAGAGAGGGAGAGAAAGAAAGAGACAGTGAGGGGAAGGGGGAAAAAGAAGGTGCGAGAAAGAGATCGAGACAAAGAGAGGGAGAGAGAGAGAGAGAAAACCTAAATTTTTTTCTTCTTGCTTTTCTTTGTGTAATTATCAATCTAAATAATTACGCAAAATAAATAAAACTTCATTTGCAATTTGGAATTTTTGATCTGTTGGAAAAAACTTTTAAAAAATTTTGAAGAATTTTTCCAGTCAACCGTGTACCAACATTTTGCCACCCCGGCATTTCGCCACCCGACGTTTCGCCACTTAAGCCAAAATCCGACGTTTCGCCACCGAAGCACAAATAGGACGTCTCGCCACCTGTTTTGCCACCTGTAAGAAAAGCCATCCATTTGCTTTCAAAAATGCAAATGTGTTATCACTACTCCATTCAATGATAAAATATAATTTTGGTTTAGGTGGCGAAACGTCGGATTTTGGCGATTAATCAAGCAACTATAGCTTTCTGATGATACCAATTGTATTTAACTTTGCAGACTTAAAAAAAGTTATGCCTTCTCAAAGTTGGCACGCCGAACTGACTCGGACCCAAAAATGGCTATTTTTTGTACAATCCTGTTTTGTCCCAAATTTCGCTGGCATAAATTTGATGAATTCGCAATTTCTCATCAAACTTTCCTCATCGATAGACAATAATATTCTGTATCGATTAAATCTCTTTTTATTTTCGATTATACGTTTTTTTTGTGTGAGAAAATTTGAAAAAATTGAGATTTATAACTTTTTTTTAGGTTAATCCATTTGCAGAAAAATTTTAAAAAAGTTTTTTCTCTAAGAACTTTTAGATGACACTCACATTGTGTGATTTGATGCACAAAAACTAAAAATTTTGAAAAGAAATTAATAAAAATATCTCTGTCATGGGCCGGTCTCGAACTCTTATTTTTTGTTACTAGTTTTACATTTAAATGCCATTGATATGTTGTTTTACTTTCTATGCCAAGGTTTTTTGCCACTTTTTTTCTGTTTTATCCTTCATTTGGGCATTCATCATAACCAAACCAATCTTTTAATTAAGCATAAAATGGAAATTTTTGACGAATTTACTGTTGTTGACGAGAAATCATTCACTGATCTCAAAATCGAACGAAGTGGTCACTCGCCAAACAATATAAAATTCAGCGATATAACTCAATTTGCTGAACTGTATTTTTATTCTTTATTTAAATTTAGGATTATGAATTTAATTTTAGTGCATTTCAAATTGACAATTACTATAACACGATGGAAATCGAAGACATTGGCAATATTACCAAATCGGAAGTGCCATTGGCACAAATTATTCGCTGGGAATGGAATCAGGAAGGGGCACAAGTGATCAAACAGGTGAATTATATATGAAATTATTTAATTAAAATGATTGGAAATTGGATTTTAGACAAAATTACTCAACATTGGCTGCAATTTGAAGTTCGACTACGTCTATTCCTCATCTTCATTTGTTGTCAGGATTCTTCAAAAACGGAAAAATAACAATGAAAAGTGAACCAAAAAATAAATAAAATTAGCGTATTTTTCCTTTTTAATTTTCAGTCCATGCCCTCCGATCAGTTCACCGGACGACGATTTGACGGTGCAAATTGGGGGCAAAAAGGTGAAATATTTGGCCAATTTGTCGGTCAGTGTCAGTATGATACCGTATCTTGACCAGATTACTGTGTCCGCCCATTGGCTTATGTCCGTTTCTTCCGTCGTCCATCGGATGCTCAGCGTGGAGATGAGGAGAATCAGAAAGTGCTTGGCTTATGTCCGTTTCTTCCGTCGTCCATCGGATGCTCAGCGTGGAGATGAAGGAGAAGCAGCAGCGACTGATCACTTTGGACGAATTGGGCGTCGACATGGAGCAGTTCATGGAATTTGTGGAGGCAATTTCACTGAATGCTCTTCATAAGCCAATCTTTCCCAATCGTTAAACGATTATTAATTATTATTCTTTTTAAATTTTTGAATTATTTTAGCTACAAATGTGCTCATTTTGCTCAAATTGGCCGACTTCTTCCAAATGGACTGGTTGAAGTCGCGTTGTGAGACGCATCTGATCAATTGCGTTGAAATTCCGCTGATCCTCCGTTTCCTTCTGATCGAAGATTATCGACTCAGTAAATTGAAAGTGAATATCAAACAAGATTTAATCTATTTTTAATATTTTTCCTTTAGAATTTCTTTTTGCGTTTGAATGCTGATAAATTACGTGCTTTTTTCAAGAATAATAGCTTCATTTGGCGTCCAATGTGGGCAAAGAATTGTTGGCTGAGTTTATTTTTCCGCTTGCCGGGCTATTCATCGGATAAAGAAATGTTCTTTTTTTTTTGTGGATATATTTGTTTTTAAATCTACAGAATTTTTACGCATTTCCACAATTCGCTGACAACCAGAATTAAACTTTCTTGGTCTCATTCGTTAGCTTTGGATTGGTTCTTTTAGCTATTTGCGCCCGATCATTTAGATTATTTATTGCAATTTGCTTTAAAAATAGCCATTTGAATCTTAATATAATTTTTTACATATTTAATTTTTTTATTTATATTTTAACCCCTTTTGGCAGTTTAGTGCATATTTTACCATTTTCGGTTATTTAAGACATAATAAGGGGCTTTTAGAAAAATCCATATTGGGACAATTTTTTGTGAAACAAGCAAAAATATAATTTTTTTTTTTGAAAAGCTGAGGGTATTTTGGTATCAGATTTTGATTAAAATTGTTAATTTTTGCAAGTTTTTCAGGTAAAATTTGAGAGAATCTAAGGTTAAAGATGTCCGATGGTGCCGGTAAGGCGCGCGCCACTTGGAAATTTTAAAAAATAAAAAATATTTGTAATGAAACGAAAATTAAACTAATTTTCTGTGTTTCTAGGGCAAACTCGCATCCATGATCAGCATTTCGTAATACAAAGTTATCTTGTTAGGTCGATTGAAATAAAACCACCAATTTCCAAGATTACTTCTTGCCATTTTTAGTGAATGAAAAGGTATGTAAAAAATAATGACGGTGGTGCGATAGACGCCACCCTTAGAAATTTTTGAAAAAAACCAAAAACGAAAACTTTAAAACCCAAATACGAAGGAAAAAAAATTGGCGGACGAAAACGAAACAAGAAAACAAAACGCTTAAGTGCCGAAAATGTAAGACGAAACGAAATTTCGTGCATCCCTGGTCGTTAGCTAAGCTGGCAGAATCAGAAACGCCGGTTCAAGCCCAGCCCGCCCCAATTTTTTTATTTCCGATATTTAAGTGTTAATAATTTCTTATTATTTTTAAAAGGTTATATTTAAACAATTTTTAATTAAACTTTCGTAATATTATTTTATCATATAGTAGTCCCCCAATTCTTTTATCTTTTAAAAGGCAAAAAAATCTAATTAATCGATAAATTTTTTGTTTTTTATGCTTATATTTCCTGGATTTTTTATAAGAATTTGCTAGGAAAATTTTATTGCGTTAAACAAAACAACACCAAAAAAAAAAACAAATGAAATCTGTTGATAAAAATTGGAACGACAAACAAATGGGTAACAGAGGCACAATTTTTCACAAATAATTAATGAAAAAATTGAAAGTATTTAACTTTTTGGCCTTAAGAGGATGAAGAACAAAAAACAAAAATAAATGAGAAATTTAAAGAAAACCCAAATCAAAGAAAAAGGAGAATATTCAACCAAAGAACAGTGTAAAATTGAAACTAAAATATCGAAGGAATTGGGCGTAAGCTGGTGACTCCTCCATTGATCCCATTAATCTTCTCTTAGTGAAGTTATTAAAAAAGATTGCGATTAGAATTTTTTGGGTAAGAAAAATATAGTGAAAAATTTTCGGTTTTTTCGTTTTCGTTTCGTCGAAAATTGGTACTTTTTTCGATTTTTCGCTTTTTTTTTTTTGGGCATTTCGCTTTCGCTTTTCGCCTTTCGCTTTTTATTTTTCTTTTTGGAACATCCCTGTTACAAATACATATAAATTACTTTGCATCAAATATAAAAACAGGGGGGTATTGTTTATTAAATTAATATTTAAAAACATAGTATAAATTAAACCTTATAATTCGCATTAAAATAAACTTAAAATTGAAGTTCTAAAATCTGAATTTTATTTGATGTAATTAGTCCATAGCGGATTAAGTTATGTAAAAAAACATTTTGATCATTTTTGAATTTTACTTTTTCTTTTACTGTTTTAAAAATTTTTTAAAATTAGGATTTCCCCCAAATAATTCATTTTTGCCAGCCAAATGATGATTTTGAAAATTTTCAGCTGGGAATACTGATTCTAATTTCAATAATTTTAGGTTCGTTTTTGCGTTTAGGATTTATTCTAGAACAAATTTGTAATGATCGAATAAAATAGTGAAATTTTCACTTTAACAAGAATTGATTAACAGAATAAAATAACAAATTTAATTACGTAGTTATTCCAACAACCAACATTTCAAAATCATCCACAAATGTGGTCGTATAAAAGACCAAGAAATTCTTTGCTAATAGACGGTGCCAAATATTCATGATTTGCTTTGAAAAATGCGCGAATTATTATTGAGATTCAAACGCAGAACATAATTCTTAAAGGGAAAAACATTTTAAGAATTGTAATAAAAATGTAAATATTTAAATTGAAAATCACTTTCAAATTGTCCAGCCCATATTTTTCGATCAGATGGAAACGGTCGATCAGCGGAATTTCCACGCAATTGATCAGATGCGTCTCACAACGCGACTTCAACAAGTCAATTTGTAAGAAGTCGGCCAACTTGAGCAAAATGAGCACATTTTTAGCTAAAATTATAGATTAAAAATATACATACATATTTTACTACTGTTTGGCAACTGCATTTTTTTGGTAACGCAAAAAATCGGTAATTACCGATGATCTTCCAGATCAGTCGGTAAACGCTAATCGGTAAATGCTACTCATTAAATTTACTGATTTTACCTTTACCGATTTATACAGACGAAAAATCAATAAATCGTAAATTAAAAAAATAAAAATATTGCCATAAATTATCCCATTCTACTCATAAATTATTTTATTTAATAAAATCGAATATCTATTAAAAGTCTTAATTTTTTAAAAGGGACCAACACACAGAAGAAAGTTAATGGGAGGGAGAAGGGGGAAAGAGAGGGGTTTTACTGATTTTTACGATTTTTGTGGGGGTAAATTTAAACGGTTTTTTATTGAATAAAAATAAAAATTGGTAGTCGGTGTAAATTTGTCGATTTTTACCGCAGTAAATTTTTACGGTACGAAGCCCAATAATTACACAATATAAAAATTTTACGGTTGGGAAGGATTGGCTTATGAAGAGCATTCAGTGAAATTGCCTCCACAAATTCCATGAACTGCTCCATGTCGACGCCCAATTCGTCCAAAGTGATCAGTCGCTGCTGCTTCTCCTTCATCTCCACGCTGAGCATCCGATGGACGACGGAAGAAACGGACATAAGCCAATGGGCAGACACAGTAATCTGATGAGGATACGGTGATCACACGGACCAAAGTTCATTGATTGATTAATTGTCCTAACATTTCACCTTTTCGTCCCCAATTTTCACCATCAAGTCGTCGTCCAGCGAACTTAGCGGTGGGCATGGACTAAAGTGAAAACCTAAAATTAGTTTTTTTTTTTTTTTTACTTTTCATTGTTTTTCTCCCGTTTTTTGAGAATTCTGACAACAAATGAAGCCGAGGAATATATGTAATCGGACTTCCAATCGCAGCCAATATTGAGTATTTCTGTCTAAATTTTGCAGATCACTTAAAATCTGATCATATTTAAAATAAAACACCTCTTTGATCACTTGTGCCCCCTTCTCGTCCCATTCCCAGCGAACAATTTGTGCCAATGGCATTTCCGATTTGGTAATATTGCCAATGTCCTTGAGTTGCAAATTGTGACGATAATTGTCAATTCGAAATTCACTAAAATTAAATTAATAATTTCAAATTAAATATAAAGATTAAATATACAGTTCAGCGAATTGAGTCAAATCGCTGAAGGTTGTTGTTGAGTTGTCACAAGTTCTTTTGATATTGAGATTAGTGATTGATTTTTCGTCGACAACAATAAATTCATCAAAGATATCCATTTTTAAAATAGATGTTTTGACCAGAATTAATTTTTTTTTACAAAAATAAATAGTAAAAATTATAAATTGACTTTTCGTTTAAAAAAACCAATAAAAAAGCTCTTTTTCTTTTGTACCTTCCAAAATACAGAATTTCCTTATTTTTAACTATAACCAGTGAATAAATTGGTATTTATTTAACTGGAGCAGGGGGCGCCATTGTGAAAATTTTTGAAAAATTGGGTTATTTTGGCAACGGAATTTGCATAAAAATGGCCATTTTGAGGGTGTTTTTTTGAAAAATTTACAGAAAACCACAAATCATCAACGAAATTATATGTTGTGCCGCTTTTTTTCAGTGTTTTTTCATTTATTTAAAAAAATCTTTTAAAATGATTATCGAAAATTAGAAAATATTTGTATAAAAAACCATTTAAATTAATCACTCTGTTGGGGCTGTTACTGATTTTGTTCACATATTTATGAGTGAGTCAATCATTAAACAAAAGGCAAAATGTTGACCCAAATATTTAGGGGGGGGGGAGTTATCTTTGAACATTTTGACTCCCTTTTTATAATAAATCGGATGAAATACAGCAGCAAAATGGCGACCTGGCAAAATTGTCGGTCAGTCGAAACTCGAACGAAATTAAAATTGTTTACTTATTTTTATTTGTCAATATATTATGGATAAAAATGAGATTTGGGCCCAAAATAAGGGCATTATTAAAAATGCGATCCCAAATATTAAAAGTGCATTTTTTTTATTTTAATAAAATCAGTATATGGTCTAATTAGTAGAAAAAACATTTTTTTTTGTCATTTGCTTAAAAAATTGGGGACTTGCATAAGTTTTTGTGCATATCTTGCCATTTTTGATAAATATTTTCAGTTTTAGTCAGGGGTCGGATCATAAAATTTTCAAAAAAGGACATGCAGACCAAAAAAAAAGATTTTGGAGTCAAAAAAAGGATTTTTTTTTAAAATGATTACGCAGCAATTGTTATCAATTTTTGCAAGTAAATGAGTTCAAATATCATATTTTTCTTTACCCATAATCATTTTGAGCAATTTGGGACAGGAATTTCAGGGCAAGTAAGGTCGTAATTCTGTTTAATTTTGCCGAGACTCTTAACTAGAGATCGGACCGATACGATATTTTCTCGATATTTTTCGATATTTTGTTCGATATTTCTTTCGATATATATCGAAATATATCGACCGAGAAATTTTTAGCTTTTTCGATATTTTTCTATATCGATATTTTTTATCGATATATATCGAAAATACCGATCGAACATTTAAAAAAACCGAAATATCAAAAAAACCGATCGATAATCGAATTGACAAATTTTGCCGCCATTATTTTTTAGAACTAGGTTAATTCGGTTTTTTGAGAGGCCGGTGAGTTTAAAATTTACAATAAAACCTCAAAACATTTTTGACGCAAAAACTGTTAACAAATCGGGCCCAAATTACCGAAATTTTCTCCGGTGGCGCCTGTCGGCACCACCGAATCCCTGTTAGTTTAGTTTTTCTCAAAATCAACCTCAAAAATCCTCAAAATTTGATGTTTTTTGTGCAAAATAATTTTTTTTTTTAAATGTAAAGAAAGAATCTCTAAACAGTTATAAATAAGAGCCTAAAAACCTAATCGAAAAGGGGTCAAGCGGTACCGGTAGGCGCCTCCGGGAAATTTATAAAAAAAAATGGGGTGTGGTTTACCAACGGATTTTGACCAAACTGGTCAATTTTGGAGATTTATTTTGAGAAAAAACTAAACTAAACGACAAGAAATGAAATTTATAAAAAAAATTGTCAGTTTATGAACTATTCAGGTTAAGGGATTATTTATTTTTCATAGTTTTTGAAGTTAACCGTACTGATATTTTGAAAAAATAATTTAAAAAGAAAGGGTTTAAAGTGAATTTCGGGACCGGGACTTTACTTTTTTTGAAAACCGGGACCGGGGCGCGGGACCAAAAAAAACCGGGGATTCCCCGCCCCGGTCCCGTCCTACCCTATTTAGATCCAATAAATTCCCTAAATTACTTACAATTTGTTGTCTGCTGAATTTTTGAATCGAAATCTCCCTAAAATTCACTACAAATATTGATGATCATTTTATTTTAATAAAATCTTTATTGCGGATTCATTGTCGGAATTGTAGACCCAAAAGGACCTCCTCTTCCGGCTTTTTATTTTTTCGATTTTTGTTTTTCGATATTTTTCGATATTTTACGATATTTATCGATTTCGATATTTTTTCTATATATATCGAAAAAATATCGACCGAGAAATTTTTAGCTTTTTCGATATCGATATTTTTTTCGATATATATCGAAGATTGGCCGACATTTGCGGCGCGTGACCCAGAAAATTTTGTAGAGTGAACTAAATATATTATTCTTAGGGTCATTCGAACCACCTAAATATGCTCTACATTATCCAAAAAATCGAAAGAATTGATTGAGTTTCAGAAAAGATATGGCCTAAAATGTTCGAAAATTTGGTAATCTCTGTTTTTGGTTATCTTTTTATCATAACTTTTCCGAAACAACCAATTCTTTTGTTTTTTGGTATAATATAGACATATTTAGGGCTTTCGAATGGCACTAAGAACAATAGCTTAGTTTATTCTAGAATTTTTTCTGGGCTCCGCCCCGCAAATGTCGGCGCCGCAAATGTCGCATCACCTATATCGAAATATATCGATCGATCCTCGTGTCCGGCCTCTACTCTTAACCCATTTTTTAGGCGTAGGGCTTTGAAATGAGACATTAAATTTTTAATTTGAAAAAGGAAGAAGGCGGTGCCGATAGGCGCCGCCGGGGAAAAATTTTGAAAATTTGAGTTTATTTTGGTAACAAATCTTGACAAAAAACCAATTTTTGAGGGTTTTTAAAATAAATCTTGAGAAATCCTACGCGAGTGGGGGTCCGGCGGTGCCGATAGGCGCCGTCGGGAAAAATTTTGACAATTTATGGCCGATTTGATAACAGATTTATACCAAAAATCGTTAATTTTCGATCCTTTTTTGAAAAAAATTCAAAAGGATTGAGTGTCCGGCGGTGCCGACATGCGCCGCCGGGAAAAATTTTGAAAAATACTAAGAAATCGCTTCAAAAATTGTAAAAAATAGTATTGTTTTCTTTTTTTTACCTCACAGTAAGAAAAAACGGTGGTATGTCGAAGTGAAAAAAGTATCGATGTGGGCGAAGTGAAAAAAGGGCGCTAGGTCAAAATGTCCAATGGACAAAATGTCCAATAGGCCAAAAACGGTCAAAATGCCCAATAAGCTAAAAACGGTCAAAATGTCCAATGGTCAAAATGTCCAATGGACAAAATGCCCAATAGGCCAAAAACGGTCAAAATGTCCAATAAAAATGTCCAATGATCGTTTTTATTATTTCAATCCGTTTTTTTGAGATGAAACTTATTCGATTCGATTCAATTTTTTTATATTTCAACTTAGTAGTGCTTTCTAAGATTCACACTCATTTTGAAAAAACGGATTGAAATAATAAAAACGATCATTGGACATTTTGACCGTTTTTGGCCTATTGGACATTTTGTCCATTGGACATTTTGACCATTGGACATTTTGACCGTTTTTAGCTTATTGGACATTTTGACCGTTTTTGGCCTATTGGACATTTTGTCCATTGGACATTTTGACCGGTAGCCGAAAAAAGTATCAATGTATAGGTTTTCGAAGAAGGGGGTCATTTCAGTACGGGGAAAATTGAATATTTATAATTTAAAATATATATTATTTTATTCGTTGAAAACAATTCTTTAAAGAAATATATCCATAACTAAATTTAATCCATTAAATCGATCGCACTTTTTATAAACGTAGTTTATTTTTAATTCGATAAATCACTTTGAAGTAATACTTGAACCTAAACGATTGTGAGTGGAAATCGATCACAGAATTTTTTTTTTGTCTGTAACAAAATTTGTATTGAAAATATAATTTTTTGATGCACCTATAGAAAGAACATCTATAAAGAATATACTATTAGTTTTATAAAGAAATATAATTTAATTTTTATTATTATCTTTAATTAAATAAAATCTTTTTAAAATGATTAAATATAATTTATAAATATTCAATTTTTCCCGTACTGAAATGACCCCCTTCCTCGAAAACCTATACATCAGGGATGTCACGGAATTCCGATTTCCGAATTCCGACGTTTTTGGGGGTCGGAATTCCGATTTCCGATTTCCGAAAATTTTTTGACCGTCGGAATTCCGATTTCCGATTTCCGAAATTTTGCCTAAAATTTCGGAAATTTCGGAAAAATTTTCAAATTTTTCCCCTAAATTTGTCTCAAAATTGCCCAAGATTTACCTTATTTTTAATCAAAATCTGTTAACAAATCACACCAAATTTAGAAAATTTTTCCGGCGGCGCCTGTCGGCACCACCGGAGACCTTATACCTTAATTTTTTTTCCAATTTATCTCAAAAATTTCTCAAAATTTTCGAAAATTAACCATTTCTTCGTAAAAATCTTCTAGTTAATCATCCCAAAATTTTGAAAATTTGTCCCTGCGGTGCCTATCGTCACCGCCGTACCCCCAACAGGGATGTCCGTTTACCTGGAAAACCGGGCATTTGCGCGGTTTTTGCCCTATTTTGCCGGGTTTCTTATTTTCAATCATTCTATTGCATTTCGATGAATCATTACGCCAAATTTTTAGGCCCAAATCCGTTTGCAAATTTCCAAAAATTTTCACCGGTGGCGCCTATCGGCACCACCGGCCCCCTTTTACTGTTTTTTTTTCGCTTTTTGAATAAAATTTTCTAAAATGATGTTTTTTAATGCAAGTCTTTTCTGTTCTGACGGACATCAAAACGGACGAGAAGAATGGAATGGATTTTTGAGGATTTGGGAGCTTATTTATCAGAATAGTTACAAATTTTTAAGATAAATTTTTAAAAAAATTCTAAGTAAATGCTGCCCAGCGGTGCCGATAGGCGCCGCTGGGGAAATTTTTGAGAAAGTGAATAAAATTTATAGAGAAAAATTGTGTAAAAAATATTCATTTTTTGACATTTTTAGTTGGGAAATTGCAAAAAAGAAGAAATAAAACTCAAATTTGGCATTTTGTATTAGAAATTTAAAAAACGAAAAAATAGTGGCAAATAGGGGTAATTTTAAAAATAGTAGCAAGATTCTCAAAAAAATTTTAAAAAATTTCCGAATTCCGATTTCCGAAATTTTTTTTGGGCGTCGTTTGACATCCCTGCTATACATCGATACTTTTTTCACTTCGCCACATCGATACTTTTTTCACTTCGGCTCACCACGAGAAAAAAGGACAATAGGCTGAAAACGGACATTTATTTGAAAAAAGGACATTTTTGATTTAAAAGATTCGACCCATCCAAAAAAGGACATTTCTTTAAAAAAAAAAAGACATATCCGATCCCTGAGCAAAGCTAAAAACATTTTTTGTGCCTTTCATGCCGTTGCGAGTACTGATCAAGCTGAAATTTTCTCGGTCGGTCGGTTTTGTTAAAAAACTGAGTTTTTCAGTTTTTTAAGAATTTTTGGCTTTTTTTCTAACTTGAAATAAACCATATCTATTAAAAGTAAATGGTCAATCAAATATTTGTAATTAATTTTTGGAAGAAATTTTTGGCATTATTTGAAAAAACATCAAAAGGATTAAATGCCAGGCGGTGCCACAGGCGCCGCCGGGAAAAATTGGAAAATATTAAAGAAATTTGCTACAAAAATTGTTAAAAAAGTACAAATTGCTTCTTTGGCATAACTGATGAGTACAACTTTTTTTTTTTGGTGTTTTGGTATAAAATATCGAAAAAAGTCGGGTCGGGATGTCAGAAAACATGTCGGGATTCGGGTTTGGTCCAATTTGATTTTTTTCCGATTTTTCCCCAAAAATATTTAAAATCGGAAATCGGCTGCTCGAAAAATCGGAATTTGCTGTATTCCTGAAATGTATGTAAAAAAATCATAAATATGCAAATTGTGATGTAAGAAAGCCATTTTCCAAATTTTCTGCCGACAACCGAAACTGTTTTTAGTAGAGATGCCATCGAAAATCATTTTAAAACGCGCGCGATTCAAAGCTTTAAATTGTATTTTTATTCAACAAAAATCAACAGTTTGCAGTGGTGATTGTAAAGTGCCGCGGTGGGATCGCCCTGTGCCCTTATTGTCCATCCGTAACAATAACAGTCTTTATACCGCGCATAATATGGTGGGTACAATGGGCAACTCCCAACCCAGTTCGGGCTCGGGCGCAGAGACCGAAGGGCCGAAGCCCCGGAAAAGACTGACTGAAGGGGGACAGAGTGACACTTATAAACGGGCCCGATTAGAGAGAATGGACCGCCCCCAGAAAGTAATTAAGAGGTAGAGAGATAAAGAGAGAGAGAACAAAAGACACAATTAATTAGATATCAGTGGCATTTCGGCACCACCAGACCCCATATTCTTGGAAATATGGCCAATTTTGTAGGGTCGGTAAAACGGGTTAAAAATTAATTTACATAACGATGTCCAAAACACCCATTTCCACACAGATAGCAAAAACTTTCTAGCGAAAACATAAGCATTAATCCTCTTTTTAGGCCCAAATCACTAAAAAAATTTTGATTTGGTTCATGTTTACTATGACTTTAGATACACTGGGGAATTGGCCAAAAACAGTTTTTGTTAAGTAAAGTTTTTTCTTTAGGAACAGATTTCTGCGAACATTGACAGTGTAATTATAGAGTTTTGAAAGCTCTATCGTTTGACATATTAATCATCTGTGTAGCTTAAATGATAGTGAAATTATGGCCAAAAATGTGTTTTTTAGCTACCCAACAAATTTGGCCATAACTCCATCAAAAATAATTAGAATTGAATAAAAAGGATGTCAATCGATAGAGAAGACTTAGATCTATCCAATGATATCAAATTTTGTAAGATTTATTTTGAAAATGGTGGTAAACAGTCAAAAAATAAAAACGACAAAACTTATCGGACAACCCAATAGGTAAATTTCTTCAAGACTTAAAAGAAAAAAATAAATAAAATAGGGTGGTATCAGAATTCTAAAAAACGAGAAGAGAGCGATGAAAAGCAAATCTTTACTAGGTACCAATTTTACATATATCACTTTTAGATGTATAATAAAAAAAATGTAATTTGTAGCAAACGGTTGAAGCCCTAAAAATAATAACAAAAATATTAATGGCAGCTAAAATTAATATACGTTCAAATGTAAAACAATTTATTATATAAAATAACAGATTCATTTTTTAAACTAAATTTAATAGATACAAAGTTAACCTTAAAATATTCTCTCATCATTAGCCGGATTTTTAGAGGTTTACTTATTTTTACTCATCAGATACGTTGAGATACACCCGAATAATTCTTTGCGAAAAATTCGCGAAACAAACAAATTTTTTGCCTCTATAGACCTTTATTTTGGCCCTTTTTTTTGTCTCTTTTCCCCTTTATTTAGGCATTTTTAGCAAATTTTTTGAAATTTTGGCTTTTTTTCGAGTAAAAACATCAAATTTAATATTGCCATTTTGTCCAAATTAAAAATTCTAACTGGCCGACAGGCACAAAATTAAAAAAAAAGAAGGACCACTTTTACCCCTGAACACCTCAAGATGTATGTATGTGAGAAGCGAAATGAAAAAACCATTAAAAATACGCCGTTATTTTTTATTTTTGAGCCTTTATTTTTGCACCTAAGAACAGTTTTATCTCCCCCGTAAAGTAATGAAAACTTTTTGAAAATAAAGCAATAAATTAAGTCGGCCTATTGATTTGATGAATAAATGTATCAAGCAGGGTTGCCGCCCGAAACCCGAATCGCGAGTCCCGAAACCCGGTCTTTTTCTCGTCCCGAAACCCTACCCGAACTCTTTGGTCAGGCGCGCACTTTGCTCGATAGGACGGTTGATTTCAGAACACGAATGACTTCTGCTAAGCCTCCTTCTTTGCCAACAAACGCCGTTTGTTCCATTTCCTTGGCTAATTGTCGGCCCGAAGAATCGCCAATCACGACACGTGGCTCCTCAATAAAATTTGACGAGCGGTGAATGACGTGTGCCCTTATCTTCTCCAAAATCCACGGCGTTTCGGCAAAAGTAAGCACACACCTGACTTTTCCGAATCTTTCAAAGAGCTGAGCCTCTTCGGTTCCATCATTCAGACACTTTTAAAACCGCTTTGTTTCACTGTTCTTTTTGACACTTGGCACTGTTCCTCCCAGGATTCCAATGCCTTTTCCTGGTGTTCCGCCGACGGAAAACTACCGGCTGCCAAATAATCGCCCCCTTTGCCAGTAAAAAGGCACATTTCCATGCCGGCTTCTCCTTCTACGATCGTTTTGACAAAGTTTCGGGCGGCTGTCATTGACGAAACATTTCCGCTCCGAAACAGAATATATCCATTAAAGCTTGTAATGGCGTTTTGGCGATCGAATTTCCAATTTCGGCGTACCAAGAACAGGGGCACACTCGCCCAGAGTGACTTTTCCACCAAATTCGTGCTCTTTACCTTCACATTTCGAATTCCAGCCAAAATGCAAGCAGAGATGGCTGTCAACTTCCATGCTATTTGTAAAATTTTCTTTAATTTTGACCTTTTCAGCATTTTCTTTTTTTTTCTATTCCCACCCCACCACTTTAAAAATGCAATTGTCCCCAATTGCCGTACATTTTCCACCATTTCAGCATTTTTCCAACGTAAACGTTAGTAATTGCATTAAAAATATTCTTAAAAGGATTTTTGCCACGGGGCATGGTAGAAATGTTCAGAATTCCAGAAGGTACCTCATTTAAAATTGTCTGCAACAGCCCATTTTTCGGCGCACCGTTCAATTTATGCTGTTTGGACAAAATATTTTGAAAATTTTTAGAGCGGTTGAAAAATCCTACTAATTCTCGGCATGTTTGGACTTGTGCCTTAATTTCAGGAATAGATTTATTTTTGTGCTCCATTCCATCATTCAGCGCATTAATAATCAATTGTTTTGAGAGTTTGATTTCAAACTAACCTAATTTATTTTATGACAAAAACAGTCGAAATGGTCAAAATCCAAATCTTCAATAGCGCCAATCATAGATGATGCCGCATCGCGCAAAAACAAATGAATACGCTGACCATTGACATCAAACTGATGAAAAATTTCGGTAATAAAGCGGCTTATATTAATTGCTGTATATGCCTCGAGCATTGGCTGTGTTGCGCAAACATTCCAAACTCTCTCAAATGTATCTTTGATGTAATTTCACGTATTCCAGATGTATTTCCATCGGTTCGTCCAATCTGCTTACCGTATACCCGGCACTTTGCCACCTTATACGCTTTGATAAATTAAAAATAATGTAAAATAGAGCGTGCTGGCTCGGTCTTGCCGAGCTTATAAAATATCTCTCCAGGATGCCCTTCATTTGTCTTTACAAATGTATCATCGACTTGTACATCATCATTTTCCATAATTTCATTAGAATTAATTGGTCTTTGATTTTTCCATTTTTAAAAAAATGAAGAGTAATGTTGGCGAAATATCGCAATGTTTGAATGTTGAATATTTGCTAATTGTTTTTGCTGTTTGTTCTGCCCCGAAAATGCAATTTTTAGGGGTGTAAAAAAAGTCTCGGAAACCGAGACCAAAATACCGAGACCGAGACCCCCAAAACCCCGAGAGATTTCTCGACTCGAGAACCGAGACCGAGACTTCGAGCATCTCTAATTTTTGAGCATATTTGTCGCTATATGATTGAAAATGAACAGATTTAAGAAATAATAAAATTTTAAACAATTCATGCAAAGAGAAAATCTCTTTATTTTTCAATGATTGAACAACAGTGGGTGACAAAAGGGCCATCGGACAAAAGGTCCCATAGTGGAAAATCGGACAAAAGATGCTATAATGGAAAATCGGACAAAAGGTCCCATTTAAAAATGTTCTTTTTTTTCTTAACAGATGAAAATTCCAAACCCAAAACTCTCCCTACCCTATCCAAATCATTCAAATTGGCAGTTGTTATTTATTTTTCGGTATAAAATTTAAACAAAAAAGATAAAAACCAAATAATACTGCAGCAATTTAAAAATGGAGTGAAATAGAATTTGATCAGTATTTCATTCTTCTCTATCGGTCGTTTCATTACCACTTTCTTCATCATCTCGACGCACATGCAAGCCTTCTACAAAACCCTGCATCATAAGGCCCAGTAGCCAAATAGCGTCCATCAGTCCAGCACCTGTGTAAAATCGGCTTCGTCCATAATCCGGACGATGTTTTCTTCCTTAATTATGCAACTTTTCCCCCTCTTTTTGCTTTTCTGAAGGCGTTCGGCACGTCCAATGTCCAGCTATTTATCCACATTGCGTTCAAAAGAAGAAATTAAGACGCTTAGTGATGGATGATGGTTCAATTCCTTCTAAAGCAAACTTAGTGAAGGACGAGTATGATGAGTCATTAGGTGCTAAAATTAAAAATGTTTACATCAAGACAGACTTTGGCTCAGGCAACACATAAATATATGGCCGACATCCGCAGTGGGTTTGAACGCGTCGACCCCTCATAAATTCTCAAACTGCGTTGTGCCAATGTAGTTTTTATAAAAGTAGGCAAGCCACGCCTGTATCCCCAGAGGTGCACCATTAATGATTTGTGTAAAAGCTCGACGGACATGCTGGGGCGGAAAAATCGCCAATGATAGTACTGTCCTGTTTAAAAACTTATACATTTTTTTTCTTCATCAGTTCTAGCCTCAATTCTGCATCACGACGAGAGATGTTTGGTCCGTGATTGTGTTCTATAGTTCCAAGAAACCCTGTCAGATTTTGTTCACCCACCTGTTTAGCAATAGCGCGGCAAGTGGATCGCTGTTCATAGAACGGAACCATTGCACGCCTCCAATATTGTGTTTAAATGTGAGACGAAATCCCAAAAGCAAATCACTGGACCAAAAAAATGATTAATTTATCACCTTGGTGCCAAAGGAAAAGCTTTCCTTTGTTGGTGATGCCTCGCTGAAATTTCACTGGTCGCATGTTTTCCCCGTCTTCACTTCCGTCAAAATCACATCATTTTCTTCTTCTGGAAGTCGTGCAAACAATTTGATGTTCTACGGCGTCGCTTGTTTGGGCAAGAAGACCATCCTCTTCCGTTGTAATTTTATTGCGCTTTCTGGTAGCTTTTTGTAGCTGTACGAGTTGTTCACGCATCGGTCTCATCCTTACTACAGAATGCTTAAGAAATTGAGTAAAAAATTTAGACAAAAATGAATAGAAAAGAGTAAATATATTAATGAGGAATGTACTTTCAAGTATTTATTGAATAACATTTCACCAATCGAAATGCAATTTTTAAAAATACTCCCAGGATCTTTTGTCGGAGGACCTTTTGTCCGATTTTCCACTATGGGAATTTTGTCCGATTTTCCACTATGGGACCTTATGTCCGATTTCCCACTATGAGAGTTTTTGTCCGATTTTCCACTATGGGACCTTTTGTTAATGCCTTTTTGTCCGAAGAAAATTTTGTCCGTTGGACCTTTTGTTACCCAGCCGTTTTATAAACTTTAAAAAAAAATACGAAGAAATAAAATTATTTTCTATAATAAAATTTAAATATGAAATTTATGAGAGAGGACCGGAATTCGTCCTCAGATAGCTACTTCGAAAATCCCTAGAAACATGTTTTTAGGCTTTTTAAAATATACTGAAGCTAATCTTTATATAGATTATATTTTATAAAAAAAACCATGGCTTTATAATTATTGCCCGCAAATATTGAAGAGGGTGCCGATTGTTCCTAGTTACATAATCTCGGTGAGATTCATGTCTTGATTTTTAGCATATTTTTACTACATAAGTGATGAAACGAATATAAACATTTTTTTACACTCCAAGTAAATTATTTTGAAATTAAAGTTCAAAGTAAATTGATTTAGTTTTCCAATTTTAAGGATATCAAATTAATTAAATATTAATCTGAAATTCAAAGTAGGGTCGGATTTTCCAGTGTCGGATATTTCGCTTGAGTCGGATTTTCCGGGTCCACTACTATTCAGTGTCGCCGATTCAGTGTCGCCGATTCAGTGTTGCCGATTCAGTGTCGCCGATTCAGTGTGGGTTCAATTCAGTGTGAGTTCAATTCAGTGTGAACGATTCAGTGTGCCCCAAAAACAGGACAATTCAGTGTCAAGGAATTTTTATAATTAGAAATTTGAAAAAATTACTAAGAAAAAGCTGTTTTTTTCTCTTATGTCCCTAAAGCGGTACACTACAACTCGGCGCTCTCGACTCAGAGTTCACGATTCGGCGCCAAGAGAATTTTTTTTTAAAAAAAGGGTAGGGGGTAGGTTTTCAAAAAAAATTCTTGGCGCCGAATCGTTGTTAAATGCTTAATCTATCTGTTATAATTCAAAAATTGAACAATTTTTGAATCCCCGGCGGCTCCTATCGGCACTGTCGGATTCTATTACCTTAGGATTCTAAAAATCTTTCTCAAAAAATTCGAAATGTAAATGAACATGAAAATTCTTCATAAAAGTTGATCGTTTTGAAGAAAATTTTTTGCTTCAAAAAAGTCCCGGTTTAGACCCGGCCCCGGTTTTTGGCAAAAGCACCGACCCGTACTACCATACATACCAATAAACGAGCAACAGAGGAAAATTTTTGAGAAATTTTTTCTTTTTACAAAAATCAGTATAATATTTCGAACAATTTTCCTGACACTGAATTGAACCCACACTGAATCGGCGACACTGAATTGAACTCACACTGAATCGGCGACACTGAATCGGCAACACTGAATCGGCGACACTGAATCAAGCGGGCCCCGGATTTTCCAGGGTCGGATTTTCCAGGGTCGGATTTTCCAGTGTCGGATTTTCCGCCTCCCAATTTTTCTAAGAGTACGGTTCGGCTACATCGCTATTATAACCCTCAAATTGATTTTCAAAATTTTGTTGGCCATGCTTGCCCAATTTTTCTTTCTCCTCTTTTTTAGTTTTTTTAATTACTTTCAACGCCATTCAGCTGCAATTTGGTGAAAACAGTCATTTCTTTTGAGAATTAAGCCGCACGTTTCAGTGCCAGCCGAAGTTTTCGTCAATAACTTTTTTATATATTGATACAATTTTAAATATTTAATATCCTTCGAAAGCTAGGTGTTTAGAAGCTTTTCGTAATCAGAAGCTAAGAGATTAGAAAATTCTCGAAAAAGTTTTAGGATAAAGTTTAAAAAGTCCCGTTTTTTTTTGCACAATTTAAATTGTAACTTTTTCGAGATTTGTTTCATCGCTTAGCTTCTGCTTATTGAAAGCTTCTAAATACATAAAGCTTTCGAATGACATCAAATTTTTTATACTATATTTAACAAGCTTTTAAAGAATTTTTGAAATAAATTTTGAGAAAATCTAAAATAAAAGTTATGGCGGTGCCGTTTGGCGCCGCCAGGGGAAATTTTTTAAAATTTGAGTGTTTTAAAGAACAAATCTTGCACAAAAAACAACAAAACCCTAGTTGTTTTCTTTTTGAAAACCGAACCCCTATTTTCTTTGAAAACTTAGCCCAGTTTTTTGAAAAAAATTTTATAAACAAGGTAGGTTTTTAAAAAAAACTAAGGGCTGGGTTCCTATTTTTGGCTTGACGCCGAATCGTGAGCGCCGAATTGTACTGGCGCAGAATTGTAGTGTACCGAACGGATTTTTTTTTTTTAAATATTAAAGAAATACTTCAAAAATTTAAACAAATACATAAATATTTCATATTTTTTACCCCAAAGTATGAAAAGAACAAAATAAAAAAGTAGGTTGAAATAAGAATTCTCAACAAATTATAGACATTCTGAAAAAATACTTAAGTGCCAAAACCCTATTCTTAGGGGTCTATTTTTCGCGAAATTTCTGCGTTTAACCCGAAACTCAAAACGCAAATTCGAAACACAAAAAACCCGAAATTTTCGAAACGCGAAACGAAATTTCGCCCAGTCCTGATGCGGATGAAGCAATACTTAATTTTGATTCCTGACTATATTTTTTATTCTTATGCAAACAAATCCAATTAGCAAATGTCAAAACAAAGAGGTTTCTTTTTTTGCAAATACAAATTTGCAAAATAAAAGCATTTGGTTTTTAAAAGGTAAAACTTTCCAAAAAAAAAGAATGGAAAAATTTGCAAAAGAAATGAAGTGGAATATTGGGATAAGTCACCGAAAAATTGTAACATGGTTAAGAGAGAATTTTGGATTTATGATTAGCATAACTTATAAAAGAATGGAAAACTTGAAATCGTTCTTGGAATCAAAGGATGTCCTTAGAAATAGGGTTCATCCTTTGAAAATTGTAAGTGCCCTTATTTCCAAAGATGTCTTTTGAAATCGGTATTTTGCCCAATAAATGTTAAAATGCTCATTTCATGGAAAAATTTCGCCTCCCCACGAAATGTCGACTCCACGAAATGTCGACTCCACGAAATGTCGATTCCACGAAATGTCGATTCCACGAAATGTCGACTCGACTTTTTGTCGACTCACCCAAAACTTATGTTCAAAAAGTCACTCCCATTTTTTTCGAACTCAATTAGACATCTATTTCGAACATCGAACCTTGCGGGGATTAAATTAATCGAAAGTATTCGGTTTTTGGCCGAGTCGACATTTTATGGAGTCGACATTTCGTGGAGTCGACATTTCGTGGATTTTTGGCTGAGTCGACATTTCGTGGATTTTTGGCTTAGTCGACATTTCGTGGAATCGACATTTCGTGGGTGCGCCAAAAATTTTTGCTTTTTTGGCCTTCTGTATTTTCTGCCTTTTTTGGACAAATCTATTAATGAACCAAAATAAAATTTTCAAAATTTCCCCCGTTGGCGCCTATAGGCATCGCCTCCACCTAAAGTCGCAAAAAATAAATCTCGAACTCACATGTATCGAGATGCAGAAAATGCTTATGGGAAACAAGAAAAGTGAAAAGCATCGCTTAAAACATTTTAGTCAACCCAAATTTTATGAATTAAAATGAATTTTTCGTTTATTTCAGACCAAGAGACGCCAGAAAAAACATAAGAAAAAAACGAAGCCCTTTATAACTAGGAAAATTTATTTTACCCAATTTTTAAATTAGAAAGAATTTGGTTTATTTTTAATTAAGAATTGCTTTGGGTTTCCACTTTTTGGTTATTGTGAGTTGTGAGACAAAGTTCGATTGCGTCCACACTCTGTGAAACCATTCAAATGCGGAAATACTTTCCCTGATATTTTTTTTCCTTTATGAAGAATGAACCAAAAAAAAAATAAAAATTTTTTGGCAGTTATTTATCTGAACAAAAACAATAAAATGTGAATAAAAAAAAAATTCCTCATAATCAAATAAAAAAAATAAAAAAATCTTTCACGATTTTATCCAAATTGAAATCATCCGGCAAGCGGAAAAGTAAATTCCCCAAAAATACCTGCGACAGCCAATAATTGAGCACGGTTGGCCTTGAAAAAAGCAAGCATTTTCTCAACTTTCAAATGCAAATAGTAATTCTAAAAAGGTTAACATTTTAAAAATTAAAATAAAAAACCTATTTAATTTAAAATCACTTTTAATTTGTTGAGTCTACTATAATTTTCAATCAAAAAGAAACGATCGATCAACGGAATTTCCACGCAATTGATCAGATGCATTTCACAACGCGACTTCAACAAGTCCACTTGGAAGAAGTCGGCAAATTTAAGCAACATAAGCCTTTTTTTCGATCATAGTTCAAACAGTTCTTAACTGATTCAAATGCCGATAATGTTCCCTATAGCTAGCCCAAAATCCTATCAAACGATACCGCACTCACCCCGTAACTCACGCTAAAACCCGACTTATCCTTTTTGAAGCTTGAAACTGGTGTACTTTATTATTATAGTGAGTTGGGTCTCGCCGTTTGGAAATTTGAAAGCGTCCTTATTTAAAAGTTGTCATTAGATTTACTTATTTCCCTGTTTAGGATTTTCACCCCAAATTATTATTTGTTCTCTATGTCAGCCAAGTGAGGATTTTGAAAAATTTCAACTGGGAACCCTGATTCATAAGTTAATTTTTATTCGTTAATTAAATTCATTACTAAAAATTTAGCTAAAATTTTTTTTTGAAGTTTTAAATTTCGTAAATTTCATTTTTTGCGTTGCCAATTTATTTGTAGAACAAAATTATAATGATGGAGTAAATTTGAAATTGCTTTCAAAAGAGTGACGAATATAAATAAAATCGCAATTTACTTATGCAATTATTCCAACATCCGACATTTCAAATTCATCTAGAAATACGGTCGCATACACGAAAAAGAAATTCTTTGTTAATAGTCGGCTCCAAATGTGCACTATTCGCTTTGAAAAAAGCACGTAATATGTCAACATTCAAACGCAAAAAGTAATGCTAAAAGGAAAAAAAAAAATTAAAGAATAAAAAGTAATTTCAAAAATTACTTTTAAATTGTTGAGCCCGTATTTTTCGATCAGAAGAAAACGTTTGATCAGCGGAATTTCAATGCAACTGATCAGGTGCGTTTCGCAACGCGACTTTAACGAGTCCACTTGGAAGTAGTCGGCCAATTTGAGCAACATTAGGACATTTTTAGCTTAAGTTTTAGAAAATTATTAAAAATATTAAACAATAATAATAGTTAATAATCGTTTAACGGTTGGGAAGGATTGGCTTGTGAAGAGCATCCAGTGAAATTGCCTCCAAAAATTCCATGAACTGCTCCATGTCGACGCCCAATTCGTTCAAAGTGATCAGTCGCTGCTGCTTCTCCTTCATCTCCACGCTGAGCATCCGACGGACGACGGAGGAAACGAACATAAGCCAAGCAGCGGACACAGTAATCTGATCAAAGTACGGTAATTGATCAGTTCAAAGCTCGTTAGTATATTCCGTCCGAGTACTTCACCTTTTTGCCTCCAATTTGCACCGTCAGATCATTGTCCAGTGAACTGAGCGGAGGGCATGGACTAAAAGGTGAAAACCGTTAGAATTGATTCTTATTGTTTTTTCTTTACTTTTTATCATTTTGTTCCCGTTTTTTGATAATTCTTACGACAAATGATGAAGGACGAATCATGCTGAACTCCGAATTTCATCCAGTGTTGAGTAATTTCGTCTAAAATCCAATTTCCAAGCATTTTAATTAGATAATTTCATATATAATTCACCTCTTTGATCACTTGTTCCCCCTTCTCATTCCATTCCCATTGAACAAGTTGGGCCAATGGCCCTTCCGAATTGGAAGTATTTCCAATGTCTTTTATTTGTACCGTTGATTCGTTACAGAACGTCCGAAATTCGCTAAATAAAAAAATCAGTGATTTGCAAAAAAAAAAAAAAAAACTATTGCATTTCATTAAAATACTAATTAATTACATTTCTCCGAACTCAGTCACATCACTAAATGTTGTATTGTCCTGCTTTTCGTAATTTTGACAATTCAGGCAAAAAGATTTTAAAAAATCTTTATTGCTGCTCCCGATGTGGTCAGAACAAAAATATGCACGCATTGACATTTTGAGGTTAGTAAATGATTTTTCGTTAACAACAATAAAGTTGTCAAAAATGTCGTCCATTGATTAGGAAGAAAGGAGTGTTAAGGACTAAAACAATTTTAGAAATTTATTAAGAAACATCAATTTCCTATCGGATTACTTTTCATTCCTATCTTATAATTTATTTGCCAAAAAATTGAAAGAAAGTGATCCCGACATGTCAATTTTATTATTTATTTAGTTATTTTATAAATAATTTTTGATTTGGCCCATCCCTGCTGAACACCTTTCGCCTATGTTTTCTCAAAATTTACTCCAAAAATTAAACTTATTGTGCAAAATCTGTGACCAAAATCACCAAAAGTTCAAAAATTTACCCGGTTTGTGTGATAAATTTTAAGAAAGCCTAAGCGAAACGGGGACTGGTGGTGCCGATAGGCGATCGGGTGAATTTTTTGAATATTTAGGTCTGATTTATCAACGAATGTAGCTTTAAAAATCGTTTTCTTAAAGACTCAAAAAAACCTAAAAGTGATCTTTATCAAAAATCATCAATGTGATGAAAAATCATGTACATGTGAGAACTCTGTTTTTATTTCCTTTTTACAAATGGAATTAAAAAAAAAAAGTATAAAAATAGTTGTATTTTGTTAAAGAAATTTCTGATTTTTCGATACCGGTGTTTTTTGGACCGGAATTCCGATTCAAAATAATTTTGGCCATTAGCTTTCCGATAACTCAGATATTACAGAAGAGACGAAATATATAATGAACACAAATGCACTAGAAAATTATGTTTACGTTATGATAAAATAGAGAGGTGTCATATGAAAATTAAAAATACAACATCAAGTCTAAAAAAAAATTGGGGTCAAAAAAAAGCATTACTACTGAAAACTTTGTACAATTTTTCGATTGGGAACGCGCAAATCGTACATCTCGGGTCAAGTAAGAAAAAAGGGGCAAGGGCTGGTGGTGCTGATAGGCGCCACCCGACCGAGGAAATTGAAACACTGGGGGTATTTTGGTAAAGTTTTTGCCCTATTTTTGAGAAAAATTTTGAGAAAAATTAAGGAAAATAGGTGTCTAGCGGTGCCAATGTTCGGTGGTGCTGATAGGTGCTGCCGGGAAAGCAAAATTTTTTAGTTAAACTGAGTTTAAAATATCGAAAGTTGCTAAATATAATATTTAAAATAATTTTAAAACAAAAATACCAAATAATTTAAAAATTAAACAAAAAAATATTTTGAGACAAATTATTAATTATTGCGAAATTTTAAAATTTGATTATATTCTCGAGAAAATTTTCCCAAAACTGATTTTTCGGAAAAAATGTGCCGATCTTTAGGTGTCAAAAGGGCCAAGAATGGTGTAAAATTTTGTATTTTGGTTCGCAAGGAAACTCTTAAATTATTTTCTCGTGTTTTTTTCTTTTGTATCAAAAAATTTTTCGAAAAAAAAAAAGTTTTGGCATTAAATAACTATACAAAGGATTAAATAATAATTGAATGAACACTCTGCTGTTGGTGTTCATACTGATTTTTTCTCAATTTATAAGTGAGTCAATATTAAGCAAAAGGCAAAATGTTAGGGATGTGCGAGAAATGATTTTTACCGGGAATCGAGAACCGAGACCGAGACCGGGAAATGACCCCGAGAACCGAGACCGAGACCGGGAAATGACCCCGGGAACCGAGACCGAGACCGAGACCCCAAAAAACCCGGGAAATTTCCCGAGTCGGGAACCGGGAAATTTTTAACAAAATGCAAAATTTGTCTAAATTTGTATTATTTTTTTGAACAAAAGCAATTATATGATTCTCTAAAATTAACAGCAAGATGCATGGTCTTCTGAAATATATATTGCTTGCGAATTATGTACATATTTCCGTCAGATTTTTTGGATAAATTGGACTTTGAGACAATTGAATGTATTTTATTTAGTATCAAATATTGACAAAAAAGGACTAATTTTTGGATTTTAGGGGTAAAGTTTGAGAAAACCTATGTGAACGGAGGTCTGATGTTGCCGATAGGCGCGACCTGCGAAATTTTTGAAGAATATATGAATTTGTTAAAATTTGCTAAAAAATTAGTAAATTTTGAGTCCTTTAGATTCAAAAAGATTAATTAGTGCGGTGGTGCCGATAGGCGCCGCCGGAAACTTTTTTTCAGAATTTGGTTAAATCATTAACAGATTTGGACCTAAAAAAGTCAAATTTTAGTCTATTTTTTCAACATTTTAAGAAGCGAGGGTCCGGCATCCTTAAAATTTTGAAAATCATTACTAACAACAAATTTTGCTTCACCGGAAAAAATCAATTTTTCTGAATCAAAATGAAATCCCAATCGTGCCTTCAATTCTTTTTTTGCCATTTTGGAGCCGTTTTTTAACGAATCTTTATAAGGTAAAATATAAGATCTTTAAAATAAAAAACAATTTCAATCATCAAAATTGAAACAAAAAATTAAAATTTTGGTAGGGAATTCCTCTAATTTGCCAGATTTATTAGCAGATATAGACGAAAAAAGGTCAATTTTTGGGAATTTTTAAGATTATTTTGAAGAAATCCAGAAATAATTTGGAATATCATACTTGCAAGTTAAAAATACTCAGGAAATTTGAAAAAAAAAATCTTTACATCATGTGTCTGTCTTTGACCCCAAAGCCATCTTTAACAGTGCAAAAATTTCCCGGTTTCCGAGAAACAAAACCCGAGACCGAGAACCGAGACCGAGACACGAAAAACCCGGGAAATTTCCCGAGTCGGGAACCGAGAACCGAGAGTCTCGCACATCCCTACAAAATGTTGACCCAAAAATATCAATGAGGCGAGGGGGGGGGGTAATTATCTTTGAACATTTTGAATCCTTTTTCCGGTCCAAAAAACACCGCAAATCGTAGGAAATTCTTTAACAAAATAAGCAATTATTTTTATTATTATTTTTTAATTCCAAGTGTAAAAAGGCAATAAAAACAGGGTTCCTGGATGTGATGTTTTATCATCATTTCACCAGTAGCGCCTCTCGGCATCACCGACCCCTTTTTTCGCTTAGGTTTTTTTAAATAAATCTTAAAAATGCATATAAATTTGACTTTTTTTTTTTTTGCAAAATCTAAACAGGGTTTTGAACCAGTTCAAAATGTCAAAAATTGACACCAACATAAGCCAAACTCAGTTGTAAATTAAATTTTTCGAGCATATATAGTGTCAATCGAGAGCTCTAGATTAGACAAAGCATCTAGAGGGTGGAAAAAGTGATCAGACTAAATTTGAGAACCAAACAATTGAGTCCCTGTGAAAATGAGCATCGAGCGGCGCCCCACCTACTGGCCGCCGTAGTCGAGTGTGCGGTGTTTTGGCCAAATTTATTAATTTGAATTTTTTTTGGTACTGAAATTTCTTTTTTCACAGGGACTTAGTTGCATTTTGCTATAGCTCCCAATTAATTATGTTTCATTTTGTCAAAATTGTTGTTGCTGCTCTTTTCGAAACAAAAAGATTCAGAAAATCACGAAGTTCTGTTCAGATATATAAAGACCAAAAAGATTCCATGAAATCCCGGGTTTTTCGGTTTCGGTCAGGGCTAGGCGAAATTTCGTTTCGCGTTTCGAAAATTTCGGGTGTTTTGCGTTTTGAATTTCGCGTCTCGAATTTCGAAAAAAATTTTAGTTTCGTTTCAAATTTCGTTTCGAGTCCTTCGTGGAGTTTCGCCCAGCCCTGGTCCCTTGTCCCGTTTTTTAACATAGCAAAGGCCCGACCCGTGGGTCCTGGCGGGACATTGACTAATATGAAGGGTTTGGAGAAAAAAACTGAAGATAAACTTCCAAAAATCCCGGTTTAGGCCGGTCCCCTGCTACCCTAACATTAAACACGAATCGTCGAAATAACTTTCTTTTACATTTATTTTTTCATTTATTATAGCTTTACACGGTATATCTTAAAACTGGGGAAAATAATAAAAAAAATAAAATTTTTTAGCTTTTCGTCTTTTTGTAGCCCCGATGGGAACCGCCCGGTTGGCCGCGGACAGTTCGCCGCGTACGGTTCGCCGCGGGTTTTTCGCCGCCGATTATTTCGCCGCGAGACGTTTCGCCGCGGCCAGTTCGACGCGCCCAGTTCGTCGCCCAGCATAAAACGACCTTTTCGCCGCCGTATCCAAATTTTTTTTTCTTAATTTTATGCATTTGAACTTAGTAACTACGGTAGCCTAAGGCAAAGAAACATCAACCTTAGTATTGGCACATAATTATGCACGCAATTCCATGCATAAACTACCAAAGGGCCAAAATTTTTAAATTTAAATAAAAAATAAGTTTGATGGACCCTCGAAACAACCAGAAACTAAATACTTAGAGTAGTTTCAATAAGCATTATCAAAAATAGAGAATGGGAAAAGAGGGAGAGAGTGACTGACCAAACATAAACAAATGATAATTTCAAATGTGAACTTTGGTCTCGGGAGGTCATCCCCCGAACACTTTGTCTTAGAAAAGTTTCCATCTGCTATGTTTTGCTTCAATCAACTTTTAAATTACCGACATGAAAAAGTTTTTAAAACTTAAGTTAGGTTAATTTGAATCATTTATTTTTTTAAATTGTCTTTTGATCTGATTCCGAAGGAAATGATAGAAAAGCAATAATTTAAAAAAAAATTATTGGATTTTCATTGACAGCTCTACATTTTTTCATTACTTAATTCAGCATTATAGTAATTCTTGGAACTAAGAATATTTTGAAGTGTAAAAGTTTACTTTTTTTGTTGCATTTAATTATAAGCGGATCATTTCATGGATTTCTTGTTGCAGTTATTCATCTGCTTGACGTTTAATTTTGCATTACAATTAAATATATTTTCGTTTATTAATAATTTTCTCATAATTTTTTCTAAAATGAAATTGTTAAAATAAAATTTATTTACAAAAATATATTAGAAAGAAATAAAGATGAGCATGATTAGAAAGGTTACAAATCAGGGATGCTTCAAGTTTCGCTTTTCGCGTCTTTTTGAAGCAAAGTCCGTTAACAAAGCTTACTAAAATATGTAAAATTTTCCCGGTGGCGCCTATCGGCACCAGGAGTGTGCGAAATTTGGTTTTCGTTTTCGTGTTTTCGGCTTTTTCGGCACTTTTTGGCTTTCGATTTCGGTTTTTGTTTTCGTCCGTTGGCGTTTTTTCGTTTTCGTTTCGTTTTCGATTTTTAAAAATCGTGTTTTTCGTCTTCGTTTCTTTTTCGGTTTTTAAAAATTGTGTTTTTCGTTTCGTGTTTCGTTTTCCTTACAGCAAAATTCGACGAAAAAGCACTGGTAAGAATTGTGATTCTGAGGAAAAAAAAGTAGAGGAATTCGAGAGAAAAAAAAAATTTGCGGAAAAAATTCATTATAAATTCCTTATTTTAGATACCCAGTCAGTTGGTATTTTGGTAAATGGTTATGTGTACAGCCTTCCTTGCCTTTGCATGGGTTCGAGTCCTCCTCATCACAGAATCTTTATAATTTCTCTTTACATTAAAAAAATTAGTTTTATTAATTTCACCAGTCTCAAAAATTCTCCAAACTTAACCATTTTTGCTTAAAAATCTGTTATAAATCATACCCGAATTTTCAAAAATTAAAAATCGGGTTTTTTTGGTACAAATTTGTTACCTAAATACACCCAATTCTTCAAAAATTTTCGCCGGTGCGGCCCCCTTTTACTTTTTTTCGCTTTTTGAATAAAATTTTTCCAAATAAGGTTTTTGGCACAAAATTAAGCTTTTGAAAATTTTCATTTTGGAGCCCTGATTTAATTATTGACCATTGAAGTCCTTATTCTGGAAAAATTTCAATTGGAGACCTGTTTTTTGGTTAGTTTAACGCCAATTAAGAATTTATTAAGGCCCTAATCAGCTGTTATTAAAAAAGATTGCGATTAGAATTTTTTGGGTAAGAAAAATATAGTGAAAAATTTTCGGTTTTTTCGTTTTCGTTTCGTCGAAAATTGGTATTTTTTCGCTTTTTTGGGCATTTCGCTTTTCGCCTTTCGCTTTTTATTTTTCTTTTTGGAACATCCCTGTTACAAATACATATAAATTACTTTGCATCAAATATAAAAACAGGGGGGTATTGTTTATTAAATTTATATTTAAAAACATAGTATAAATTAAACCTTATAATTCGCATTAAAATAAACTTAAAATTGAAGTTCTAAAATCTGAATTTTATTTGATGTAATTAGTCCATAGCGGATTAAGTTATGTAAAAAAACATTTTGATCATTTTTGAATTTTACTTTTTCTTTTACTGTTTTAAAAATTTTTTAAAATTAGGATTTCCCTCCAAATAATTCATTTTTGCCAGCCAAATGATGATTTTGAAAATTTTCAGCTGGGAATACTGATTCTAAGTTCAATAATTTTAGGTTCGTTTTTGCGTTTAGGATTTATTCTAGAACAACTTTTGGGAAAAGAAATAAAATTTTTCTTCATCTGTCTGCCTTTTTCTACTCATGCTGCTAAACACTTTTTTCCATTTTTTGAGTACAACTTTTTTTTTGCTGTTTTGGTATAAAATATCGAAAAAAGTTGGGTTAGGATTCGGGTTTCGGGACGAGAAAAAGGTCGGGATTAAGGGACATTCGAAAGTGTTTTATTGAATCAGCACAAATGTATGTGAAAAAATCATAGATATGCAAATTGTGATGTAAAAGCCATTTTTCCAAATTTTCTGCCGACAATCGAATCTGGTTTTTAGCATAGAGGACATCGAAAAGCAGTTTAAAACGCAATTCCAAAGCTTTAATTGTATTTTTATTCAACAAAATCAACAGTTTGCAGCTCCATTTTTACCAGTGCGATTTTTAACCCGAATCCCGACCAAAAAGTTCAGGCCGGTATTCGGGACGGAAAAAATTCGGGTCGGGACGACGGAAAAGAATTCGGGTCGGGATTCGGAGTTCGAGCCGGGAAAAAGGCCGAGTTTCGGGATTAGGAACATCCGCGGCAACTCTGCTATAAAAGGAGTTATGACCGAAAAACTTTGCTGCCGCCCAGCAGTTGTTCAGCCCCTTCACAAGCAAAACAAATTATGTTTTGATTGTTTACAAAGATTTCTATTAGCATGCAAATTTTCAAAGAAAAGGTTCAGATTTGAAAAGTATAAATTTATTAAAATGTAAAAAAAGAATTTAAAAAATCACTTTGAAATTGTTGAAATTTTCCAATTTCATGTTTTTTTTTTTAAAAAATCATCAAAAAATTTGGTCATTTTTTGTGCAAAAATTGTTAGAAAAATGCATAAAATTTCCCAAAATTTTTCTCGGCGGCGCCTCACGTTCAATTTTTTATTTAGGAATACAAACCAGAAAAAATAAATAAGAGTAGGCTACAATCCCTTAACAAAGCATACCCAAATTTTCAAGTTTTCCTGGTGACGCATTTCGGCACCACCGCTCTAGCTTAGGGTTTCTCAATTTATTTCAAAAATTCTGTAAAATAAGTCAAATTTTTTCAAGACTATTTCGGTTTTCTTGGGAAAGGCATTTCCCATGAGCCCTCACTTCCCCTGCAATATTTTCCTTTCAAAAAATGACTGATGAGACCTACAAAACCTGAGAAACCCGGTCTTTTTCTCGCCCCGAAAGGCCTATAGGAAAGGGGACTAACAAAGTTGATTCCTAAACTTTTTACCTAGAGATGCTGATACTCTACTGCCTAAACTAAAATGGTCTTGAAAACATGCATGAAATTAACTCGTGAAAATTCGTATTTTTCAAATATTCTTAAAAAAATTCAATTTATGTATCCAGTCTAATACTGTACTGTTGAATCTGTAGGTTTGATAATTGAACTCATAAAATTAGATTAGACTTATAAAATTATGGTTGGACTCATAAAGTAAAAATGAACTAAAAGTAATTAACAAATTCTATTAAAATCTATAATTAAATTATTTGAATTGTGAAACCACATAAGTTGTTACAAAGATTGCAACTCGAAATAACAAATAAATTTATTTACGAATAAAAATGCCAGCTTAAGAAGAAATTAAAAAAAAGTAAATTAATTATGCCACGACATTAATAATCAACAAAAATCCAAAAATATACAAAAAATAAAAAATCTGGCGAAAAATATAAATTCAATCGAAATAAATTATTTTTTACAACACTTTATTCAAATTCTAATTTTTCAAAAAAAATTAATTTATTTTTATTTATACATTAAACAAAGCAATGTCTAGAAAATATAAAAATCGATAAAAGAAAAATTTGAACTAATTCACTTATTTTTCTAAGCCGACACCACAAATTTTTCGTTTTATTTACATGCTTATGAAATCTTAGTTCGTTTGAGCTTTATTCGTTGGGATTTCGGGAACCGAGGCGGCAATCCATGATCATTTGCCATAGACAATAATGATAATGTATGATGGATCTTGAAAGACAGTTCTATGAATATTACCGTGAGCCTTTGGCATTGTGTTCATATTGTATGACAAAATATATAAATTCTTGTTTAAATATCAACAAAAATATTTATTACAATTGAAATCGATACTTCAATTTATATGATATTTGCCACGTTTTCTTATTGTAAAAAATGAACGAAAAATTTATTACCGATTGACAAGTTAATTTGCTACTGCGCGAAAGTTTGAAGAAAACAATACTTTCATCAAAAAAGGGGTTTAATTTATAAAAACAAAACGATTTAACCAAAAAGATATACAATTAAAATTGTAGATTTTAAAATTTATGAAATCAAAGAAATAAAAACCTTAGAGAATATGAAAAATAGAAAAGTGATGTAAAAAAATAAAAATCATTTACTAAATAAACCAATGTTTGATTCAAGAAAAAAAAAGCTTGGCTCAAAACTTGGCAGGGATCTCAATGACTTCGGATGGTATGCATTTGTCCGTTTCGACCGGCGCGTCGACTTAGACAGACGTCAACGCTTTTGGCATGGACTTAGGTTTCTGCGGCATTGACCTTTCCTTCAACTGATGAAGAAGATGATACAAAAAATTTGATTAAATTATTTATATATATATCAATTTTAAATTTCCACGCAACTATGTTAAATCATTTTATAATTATTAAAAAACAGCAACTGCCAATGGCGGATAAAATTGACTAAAATTATGTTGAGGAAATTTTGAGAATGAAAGACAAAATTTAAAATTCCAGCAGCTCTACGCTTATAGACCTCAACTCTAAAAAGATTTCTTGTTTAAAAGAAGAAAATGAAAAAATATATTTAAATGATGAACCCAAATAAAAAATTAAATGAAATGAAAAATTTGCACTTTTTGAGGAATTGTTAGTCAAAATTACAAAGAAAGGCAGACTTTTTGCAATAATTTACCAAAATGTTCGTCACCGCCGGGGGCACCCTTTACCCTAGATTTTCGCAAAATTTACTCGAAATCAAGAGGGAAATTTGTTAACAAATCTGTCCAATTTTTCAAAAAATTTCCAAAGATGTCTAGCATTGATTCGGCTGACAAAAAATTGTCATTTAGTTTCGAGTCAAAAAACACCATTATTCCAACGGTAAAAAAAATTTGCAAAAATTAAAGATGATCATAATTACAATTCAGCATAATTTTATGCTCTTTGTGTGCCATTTTTCGTCGAATAAACAAAACAAATGATGTGATAAATGCTCCATAAGACAATTTTGATAGTCAAATAAAAATGTGGCAAACAAAATTTGATTAAAAACATATTTATCCGATCCGACATTACCCAATTTTGAATTCATCCGGCAAGAGGAAAAGTAAATTCGCCCAAAAATTCTTTGCTAACGACAGACAATTGAGCACGATTCGTCTTGAAAAAATCACGCAAATCGTCGACATCAAAGCTCAAAAAGAAACTCTAAGAGGGAAAAAAACATTTTAGGGAATAAAAATAATAAATTAAAAATCACTTTCAAATTGCAGAGTCCATATTTTTCGATCAGGAGAAAACGATCGACCAGCGGAATTTCAACACAATTGATCAGATGCGTCTCACAACGCGACTTCAACCAGTCCACTTGGAAGTAGTCGGCCAATTTGAGCAACAGAATCACATTTTTAGCTTAAGTTTTAGAAAAATTTACAAAAGAATAATAATTAATAATCGTTTAACGGTTGGGAAGGATTGGCTTCTGAAGAGCATTCAGTGAAATGGCCTCCACAAATTCCATGAACTGCTCCATGTCGACGCCCAATTCGTCCAAAGTGATCAGTCGCTGCTGCTTTTCCCTCATTTCCACGCTGAGCATCCGACGGACGACGGGGGAAACGGACATAAGCCAAGCAGCGGACACAGTAACCTGATCAAGGTACGGTATCATACTGATATTGACCGACCAACTGGCCGAATATTTCACCTTTTTGTCCCCAATTTGCACTGTCAAATCGTCGTCCGGTGAACTGATCGGTGGGCATAGACTGAAAATGAAAAAAGGAAAAATTCGCTAATTTTATTTTTTTTATTATTTTATTGGTTTACTTTTCATTGTTCTTCTCCCGTTTTTGAAGGATTCTGACAAGAAATAAAGTGGAGGAATTGATATTGTCGAATTTCAAATTGCAACCAATGTTCATTATTTTCGTCTAAAATACAAAATTTCCTATCTTTTCAATTAACCATTTGAAATTATCCACCTCTTTGATCTCTGCTTCATTCCCATTCCACTCCCATTGAATTATTTGTGCCAATGGCACATCCGATTCGGAATCATTGCCAAAGTCAAAGATTTGCAATATTTTCTTACTGTAGTACATTTTAAATTTACTAAAAAACAAAAAAGTATATTGGAATTTCTTAATAATGAATTTACAGTGCAGCAAATTGAGTTATATCGCAGAATTTAGACACTAAATTCACACAGTTATTGCAATTATTACGCACTCCATCGATCATAAAAGTAGTCAATGATTTTTCGTCTACAATAATGTATTTGTCAATGATATCATCCATTGATAATATTTTTGTTTGACAAACTCTAAAATTTTATTGAAGAAAAGATTTGCGAGAAAAAATTTAAATGCAACTGAATTCCGAAGGTTTTGTTTTTTTCTAAAACTACAAAAACCTCAGAAAACCGCAAAAAATCGCAAAAAGCCACAAAAAGCTTCAAACCCTCATTTTGAAAAATATAGCATCATCGGTCTCACGCCTTACATTTGCTATCCCTGGAAAATAGCAAATGTTTAGAAAATGGTTTTTTGTATCGGCGAAAGCAAATTCGCAAAAAACTTCCGAATTTTTTTTTCGTGTTTTTTTCATTTATTTAACAACCCTCGAAAATGTGATATCAAAAAATTTGCATTAAAATTTTGTAAAAAAAAATAATTGAAATAATCAAGCTCTGTTGGTGTTGATTTGATTCACATATTTATGAGTGAGTCAATCATTAATCATTAAACAAAAGGCAAAATGTTGACCCAAAAATCGCAGTGGGGGGGGGGGGGGGGGGGGGGGAGGGGGGGGAATTATGTTTGAAAATTTAAATTTTTTAAATCAATTCAAAATTCTTTTTGACTTAGTGACGTATTCCCTCGATAATTTGCGGTCTGATTTATGCTGGATATGTCTAACCGATGAATTACCAAATTCGCCATTTTTGCTTTTTTAGGTCCACATTATGACAATTAATAAACTTGAAAATAATTCTGAAGATTCTCCACTTTGTGATAAAAAACATTTTTCCTAATTTTGTGGTTACTTTATCAGAATCGCAATGGCGGGGGTCAAGTGGGCGCCACCAAGTGGGCGCCACCAACTGGGTGCCACCAAGTGGGTGCCAGATAAACTAGGCGATAGATATCTGGGCACCCGAAGGGTCCTTATTTGGCTCTATGAAACTCCGACACAGGAAAATCCGATACCGGTGGAAAATTCGACACAAGCGGAATATTGGACATTAGAAAATCCGACACTAAATTTAAATAATAAAATTTTTTTTTATATATTTTGAACTATTATTCAAATACAAAAATTATTATTACTGAAATAATTTTTTATATATATTTTATAAAAATAAACCATGGCTTTGTAATTACAAGAACTAAATATGATAATTTAGAATTTAAAATTATTACTTAAGGCTATTCAAATTTTTTATTGTAATTTTAGTAAAAACATAATTTATTGCACCATATTTGAAGCCCAGATGATATGGAATCCTTTTAAAAGGTCCATTCCCCAATTTATGGTTTCCAATTAGTTAATTATTATTCAAAATTCTTAAAAACTAAATTTTTCTAATTTAAATTTAGGGTCGGATTTACTAATGTTGGATATTCCGCTTGTGTCGGATTTCCACCGGTGTCGGATTTTCCGGCTCCCCCTCATTTTTGGTCGCAAGTCCCATTTCAATGGGAAAAACAGATGTTGGAATGTTATGGAGATGAAAACTTTTCTATGAATCTATCTAATGAATCAGTATATTTGTATTCTTATGGGCTATCAAAGGGAAAAAATTTTGGAAAAAATTTTATTTTTATAATAAAATTATGGCAGGCGGACAGTTCAGTCCCGGGGCTGTAACTCGCCAAGGCTTGCCTTATAATGGGTCAAAAAAATTTTAAAAAATATTTTTCTGGCCTATTTTATATGCTGATCATAAATATCAAATTAGTTTTGGGTTTAAAAATTTTGGGGTTGCTTAAAATTTTTGAAAAATCAACCGTTTTTTGGCCTCGGAATTTGGGTGTTATATTTAAAAAAATCATAAAAAATGAACAAAGACTAGTGACCAACAGCTGGCTAATGAAAATTTTTCTTAAAATGTAAAAATCCAAATGTTAAAACGTTAATTTATTTTATTCTCACCGCCAAAATCACTTTTATGAATCACATTTATTTTTGTTTTTTGTTAAGGCCAAAGGCACAACAATTATAAACCCAAATATTTAATATAATTTTTATGCCCTTGGAAATTGGCAATCTGTCCATGAGAATTATATTTTTAAATTAATTTTTCAACAAGGCCGGGTCACCATACTAAAATTTCTGTATATCTCAACAATTAATTATTAGGACTAATTCTTAAAATAATTTGCCAAATTTTCCACGCCAACGGTGCCTAACGTTACCGCTGCTCAAAACATAATTTCAATAAAAATTTTTCAATGAGGCTATTGGGGTTCCAAAGGAGGCAATTTTATGAATTATCTTTTACAAAATAAAACCAGATTTTCAAAAAATTTTCCATTTTCCATGGTGGCGTCTGTCGACAATACCGGCCCCGCCTTTACGATTTAAAAAAAATAATAACTTCCTCGTGTAGAAGGAAAAAATAATAGTATAATCATTTTTGGAGGGTTTTTACTTTTTAAAATTAAAAAAAAAAAAAAAGGATTTTCACACCAAATATTCTTTATACCAGCCAACTGAAGATTTTGAAAATTTCAACTGGGAACCCTGATTCATGAGTTCATTTTTATTCGTTACTTAAATTCATTACTAAATATTTAGAAATTTTTTTTGTTTGGAAATTCCATGAACTGCTCCATGTCGACGCCCAATTCGTCCAAGCTGATCAGTCTCTCCTGCTTCTCCCTCATCTTCACGCTGAGCATCCGATGGACGACGGGGGAAACGGACATAAGCCAAGCAGCGGACACAGTAATCTGATGAGGATACGGTGATCACACGGACCAAAGTTCATTGATTGATTAATTGTCCTAACATTTCACCTTTTCGTCCCCAATTTTCACCATCAAGTCGTCGTCCAGCGAACTGAGCGGTGGGCATGGACTAAAGTGAAAACCTAAAATTAGTTTTTTTTTTTTTTTTTTTACTTCTCATTGTTTTTCTCCCGTTTTTTGAGAATTCTGACAACAAATGAAGCCGAGGAATATATGTAATCGGACTTCCAATCGCAGCCAATATTGAGTATTTCTGTCTAAATTTTGCAGATCACTTAAAATCTGATCATATTTCAAATAAAACACCTCTTTGATCACTTGTGCCCCTTCCTGATTCCATTCCCAGCGAATTATCTGTGCCAATGGCATTTCCGATTTGGTAATATTGCCAATGTCAATGATTTGCAATATTTTATAGCAATTGCCCCCTTGAAATGCACTAAAATTTAATTCACAATCCTAAATTAAACAAAGAATAAAATACAGTGCAGCAAATGGAGTCATATCGAAGAATTTTGTATTGTTTGGCGAGTTAGGAGCTCGTTCGATTTTTGAAATCGTTGAATGATTTCTCGTCAACAACAGTAAATTCGTCAAAAATTTCCATTCTTATCAAATGCTTAATTAAAATATGCCAATGCATTGAAATGTAAAACTGGCAACAAGACATAACAGGGAAGGTTCGAGACCGGCCTATGACAGAAATATTTTTATTTATTTTTTTCAGAAATAAATTTGTAAGTTTTTTGTGCATCCAATCACACAGTGTTAGTGTCATCCGTAAGTTTTTTTAACAATTGCTATGCAAATGGATTAACCGAAAAAAAGTTAAAAGTTAATGATTTTCAAAAAAGTGACAAAAAAAAAAGATTTTTTGTTTACTCTCCAATAGTAAACAACATAACACCGCCCTACATATCTAAAAATGTCCGTCCGCAAATGTCTGGTAGTCAAATAAAAAGCATAAATCGGCAATTAAATTTATTCACTAAGTTACATTCTAGGGGTCTTTCGAGGCCTCAGAGTTTTGTGAATTCTTTTGGCCATAATTTTTTTGAAATTAAAAGAAAATTTCTTAAAATTTTACAAACTAATAGAAAACACTTAGGGCTACCAAAATGATACAAGAATAAAAATAGCTTTCAAGCAAAATTTTGATTAATTTTTTGTTCAAATATTTCATAATGATGGTTTTTAAATAAAAACATCATATGGTATTTCGTCTTCCGAATTTGATCTCTTAAAATTAATAAAAACTCATATATAAATTTATTTTTATTTTTAAATTAATTTTTTATCTAAGGAGTTTATTTTTGTTTGTTATTTAAGGGGTACCCGGACATTTGCGCCGGCACATTTGCGCCGACACATTTGCGCCGACAAATTTGCGCCGACATATTTGCGCCAGTAACACTTGCGCCGATCAAGGCAATTTTTAAAAACCCAATAAGCATGAATTTTTTATATACATTCTAAAGCTTTTATTAGTAAAACGGCTTGCTCAAGGCCCAACAATGAGCGCTTCATCAAAGTAATCAAAGTTAGCCACACTCAATCAAGCACTATCACTAACTTTGATTACTTTGATTAAGCGCTCATTGTTGGGCCTTGAGCAAGCCGTTTTACTAATAAAAGCTTTAGAATGTATATAAAAAATTCATGCTTATTGGTTTTTTAAAAATTGCCTTGATCGGCGCAAGTGTTACTGGCGCAAATGTGTCGGCGCAAAAGTAGCAGTTCCATTTAAGGCGTTTTTAGTTAATTTGGACAAATGATATCTTTTTTTTTTGTTTCTTTTTTAGAATTTTAGTTGTTTTTTTTGAACCCTTAAAGTGGTGCGCCAGGAAAACCAATAAAAAAAGGGTCTTTTGAGTTATTTTTTCATTTTGTTTTTTTATTTTAATATAATTAAAAAAGTCCCTCGGCGACTTTTTTTCAAGTTAACAATGAAGAAGTCAAAGATTTTTTTAAGTAAGCAAAAAAAAATTTGTTGCTTACTTAAAAAACCCTTGACATCGGTGAATTTTTATTAATTAAATTAATTTTAGGATCCCAAAACTGCTTGAGAATCTTTGCTTGAGAAAGTCTCAAATTAAAGGTATTGTATCGAGTTTCCCTGGTCAACCTCGTCCTAGAAAAAAAATAATTGTTGTTCATTAATGCAATTTCACTTTTTGGTATTAATAAATGGCATTTCTTTTTCAAACTTACGCTGGGTCAGGCCTCAGAAGGGTTTCCATCATTTTTATTTCTATCAACCGTTTCCATTCGGTAGTTAATAATAATAATAAAACGCCGTAAATTGGAGACAATAACCTTTTAACAAAAATTATAAAATTATTTTCATTAAAATAAATATTGTTTTTGAGTGTTTGGCGGTGCCGATAGGCGTTGCCAAGAAAATTTTGAATGAAAGTAGAACAGCAGGGATGCCTTTTTTTTTGCTCCGATTTAAAAGAGCAGAGAGTGGAGAGATCGAACATAAATCGGGTCCAAAATTTGCATCAATTTTGGCAAAAGGACGCTCCAAAGTAACGAATGGAAACAGAGAATCAACAGAATGAGAAAAATATTGTTAGTTAAGTGTAAAAGCATTACATTAAAAATTTTTTAACAAAAACCTTAAAATTTTAGGGGCCAAAACCCTGAGAAAATTCATAAAATTTGATGCTGATAGAAAAGGTAAATACACCAACTCGATCAGATCATTCCTTATAGAATTCAGAAAACTCGAAAAAGGCCTAGAATCGGGATAATTCGGGAAAATAGGTGGCGGATTTACGAAATGCGAAGGCTTAGACCTAAATTATGGTGAGTTATCATTTGATTATTCGCTCTTTTTGGATTTTTTTTTGAATTGCTGAGTATGAAACAAAAAACCCTACCTCGTATTTCTAAAAATATTCAAATTGGATTATAATAATTCCAATATTTTTCGCAATCATGGGTTTGCACTTTTTTAGGAACTTCTACTCGAATGAAATGTGAAAAAAACGAAATTAGGGAGCATAAATTCATCTGATAACAAATTCATCTGATAAGATTTCTTCAGCAGAGAGTGGAGAGATCGAACATAAATTCGGCTCCAAAATTTGCATCAATTTTGGCATTTCGATAATCCAAAGAAACGAATGGAAAAAAACAATCAAAAGAATAACAAGGACCAGAAGAATTGAAGAAAATATTTGGGAAATCTGAAAATAAAAAATAAAATAAAATTTTAATAATTTTCACTGACCAATTTGGTGTCCATTCTTTGTGAAAAACAATTGTTTGCTGGTAAAATTAACACCACATCCTACGGTGTCACCAGTGCCAAATGTTTCATTTCCACCCTTTCTTGACCCATTAATCCAAATATCGCCATCGTTTTCAAAAGCGTAAGTGTCGGCACAGAATTGAATGCATCCATCAAATGGGGGCGACTTGACGCCGAATCCAAAGAAAATAGTACTAAAAAATGAATTATATATATATTAAATTGAAAAAGGAGACGCTTACCCTCTCGCAAGGTTAACATTCAATTCAAAGTAAAAAGTGTTGGAGGAATCAACAGCAGAGTCCAAAATGGAATATTTAGCGAAAGCATTGCGAAAACCTTTTGCATAATAAAAAAATTAAAAAATAGCTTTTCAAATTTTACCATTCCCACTCCCTTTATGTTGGACCATTGTACAGTTGGGACCAGAAATTGCGATGTCATCGTGACAGGTTAAGCCATTCCAAAAATTAGGTTTAAAATAGAATTGCGGAAAGGCCTAAACTTAATAATTTGGCCAATGTTTAGACACTCTTTTCACACCTTCGCATTGGCAGGGTCAAATTGGAAATTTGGGCCAAAATTCGCTGCAATTTTATCACCACAGTCACTTAAAGTAACACATGGAAATAACAGAAGATGATCAGAAGAAGAAGAAAGAAACAAATGGGAAGTATCTGAGAAATAATAAAAATAAATAAATGATTAAATGAATTATTAATTTAATATTTATTCTTTTAATATTTTTAATAAATTTTATTTCTTTTAAATATTTTTACCCACCCAAACGAAGTCCATTTTTGGTGCAAATGATTCGACGAGTGACCAAATTAACACCAAATCCGACCACATCACCATTTGTATACTTTTCTTTTCCTTTTTTTGATGTGCCATTGACACAAAAAATGCCATTGCTTTCGTATGCGTAACTGTCCAAATGTTGGCCAACACTTTTGTACAATGGCATTGTTTTGGTGCCGAGTCCAATTGAAATAGACCTAAAATTTTTTTAAAATATATTTATTTAATTGTTTTAAATACTTTTTGACTTTTTCGACTTTTATTTCGTAGTAAAAAATGCCAAATGCACTGCTTGGAATGGCAGTTTTTGCGAACACAGAACTAGAGCCTGAAGAGAATAATCAAAAATAAAATTAATTTTTAACTGAAAAAATATTTACCATTTCCATTTCCTATATAATGGGCCATCAAAGAATCGTTTCCCAAAATTTCGAGGTCACTGTGACAGCCATTTGTATCCCAACAATTTTGTAGAGGATTCAAAAATTTCTGGAATTTATTTAAAAAAATACATAAAAAATTTTATAAATTTTTTTTGACCTCAGCAATAATTGGACGTAATTCCGGTTGAACCGATTTTAACAACTCTGAAAGCTCCAAATTTAACCCTAAAAGATTGTCCTAATTAACCCACCGTTTCCAAAATGATCCTTTAAAATGCCAATAAAATTGTCCACCATCGAAAATTTATCCCAAATATTCTTTTGCTGTTCTTCAGTGTCTTTTGTCTTGTTGGCATTGGCATTGACTGCTGATTCGGAGTCCGTCTTCATTTGCTGTGTTAACTGACAAATGAACGGACAAATTAAAGGCTAAGATAATTTTTTAAGAATTTCCTAAAAATTATAAAATTTTAGAAAATTGCTATGTTCGTTTTGCTTTTCCAAATTAACCACCATTTGCTGCTGCTTTTCCAATTCACCAATTCTCCCCAAAAGTGCCTTCTGCTCATTGTGCAATTGTGAGAATTGGCCATTAAAAGCTTAAGGAAAAAAGAAGAAGCAAAAATTGTTATTAAAAAAAAATACTTTTTAAATAATTAGTTTAGATTTCATTTTTTAAATATTCAATTTAGAAATGAAACAATATATTCATTTTTTAATAATTTTCTTACATTTTTCGCTTTCTTCACATTTTTGCTGCAGATTCTTTCCCATTTTACCCATTCTGTCAAAAAAAGACTCCAATTGATCGGCCGTTGCTAAAAAAAAGATTTTTCTCCCTTTATTGGCATTTTTCTTTGATTTTTATTTTATAAAATTATTAAATTAATTTCCGAATTTAAATTTCCGGTTTTAAAATGCCTTCCCATTTGTCCATTTTTCCTCCTGCTTTTTCTGCTTTTTTTCCCATTCACTGATTCTGTTAAAAATTGCTTTCTGGTCTTTTTGCAACTGTTTGACCTGCTGCTCGAACATTGCTTAAACAAAAAGCGAAATTTTATTTGAATTTATAAATATGAAATGGGTAAATATTATATAAATTATTGGATTTGTACAGCACTTTTTGTTTTTTGTTGGTGAAACAATTTTGAAGAAATTGCTGAAAATTAACAAATTGAATATTAAAAATTATTTTATGTATTAAATATTTTTTTGTTTGCCTTCTGCTGTTGACTAATCTTACCCGTAAATTATGATGACAATTTTATATGAATAGAATAAATGCAAAAGAATTATTTTTCTAATTGATTTGAGCATAATTATGGCGGGCCATGCCCTTTTTTAGGTTTGAAATTTGTTTTTTTTTTTTATCTATAATAATTTTATCTTCAAATGACATAAAAAACTCAACGAAACCCCGCAAGAATTGGGATAAATAATTAATTGGGAGAAGGGGGAGTTTAAGGGGGAGTTTCTCATTGAAATGATGAAGAATAAACAAAAGTTAGTAAAGTAGAGAAGGTAATGACGGAAAAATGAGAATGATTCCGATTCTACCTTCGAAAAAAGTGTAAAGATGAATATTAAAGGCAAAAAGAAGACCCATAAAAAAAATTGATAAAACATTTGAATTAATCCTTTTTTATCTCATTGAATTGGCAAAATGATGACCTCTGAAAATAAGGGGGAGGGGAAGAACGACCAGCAGCAGAAAAACTGCGGAACAGAACTTAGAAATCGTACTCAACAAAGCAATTACATTGGCATCAATTATATTGGCAGTATTTCCAAATCGCAAGTGCCATTGGCACAAATTATTCGCTGGGAATGGAATGAGAAGACAGAACAAGTGATTAAAGAGGTGAATTATATATGAAATTATCTAATTAAAATGCTTGGAAATTGGATTTAAGACGAAAATACTCAACACTGGCTGCAATAGGTCTATTCCTCCTCTTCATTACTTGTCAGAATTCCAAAAGCGGGAGAAAAATAATGAAAAGTGAACCAAAAAATAAATACTAAAATAAATAAAATTAGCGATCATTTTCATTTTTAGTCCATGCCCTCCGATCAGTTCACCTGACGACGATTTGACAGTGCAAATTGAGGAAAAAAGGGTTAAATAATAAGATAAATGATCAATCAATGAACTTTGATCATATGATACCGTATCTTGGTCAGATTACTGTATCCGCCCATTGGCTTATGTCCGTTTCCCCCGTCGTCCGTCGTATGCTCAGCGTGGAGATGAGGGAGAAGCAACAGAGACTGATCACTTTGGACGAATTGGGCGTCGACAGGGAGCAGTTCATGGAATTTGTGGAGGCCATTTCACTGAATGCTCTTCATAAGCCAATCCTTCCCAACCGTTAAACGATTATTAATTATTATTCTTTTGTAAATTTTTCTAAAACTTAAGCTAAAAATGTGCTCATGTTGCTCAAATTGGCCGACTACTTCCAAGTGGACTGGTTGAAGTTGCGTTGTGAGACGCATCTGACCAATTGTGTTGAAATTGCGCTGGTCGACCGTTTCGTTCTGACCGAAAAATATCGCCTTGACAAATTGAAAGTGATTTTCAATTTATTACTTTTTTATTATTCTTAAAAGACTTTTCCCTTTTAGAATTTCTTTTTGCATATGAATGTTGATAATTTGCGTGCTTTCTTCAAGGCGAATCGTGCTCAATTACTGCTTGCCGTCAGCAAAGGATTTTTGGGAGAATTTATTTTTGAGATTACTTAAAAATTCAAGACAACAAATATACTTGAGTTTACTCAAGTGCGTAAATACGGCTTTTTGATTTTTTTTTTGAATTATATTTTTTAAAAATCAAATAAAATATGCTGCTCGGTGATTATGTTTTGCTGTGCAGTTAATATGATAATTTTCCGTTATAAATTCCAAAATTAACTTTATATATGAACCTTATTCAGTAAGAGTAAATAGCGGTCTAAAATTTCGTTTTTATGTTTTACAAAAATTTGAAAAAAGTAATTCGGCTTCATTTTATTTCTTAATATTTTTGTTTCATAAGTTACATAACTGGCGGCTATGATTCCAGCTAATGATTTTTTCATTGTAGGTTCATTTAAATTTGAGAATTTCAGAACTGATTTTGCGGGTTTGATAAAGAAAATGTGAAGGATTAGAAAATAATTTTTTATCGGAAAGTGCATTCACTGATATGGCAACATCGGTTAGACTTAATTAAAACTCGATTACCGATTTTAATAGGTTTCCATAAAAAAATTAGAAATAACGTAATTGTCAAATACGAGGTACCTTATTTATCGAAATTTTGTACGGTGTTGCTCTCTAATTAAAAAAAACTACTATAAAAAAAAAACTAAGCTTTGAACCCTGACGAAATGGAAGTCAATTGCATGAACATATTTTCATAACGGACATTTTAACTCATCTGGCAGCCTCAAAAAATAATTGATTTCCTATTTTCCATATTCAAATGATATTCAATAATTTTACAAAGATTAAAGATCGCCGAACGCATTTTGAAATTAATTGAAAACAACACCAGCAACCAAAATAAATTTTAAATTTTAAGTTTCTAATAAACATTTTTGCATAAACTTATTTTACGCATTTGTCTCGACGCAGCAACGCAGGATCTTTCGATCCGTGGATGTTCTCACGAAATCTGTTGGCAATAACGCATGCAGACGCCGTGCGGCCCTTGGAATCAATGCCCCAGGCTTTTATTATGTTTTATATTATTGCTGAATATATATGATAAAATATGTGTTAATTGTATTTAATAGTTTTAAATGGATAATTTTTAATCTTTCATTAAGAAAATTTTTTCTATTTTCTAGAAAAAATGTGTTATATTAATGAATTTAAAGTTCATTCATAATTTTTTAATGCATACATTTTTTGTTTGGACTTTCTTTTATTATAGTTTATTTTGTGGTCAATGCCATTTCCTAATTTTTCAATGGAGTGGGAAATAAGTGATGATGGAATTTATACAATATATCAATTCTTATCATTTGATAGTCTTCTTATGTTTTCGCTTGCATTATTGAGTATTATATTAATGATTTATCATTCATTTTATTTAAGATTGGATTAATTTATTCCATTGCCAGAGGACCAATGATGTTAAATATTCCTACAACGATAGAAAGTTTAGTAAGGATTTTTTTTTCTGATTACACTCATATAACAAGGAGTGCATATTTACGTATGCGCTCTTTGTTTCGAATAGGGTTGAGCGGTACCCGGTACTTTTCAGGAGAAAAACCGGTACTTTTTGGCTGGGAAAACCGGTACTAGTACCGTACCGGTACTGGTCAAAACCGGTACTAGGTACTCATTTGTACGTTTTTTTCAGTACTGGTACCGCTCAACCCGAGTTTAGAATAATTAAATCCAAATCTTTGGATTATTTTGTACAAATTTATATTAGGCCTTTACTGGAAATTCTCCGGAGGTTTGGAATATGTCTCTTCAAAAAAATATACAAAAAATAGAAAAGTGGCAGAAATATTTCACCAAAAGTAAAATTGTTTATAGCCGAAAAGGGTTCAATTTAATTACTAAAATTTATCGCTTTAACATTCGCTTCTACAGCAGGGCTGGACGTAACTAATTTTCAATTACGGAAATCCGTAATCCGTCATTACGGCGATTTTTTCAGTTACGGCCATCCGTAATCCGTCATGATGGAGGTCCAAAAAGGCCGTAATTTGGCGTAATCCGTAATTTTCAAAAAAATTTTTCTTATAAACAAAAATCATTCAATTGAGAACTGGATTTAATTTTTTGATCCCGTAAATATTCATTCACTTCCACTTCTAGAAGATCAAAAAATAGAAAATTGTTGTTTATAGGGGTCGGGGTCGGTTCGCCGCGCCCAGTTCGCCGCCAGACTCGTTTAGGACTTTGTAACTTATTTCTTTGTTGGTATGTTTCAAAAGCTTTAAATGTTGTGTAGATATTAATTAGTTATTTCTAAGCGATCGTATCTTTAAATAATTTTTGCATTGATCTTTGAGATATGAATTGTATTTATCGCAATTGACATCCATCCACAAAGAACGGCAAATAATTTTGGGTTTTCTTCAAAAAAAATACTAAAATAAGATTAGTAGTCGTTCATCTTTTGGCCATGCTTTACTTTAAAGCCGTTGAAAGCAATATTCTTTTGAAAAATTTTATCAAAATTAATTTCACTGAATTGAAGTAATATAATAAATGTATTGTTATTGCCTCTTCTAGAAGAGATTAACAGGGAGGCATTAATCATTCGTTGGTTTATAAAAAATTTACCATTTTTTATTAATGTAAATTATAATTGTTCTTTTGCTACCTCTGATTGTTTTTTTTTCTTTCTTTTGGCTTATAATTAATGAATTTAATGTGAGCGGGGGGGGGGGGTATTTATAGGTACCTTTCCTGTTAATTCGAGAAGAAGCAGGGCGGTATTATGTTCGAAAATGCCGTGTTGATCCGCACCGAGAAAAGGCCGAATCATATTCCTAATAATAAAACATAATAATCATCAGCATGGTAAACTTCTTCGATCAACTTTATGGGTGCATATAAAACTTATTGTTAGTTTTAAACTCTCTCGAATTATATTATTAAATGATACAATTAATTCCTTATTTATAATAAGAAAATAGTATTTTTCGATTTACTTAACTTTTCGTTAAAACAGTAGCACTTGCGAAACCAATGGTTGTAAATATGAGTAAAGGCAAATTAAAACTTTAATATTTTAATGAATAATTATATGTGAAAATTGACTATTGAGCAGTGGGTCTGGCCCAATGCCTCGTATCAAAATTTTAGAATTAGCAAAATAACGTTAAATATAAAAAGAACGCCAAATGGGGATTTTAGTTTTTATCTTTTGCATTTTTCATTGATTTTTTGAATTTAAGGTTAAATCCAAAACCATCTATTGAAGTTTTCGTTGAGTAATTTCAAATACTGAATTTTAAAATGTTCGTCTCAAATTGTGACAAAGTAATGCGACCAAATAATAAAGATCCGTTTTCAATTTGTCATGTATTTATTACTACTATCATTTATGGTCCTTTTTTGTTATTTGCTTTTAAATTGGCCTTTCCATTTTCTGATGCTCTTTGTGCCAATTTTTAATATTTTTGCCATTGCCCTGTCACTAATTCTTGCATTATTTTGCTTTATTTGCCAATATTGGTTCATCTTTTCCATTTTTTGTTCAGCTGTATATTTTTTGCTTACAATTCCGGACTCATTTTTCCAACTTCTAATTGTGTTATATTGAATTCCCACATTCTTTGAAATTTTGGCATAATTTGCATTCCATTCCTTTGCTGAATACGTTCCTTTTTGTTTAAATTCATTTACCATTGCATCAAATTTTTGTATAATTTGCATCTTTTTCTTATCATCATTTATAATTGTTTTCTTCTTCCATTCATAAATTTTCCATCGTTTTGTTTCCAAATTTTTTGCAATTGTTCTTTCCATCTTACACCATTCTTTTCTTGGATATGTTCTTCCTTTTTGCTTAATTTTCTCTTTTATTGCATTAAATTTTTGAACAATTTTTCTTTTTTTCTTCTCATCTTCTTTCTTTTCATTTGGTTCCTTTACATTATAATTGTGCTTATTCATGGTTTCGTTATAATTTGTTTTGTTGGATTTCACTGTTTTTTCTTCCTCATTTTGCCATTCTCGTCCGAAGATTTGATCAAAAGAATTGGCTAGTTTTTCTTTAGCTGACTCAGTTTTACAGGTTAAGAAAATTAAAAATATTTGAAAGGTAAATGAATTGTAAAAATTCATTCAAAAAAAGTAAAGACTTACAAAATATTTTTAATAAACGTTTGTTTTGATATTAAAAAATAAAAAGTAAAATATCTAATTAAATGAAGAATACATTAAATCATGTGGAAAAATATATGTTGTTTATAAAGTGAAATCAATAATTGATTTAATTACATAATTATTCGTTTGCTCATTTATTATAAAAAAATATTAAACATTTTTAATTGAAAAGCCACTCAGTTATTCAAGACAATCAAAAGTAACTTGCCTATAGAAATTTACATTGAGTTGTTAAAGTTTTTTCTTCAAAAAGGATGTTACTGCGAACATTTATGAATTTTCGTTTATTTTTCTTTAAATCATCAGTAAAAATTAATTTATTTTACTTTTTTTCAATCCATCTCTATAACTTAATTCCAAATTTGGCACATGAATAAGACATCTCTAATTTTAATTACCTAATAGCTTCGTATCAATTGCTTAAAACGATAAATTAAACATTGGATCGAGTATACGAAAAAAAAATAAAAATATATTCTCTAATTAATAATATTAATAAAATAATGTGCAAATCCGAACCCTAGTTTCACATATTACAGAGATCAAATAAATAAATAAACATAAATGCACTTGAAACAATGGTTTATGTTATGATAAACCAAAGGTGCAAATGAAAAATAAAAAAAAAACAAAAACATCCACCGAAAAAATTGTGGCAAAAAAAGGACATTACTGAAAATGAAAATTGATTCCGAAGCAATTGTACATCAATTTGTCCAATTAAATGAGTATCAAATATTATAATATATTTTCAATACCCATATTCACAAGTAAGCAAATCGTGCATTTCTGACAAGTTTTTGCCTTTTTTGTTGAAAAAAACAAACAGAGAAAAGCAAATTGGTCAAAAAAATAGCCGCCATTCTCTCAACAGGGTTCTTATCAGTCCTTGAATGTCAAGGAGGTCTTCTGAGTTGGGTCTCGCCGTTTGGAAATTTGAAAGCGTCCTTATTTAAAAGTTGTCATTAGATTTACTTATTTCCCTGTTTAGGATTTTCACCCCAAATTATTATTTGTTCTCTATGTCACCCAAGTGAGGATTTTGAAAATTTTCAACTGGGAATCCTAATTTAATTATTATTCGTTAGTTAAATTCATTACTAAATATTTAGCTAAAATCTTTTTTCGTTTGGAGTTAAAATTTTCGAAATTTCAGTTCTTTTGCGTTGCCAATTTATTTGTAGAATAAAATTATAATGGTGGAATAAATTTGAAATTGCACTTTCAAAAAAAGTGACGAATATAAATAAAATCGCAAATTTAATTATGCAATTATTCCAACATCCGACATTTCAAATTCATCCACAAATACGGTCGCATAAACAAAAAAGAAATTCTTTGCTAATAGGCGGCTCCAAATGTGCACGATTCGTCTTGAAAAAAGCACGTAATATGTCAACATTCAAACGCAAAAAGAAATTCTAAAAGGAAAAATAATTAAAGAAATAAAAAATATTTTAAAATACTTTCAAATTATTGAGCCCATATTGTTCGATCAGAAGAAAACGATCGATCAGCGGAATTTCAACGCAATTGATCAGATGCATCTCACAACGCAACTTCAACAAGTCCACTTGGAAGAAGTCGGCCAATTTGAGCAACATCAGCACATTTTTAGCTAATTTTTGAAAATTTATTTTATTAAATTATTTTTATTCTCACGGTTCGGTAAGATTGGCTTGTGAAGAGCATTTAGTGAAATTGCCTCCAAAAATTCCATGAACTGCTCCATGTCGACGCCCAATTCGTCCAAAGTGATCAATCGCTGCTGTTTTTCCCTCATTTCCACGCTGAGCATCCGACGGACGACGGGGGAAACGAACATAAGCCAAGCAGCGGACACAGTAATCTTACCAAGATAATTGATCAATTTGGAATTTCGTGGAACCCTTTGTCCGCGAGTAGTTCACCTTTTTGTCCCCGATTTGCACCGTCAAATCGTCGTCCAGTGAACTGAGCGGAGGGCATGGACTAAAAGTGAAAATATTAAAAATAGTTCTTATTGTTGTTTGTTTACTTTTCATCGTTTTTTCCCCGCTTTTGAAGGGTTCTGACAACAATTGAAGCTGACCAATAGAACTCTGTGAATTCCAAATTGGAGCCCAATTTTAGTATTTCCGTCTAAAATTTTAGATCACTTTTAAAATCAGATTCTTTTCAATTTATTTACTGCTTTGATCACTTGTGCCCCCTTCTCGTCCCATCGCCAGTGAATAATTTGTGCCAATGGCATTTCTGATTCAGAAATATTTCCAATGTCTTTGATTTGCATCTTAGCATAAGAATTGTTAATTTGAAATTCACTTAAATAATTTCATAATTTCAAAAATAAAAGTAATAAATTAAAAATTACATTGCAGCGAATTGAGCTATATCACAGAAGGTTGATTTGTTTATGTCGGGACCATTTCGTTCTATTTTGAAATCAGCGAACGATTTTTCATCAACAACAGTAAATCCGTCAAAAATTTCCATTTTCATCAAATAAAAGAAAAAATGACTTTAAAATCTAAATAGATTTTATATATGAAAGTTATAAATATTTTATCGCATAAAAAAGCGTCACTTATAGGCTTTTTTGAATGATATTGTTAAATACCGTATTCAAAATAGGGCAATACTGAAAATTTGGTTGCCCCCATTTTTTAAGATTTTATGTCAAAATAACAAGTCTGCAACCAAAAAAATTGTATAAAACAGTTTCCCGGTCACCAAAACGCTGGCGCCACACGAACTAACTCTGCTGGAAACGAGTGTCTTATGAGTTTGTATGAAATTTTGTTTGAAAATTCTTTTTAATTTCTTTCACATCAATTCAACGTAAAACCGCGAGGCTCTTTAGGCAGTCATTTAATGCGTACAAAAAAAAAGGGGGCAACCATCTTAACTATCACCCAAAAATAGTTTTTTTTTTTTCGTTAGGAAAAAAATTTTCTTTTAGAATGACAATTTGTTTTTTTTTGTTTTAAGTGTTATTTAATGTAACCAACCAATAAATCAAAAAAAAATATACTACAAAATGTTTATTACACACGTTTTTGTTTTAAGTTACCGTTTTTAGGAGGGAAATTTATTATAGGAAAAGCATTAACAAAATAAATAATGCAATTAAACTGTCAGGGCAATTTTGATGGGTCAGTGCACATTAGAAAAAGGATTGCCAATGGCATAAAACAACACAGAGCAGACTGCCCCACTGCAGAGGATTGGCTTGGGATGGCATAAGACAAGTTTTATGGGGAAATGGCACTGATTGGTGGTTGGGACAAAAATAGGATACTTTACAATATGGAAAAGATATGCAAAATAATGCAAAACCCAAATCTGCGGATAACAGCATTTTTTGATTTTGCCAAAATTTATAGAATTTCTAAAATCGACCAAAATTTTTGATAAAGAGGCAAACTTTTTATCTTTCAATGTACATTTGGTTATATAGGTGACAAATAATTAGAGACCGAAATCTTGAAAAAACGGGCCCGGGAACGGGGGCCGATGATGAACCGGGGCAAAAATCCCCGAGTTTGCAGGGATAACGTACAGAACAAGTACTAAGCTATCTTTAAAACTGGGAATCTCACTTTCTCTCTAGTTCACTGACTTAATCCCTCTCACTTGTCTACTTATTTTAATTCTTCACAATTTTTCCGAACAATTTTTAAATAATTAAAATTTATTATTCAAAAATTACCGAAAAAACGGGTCAAAAAAGGCCTCTATTTTTTTGTAGTCGCTCTCTTAATGATTGTTTACTTTTTTTCCGGTCATTTTAAAACCAAAGCTTAGAATAAAAAGATGAGTACTATTTTTTAATGAGAGCAAGCTTAGAGAAAAAGTGTTAATCAAATTAGCAATTTTCGCATTTCAAATTCCTAAATTATCTTTCACAATTTTTGATTTTTAAATAAAAAATTTTGAAGCGATTAACATTTTTAAATTTTTTTCCCGGCCGAACCTATTAGCACCGCCGGATATCGGAGCCTCTCGGCACCGCTAGGCTTAATCTTTCTCAAAAATACTTTGGCAGAATCTGTTACAAAAATACCTTCAGCTTTTCAAAATTTCCCTCGCTGGCGCCTATCAACACCAACAGCCGCCACTTTTTTTCTTAAAAAAATGCAAAAATCTTGTCAGAAATGTACGATTTGCTTATTTTTTTGTGTTTTTTTTTATTTTCAAAAAAATTCTAAATTTAATATAAAAAAGCTATGCATTAAAATATTTGTACAAAAGATTAAATAATAATTGGAATGACCCTCTGCTGTTGGTAATGATAATGATTTTTTGCTCTATTTATGCGTGAGTCAAGGATTAATCAAAAGGTAAAATGTTGACCCAAAAATTTCCGTGGGGGAGGGGGAGATTATCTTTGAACATTTTAAATCCTTTTTAAAATCAAATGGGCAGAGGGCCTGGTGGTGCTGATAGTCGCTCTCTTGATTTCATTTTTTAGTAGATTTTTTTTTTGATTTATTAATTAATAAACGCTGTTTATAATATATCGTATAGATAGATAAATTTACTGGCCCTGTTATGGAAACACCAAATGGTCTGCCCAAAATCCGCCTTAGTTTGGATTAACAATTGTGGACCGGAACAACTGGGCGCCGCGCTTTATAACTTTATCCACGAGAACCCTTATTTTATATCATTCGGTAGCTCTTGGTAAGTATTATAAGGTTGCAAAATATCAAAAAATTAAGTCAAAGGAATAAAAAGATAAGCGAAAAAGTACAAAAAAAATTGGTAAAATTGGATTTTGCACTTCATAGACCACAACTTTTTTTGATTTTGTTTATTATTTAACACTTTAGAAGCGTGTTAAAAAAAAGTTATTTCTTTTTGACCCCCAATCTTATTTTTGACCAGTGAATTTATTATTTCGGAAAAATTTTCGATGGGAACCCTGGTTTAAGTTCTAACGCAAAAAACATGAAAGAGATTTTTTACAATTGAGATGAAAGTTTTTTCGCAAATTTTTAAAATTTTTGTTCCCATAAAATAAGAACAAAAAATTTTTAATTTAATAATAAGCAATGACCAGGCTTAGGCTTACCATTTTTTAAATTGAAATAAAAAATAAATAATGTTTGAGGTAAATGTATTGTGTCATAAACATTGCTGATATCGGTTATTATTAGGTTCGGTTTTAAGTTTCCTTTTAATTTTTTATATATTATCAAGAGATCTGTATATATTCTTATTTTTAAAACAAAGGAATTTCCTAATTTTATGAAAATTTGTTTTATTCTTTTTATTATTTTAAATTTTTTTTTTGAGAAATAAATAGCCAAATATGGAATTTCTTATAATTTTTTCATCATTATTTTTGGATTATTTTATTAAGCTCCCAGTATTACTTAGAATTTGCTGTTTCTTCTTCTTTTTTTTTATGATTTTTTAAAATTTTTAATCTTTTCTTTCATTTTTAATTAGATAATTTTTAATCCGTTCTTTTATTTTTAATTAAATACTTAAAATGCTTCTTTCATTTTTAATTAGATAATAATTATTGCCAATTTTCTTCTCTGTTTTGTTGGTGCCTATTATTCTTGCTATAGCCTTAATAACTTTATTTCATTATTTTTTGAGCATTCATTTTTGATCTATTATCTTCCTTATTTCATTTAAAGTTTAGAACAATTCAATTCAGTTTAGTGATCGACAAATGGAATTTTTCGGAACGATAAAGTAAAAATCAGCAATTATTGATTTTGAGTTTATCACCAAATCTTCCCATAATCCGCAATCATGACCGGTTTTTATCACCCCATGGAAAATTGATACTCAGAGTAAATTTACGCTTGCCTATTATAATTGTACGGTGCTGAACACTAATAAAGAACTCTAACTCAAAATATTCAGCTTTAAAGAAAAAAACAAAAATAAACATAAATTATAAAATATTTAAATATTTCTTATTATTGGGATGAATTTATAATAAAAATAGAATTTATTCCAATTAAAAACACATTGCTCATGCGTCATACGCACTTGTTAAGAGTATTCCGAATATATGCGAGGAGACAATTAATGAAGTTAAAATTGAATGAAATTAAAACAAAATCAAATTTTTGTGCTTTTATTTACAATTCTTGCTCTTTAATTTTTGTGCTTTTATTCACACTTCTTGCTTTTTTATGTGTTCCCTTTTGCGTTTAAGTTTTAGGTTTATTTTAGGGTTCAGCCCCGACCTTTTTCGGGGAATTATGAAAGTCGTCAATTGCACTTCAAATAAGATGGAAGTGTCTTTAAATGAGTTTTTAAGACTTTTTTGTTCTGGAAGTTTTTCTTTTATCTTTTTTTCGGCTTTTTATGAAAATTTTGTCCCCGACTAGGGTGTCTGTCCCCGACATTTTTTAAATTTCTCCAGCCATCCCCGACAAATTTGGTCGGGGAATTTTGTCCCCGTTCCCCGATATTCTGTCCCCGAAGGGCGGGGCTGAACCCTAGTTTATTTTTAATGAGTGTTTATAATTTATATGTCTTTTTTATGCATATAATATTTAAGAAAGAACCTTGTTTTAAAATCAGTTAATGACTCAACAATTTTTATATTGGTCTCTTAAATTTATAAATCAGCGTATCTTTTGACGAGGCTGCTTCCTTTTCTAATCGCTAAGGTCTCTCTCTCTTGATAAACCTATTTATACAATTGGTCGAAGTAGCAAGTTATAGTTTTTTTTTTATTTTCTACTTGAAATGATAAACTATAATATATCATATAATTTAAAACAGGGTTCCCATTCGTACTTTATTTCAAAGTACGTACTTTATTTTCGGCTTTCATGCTTTGAAAATTTGAAGGCGTACTTTATTCCAAAGATGTACTTTGAAAACGGCTTTTTGCCCAAAAATGTAAAAAATGTTCATTTTTACGCCAAAATCCATTTGCAGATCAGACCCAAATTTTCAAAAATTTTCCCGGCGGCGCCTATCGGCACCACCGGACCCCTTTTATCTTAGATTTTCTCAAATTCAAACTATTTTTTGTGCAAAATCTGTTACAAAAATACACCCGAATTTTCAAAAATTTTCCCGGCGGCGCCTATCGGCACCGCCTTCGCCCCCCCCCCCGCTTGGTGAAAAAATCAATAAAATTAACGAGTTTTTAGTGCAAATGATAAATTTTGGGTGTACTTTGAATTCACAAATTTTCCCCTTTATGTACTTTGAAATCGCGTTGGCTGTACTTTGAAATAGATCTCGGCAGATGGGAACCCTGATTTAAAAAGAGTCAATAGCGGTCGAAGTGCTTCAAAGGTCGGCAATGAGGACTACTCTGAGGCTTATCAATTTCAGTAATAATATAGTCTTTTCAAATATCAATTTGTTAGTTTTTACTATTATTCGTTGACTCACAATTTCTTTATGTTTGGTAAATTTAAAAAAGAAAGAAATTTAAATTATTTCTAAATGCTGAAAAATATTTAAAGTTTTTAAAATAATTTGTACACCATGGTCATGGAAACTGCGTATTTTTTGTTGTGCGAACATGTCCAAATTAATTACCTTTCAACTTAATTTTTTCTTAAAAATGATCATTTTAACTTTAAAAAATGTATTTAATTTATTTTATTCGTTATTATATAGCTCTTGTTTTTCAGGATCCAATTTAAATTTTATTGTTGTTGTCTAACTAAATTGTTTGAATGAATAATTTATATGGTTTTAAAAATAAAATATTAACTTTCATTTGTTAAATGACTGAATAATTTATAAATAATTGAAGGAAAAAGAAAAAATGTAACTAAATATTTTTTTATTTAATGTATCTTATAAATTATAAACAAATGATTTTGCTCATAATTATTTGTTAGCTAACTGCTAAATCAAGGTTTTTTGAAAAATATTTTAAATTTTATTGTTGTTGTCTAACTAAATTGTTTGAATGAATAATTTATGCGGTAGAACAGGTGCAGACTCCATTTGATGTTTAATGATTTCTTTCTATTTAAGTATTTAGCTTTTTCAATAAAAATTACTTATTTTCAATGAATCAACAATAAAATATATTTTATTTTATATTTCTTAAACGAATTTTGTCAAAGATTGTATACTTTTCTCTTACTTGTATAAAAATTTCATTTTAAATTCAGTATTAAATTATTTAAATAATATTTAAAATTTCTTATTTGAGAACCCCTTTCTTTTATTCAATCATTATTAAAGCGCATCCCATAATATTTTAACAGAACATCTGGTTTAGCCTTTTTTCCAAGAAAAAAATATTATTCACTTTATTCTTTTGGTATTTTGATATTTTAGTCTCAAGATACTTTAAAATGACACTAAGGTAATTTTATTAATCGTACGATATAAATTTGTCACTCTCACGATTGGATTTTGAGTGGTAGGCTTATACATTTGTTACGTATTATTCTTAAAAGATATTAATACTGTTTTCAATTTAATCTTTTGAAATCTCATTTAAATTTTTAAAAATTTAATGGCAAAAATTTCAAAACAAAACTACAAATAGTAATATTAAATTTAATTGTATGGAATATCTATTACTACAACAAGATTAAGCTTAATAAAAATGAAATTAATTCGACCAATTTATATGTAAATTCATAGTTAAAAAAACTAAATTTACTAAAGAAATCGTCGGTAATTTTTTTCTTAATTGAAATTTTTCTAACCTAAATTTTAACAGAACAAACACAAAATTGTCGAAACTGAAATTCAAAACAAAAAAACAAAGTAAATTTATAAAACAAACAAATAAAGTAAATAAAAAATTTACACAAAATAGGAAAAATAAATAAATTAAAATGAATAAAACATTATATAAATGAATAAGGGAAACAAATGTTCTTAATTTATTTGTAATTTTAAGTAAAGTTTCTATTTTATTTTTATCTAATTAATTAAGTATACATTCTTCATACATTTAAAATAAATAGTGTTATATTGAATTGTTGTCAAATACGTGTTATTTTGAATATTTTTTTTATAAAAGAATTTTTAATTTAGTTCTAAATCCCATGCAATTGTCTCAATGAATTATGATTTTTTTAAAACAGGGTTTAATTCTTTCGGATGAATTGCTTTTTTATTATAGTTTTTTTTCGAAAGTTTATCATTTTTTATAGAATGGTGGTATTTTATTTTATTTCTTATCATGTTCATATATTGCTATTAAATGCCGTTAATTGAATTTTACTTAGAATGTTAAAGGCCTTAAAATTATTTTTATAATTTGGACAAAATAATAAAATATTAAATTATTTAAAGATTTTTGTTTATAAAAATGAATATCCTACCTTTCAATCTATATTTTTTATGCTTTTTCTGTTCTTTTTTTGCTTCATGATGAGAGAATATTGTTATAATTATTTTGTATCTATTGCCTTTTGTAATATTTTTCTTTCATTTAATGTGTTTACGTGTTTTAGGCAATCCATTAGTTTAACCGTATTTCGTCGAGATGCTAGTGCGTTTAATATTTTTATTTAAAAATCAAATAATTCGTAATAATTTTTCACGCTGATAGATTCAATTTTTTGTTTGTGCCAATTTATATTAATCAATAATAAAAATTATTTGTCAACCTTAAGTCATCTAGGTAATTGCTAATATGGCTAAAGAAAGTCTGATCCAAAACATAATCCACCCATTTAACAAAAAAATTACTATTTGACTCTTACTTAATAGCTTTTATAATCTCATTTTGCAACTTTAATAGCGATATAAGTATATAAGAGAAAAAATTTGTTGATTTGGTATTTTAATTATAGTAGATCACTGCTATTATAACCATGATATGTGCTACATAAATAAACGGCAAAATCATTATGATTGCAATCATCAATTTTAAAATGTCTACATGAAAGTGTTGATTAATTGCATTGAGTGAATAAAGGAAAACTAAAAATTTTGAATAAATAATTAAACAAAACCCTGCACAATTATTATTTTAGTTATGACCAGTTTTACGAAATGCGTCAGCAGGTCAACACGGTTCGTAGATAATATACGTAAGAATAATGCATACATCGCTTGAAGTTTTAATTAAAAATATTTTAGCTTAGAGCTCCTTTTATCGTTTTTTAAAAGCACTCATCCGGCATTGGTGCGGCACAACTTAGCTATTTGTTTAATTTTATGTTAAGAAATGAACTTTGAAAATATATTATTTTATAAAATACATTGGCATTTGAATTTTGTTCATTTATCTTTTAAATTCTTTTTCTATTTTATTAGTTTATTTCAACTGGTATTTACCCATTAATTTTTCATGCCTCCACAAGTTATTTTAGTAGTATCATTGGCATTATTCTGTCTGCGTTTGGGCATATGCCATAAACGAATTCAGGCATCGGCACCCACCCCTCAAAATTTGTCCGGGGACAATATGTAGATTATAATTGCATTAATTTGCATAATTTTGGATTGTAATTGGATTATATTTTTTCGCGTTTAAACAGTTTATTAAATGAGAACCAGTAATATTTCCCGTCCTTTTTTTTAACTCGCCCAATTATTATTTTTTATGGGAATTATTTATTTTATTTTTTCTTTAATTATATTTACTTATTTATTATTGTTTTATGTAACTTACTATTTAATGTATTTGATAAAATTTTTCGTCTTTTAGTTTTATTTAAAAATTTTATCGGCTTAATTTCCCAATATTGGTTCATCCTTTATCGTTTTCTTCATTTGTCTGTATTTTTCTTTCGATGCAAATTGCTTCTTCCATCTCTTAATTGTATCTTAATGAATACAACTTTTTTTGTTGCTACTTTTGCATAAATTATATGCCGAACAACATTTGAATGTTTCATTTAATTTATTTATCATATTTTTTATTTATAGATATATAAATAAAAAAAGAATTGTGAAAAGTTTTGAACGTTATTTTTTTACTGATACTACAAGTGTTTGTAAACAAAAGAAATTGATTATATTATTTTTAGTTTTATAGTAATAAATTAGTGCTTAATGAATAAAATTTCGTAATTAATAATCTGAGAACTCTTAAGTATTACATTTGAGTTCTGTCATTTCATTCGTTCCTAATGCTTTCGACAATAATTGTTTTCGACCATTTTTGTGATTTCGAAAGTAACTTCGCCTTTCTCACTGTCTGCGCAATTACCTATGCTTTCTGTCCAAATAAATTGCAAAAATAAGTGACAAACACTGGGAAAAGCCGGGCAATAAATTTACCAGAAATCCCAGGTCCATGTTATTTCACAGTTAAAAATGCTTTTTTTGTGGATTATGGGGGGGGGGGGGGAGATCGGAGATGATGTTAGGCTTCGCATGGGATCTGGATGCATTTGTCAACAGATTTAGGCCAAAAAATGTTATTTATTTATTTTTTTGAATATTTATATAATAAAGTTTTTTTTACATACCATGATTTTAATTTTGTTTTGTTTTATTTATTTTTCCAAAGGTATATTAAAAGACACTTTTTTATGATAATTGAACAAAACTGTATTATCTGCTTTTGATTCATATTTTGATTTGTTAAAATAATCTTCATGGTCGCTTTCTTTTTGCTATTGCTTGTCTTTAAATAATGGTTTTATTTCATATTTCTTAATTTATATTTAATACTTCATTCAAGTAATACAATTGTAAAAATCCTGCCATAAAAATATTCTTTTCATTAAAGTTTATTAAAAAAATAACTATTTTTCATTATTATTTTTCCGATATATTAAATTAATTATAATTTTTATTACTATTTTTAATTTAACTCTAGAACTGATTATAATCAATTTTTCTCTTTTAAAGGGCATCTTTTTACGACTTTAATCAAAAAGTTAACTGTTTGAATTGCTAACTAATGACTCCTCCCTCGGCAGCTTTTTGAATAGTTCACACATTTCTAAACATTTTTTTCTAATGTTTGACATTTTTATAAAATTGGATTTTTAAAAATTTATTACTGTTTTTATTTTTAAAACTATTTTCTTTTAATTGAACGCACCATTTAAAGTTTGCATTGGTTGCGTCGGGAAATTTTAACTTATACATTGAAATACTTGCACAGCAAGATAATGCAATATTTAATGTTTTTTTTAACTTTTTAATCCTTCTCCAACTTTAGCTTTTTATCTTTTCCATAAATGCTTTTCAAAAATTTATTCTTTTATATCGAAATTGGGTTTAATTTAACTAATAATCTATTATTTTGCATTGCGCTCTACCTGTTTGTGTTCTTAACATTCAGTTCGGAATATTGGAGTATTCTACGCAGATTATGCTATTTTTTAAATTTAGTTTCAAGGCGGAAGGCATGACCCTTTTAGTATTGAAAGGTAATTTAGTTATTTGAACAATTATATAAAAATTGAAAATGAATATTTGTATAATTTTTTTATATCAAATAATTTACTCATGTTTGATGATTCGAATTGCTAGCGAGAAAATAGGCACCAATAAAGAGCAAACAATTGCGACTAACACATTTATAACGGAATTAGACTATTGCCAAATGATGCGGATCAATAGAAGGAATTTATTAGGTCATATTAGAGATGTGTTGTTTTAATGAACAAAAATTATTTAATTTTCTTAAATTCAAAAATAACTAACAAAATCTATGGAAGAAGTAAAGCTAAATAAAGTGCGTCTGCTCTTTTATTAATCCAACTTTATTTAAGATATCTATCAAATTGCATTTTATTGTGCATTTTCTAATAATACAATGATTTATCGAAAATTATTTATATACTAAATAATTTTATTTTAACACCTGAGTATTGTACAACAAGATATAATTATTTTTATTTTTTTGTTTGTTTAAGTATTTCCATTTCGTTACTGCTTTTATTTTAAGAAATTTTCTTTGAAAACTATTTTTTGGATTTAAAAACTAAGAAATTATAATATTTTAAACTTTCAAAGTGATTGTGGAGCCTCATTGGTGTAATATTGTGCTGGTCTTAGCTTATTTTCCTGAATTGAATTGTAATATAATTGGTCTATCAATTGGTGATTTCTAATGACCTTTATTTATTTTACATATTGGTTGAATAAAGAATAGAAAATAAGTTAAGTCATAATTTTATTTCATATTGCATACTTCCATATTTTTGCATTAAATTAAATTTATACAATATATTTAATTTGGTTTATTATTTTAAATAAATTAATTTAAAAAACTATTTGTTTGCTGTTAAGTTTTTTGAATTAGGGGTTTCTTAGTTTTTTTAATTCTCATAAATTAACTAATTTATTATTGTCAATCGATATTTCAATCCATCTTTTTCTCATGCATCTTGATATGCATTGAACTGATTTGTAATTTTGCCTTGCAATTAACAAATGAAATTATTACAATAATTTATTGTTTTAAATCAAAAAATATTTTTAAATTATATTTAATGGAATAATTGTTTAATTGTTCTGAGCTTGATTTTAAACCTCCGCTTTTTTTTTAGTGTGCGGCAAATACGATTTTCGGTATTCGGTATCGGTATTTCGGTATAATACCGATACCGAAAAAATACCGAAATTTCCAAAATATTTCGGTCGGTATACCGAACGGTATATACCGAAAAATACCGATACCGAAAAATACCGATAAAAAAAATTCGGTAATACCGCGGTATTTCGGTATTTTTTAAAAATTACTATTTATGTTAGCAAATTTTTTTTAGTGGCTTGAAAATAACTGTCTATTGGGTTCATTAAAAAAGTTATTCGAATCCATAAGTTTCCAACTATTTATTCACTTTGATTCCAGAGTATTGCTTAGGACAATGAGTGCCATTTGGAATATTAGGTTTCGGTTTTGGGAGTCCCGTTTTTAAAAAAAAATACAAAAATTAAATTTGTTAAATTGATAAATCTTTTTGGTTAATCATTTTTTTATTTAAATGCATGAAAACAAACAAAAGACGGATCTCCTGCATTTTATGAGTCCAATCGAGACTTTATGTCGAATAAACTGAAAAATAAAATTTTTCTGCCAAGTCGAAACTTAAAGTATTATGTTTGTTTGTTCACCCTACGATGATAAAAGAATATTTGATGGTTTGATTAGACTTAAGGGTTGTCGGTTTCTTGTAATTCTTTGGAACCGAACCAAAACCGAGCATTTCGGTTTATCGAACCGAAACTGATGCCCAAATTCTCGGTTCGGTTTGCTTTCCAACCGACAACCCTACTTATGAATTGTATTACACTTATAAATTTTCGATTGGACTCATAAACTTTAATTGGACTCTTAAAATGAAGTAGAGCCCAAAAGACTACCCACTTATAAAAAAATTACGAATAAAAAGGCTTACAAGAATTTTGACTTTTTAGCGTTCTTTGTTGTTTTTAAAAATTGGTCAAGCGTTAGACATTTTTTCAACTTTCTTTTCACCATTTTGTACTCAAATGTCCATTTATTACTAGTGCAAATTAATACCGAAATACCGAAAAATACCGCGGTATTTAGGATTTTTCGGTCGGTATCCCGAACGGTATATACCGAAAAATACCGATACCGAAAAAATAACGAAATCTCCAAAATATTTCGGTCGGTATACCGAACGGTATATACCGAAAAAATACCGAACGGTATACCGAAAAATACCGCGGTATACCGATACCGTGCCGCACACTATTTTTTTTACAATATAATTAAATGCTTTCAAATTTTGCTTCGGTTCAAAACTTACATATAGCACGAAACTTAAATATTTTTAAAAAAAATTTTCCAAAAATCAGATCGGAAAATTCAAATATTAGGAAAAGAACGTGATCTCTAATCACGTTTTTAATAATATCATTTTTTTAACCATCGATTTATATTTTGGATTTCGCCGATGTCACCTCTGATTTAGGTGCCTATTTCGCCAATTGTGTGCCTAAAAGTGGATCCCCCCTATTCACTGAAGCAAAAATTTAAATTAATATAATTTGGAAATTATTTTGGAAAGAAAAGTTTTTACTTTGAAATTATTATAATCTCCAATAAATATTAATTTATTTTTAATTTGCTATATAATAACTTGAACATAATCTTGTAAATGTGTACCTTTCATTAGGGCTGGGCGTCAGAGTTCTTCATGTGTTACATTGGATAAAGAGCTTTTCAATTGCTGTTTTTATGTCAATAGTTATGGTATATATTTTTTAGTTTTTTGGTAATAAATTCCTTTTTATTTTTAATTACTGCTTAATCATTTTATTTTAAAGATTCCATGTGCAAAGGATGACTGATCATTTTCGCCCCAATATTTTCGTCCCGCACATTTGCGCCTCGCACTTTTTGCGCATTAGTTAATAAATTTATTTCACATAAAAAGCTTTTCCCAAGGGCTAACGGGTGAGTAACTTATTCATACTGTAATTAGTCAATTCAATTGCTCAATTCCTTTTTTCGGGTGGGAAAGGATATATGAACGAATGGAGAATGGGGTCCGGGATCCTGAGACACATTATTGCAAAAATGGTCATTTTTTGCGGATCACTCTCAAGAGATAATTTGTATTTTTTAATTTCTAGAACAGCGTATTGTATATTGTAACTGTCTCGGGATCTATAAATTTCAGGAAATTGACTATCGCATTTTTCAATACCAGAGTCCTAGATAAGCAATGCTTTGTCCTATAAATTTCTAAAATACAAAATTGTTTTTATAAAACAATCCACAAAAGTTCCCATTTTTGAATAGTATCTCTCAGGATCACGGAATTCTAAAAACCTCGTACTTACTAGGTAAAAATACACCACCCATAATTCTATCACGTTAGTGTTCTATAAAATTTTTAAAACATACTAGTTTTTTTTTTATCAAAAGCATGTTTATTTTGTGCTTAAAAGAAAAGGAAATATTTGAACATAATTCATTTTATTTAGGTATAATTTGTTAGAATTTCATAATAGATTATTTATTAATAATAAATCAAAGGCGAAAAAAATATAAAGGAATTTTTATTTTTATTTTCTAATCAAATTTTGTATTCAAAACCGATACTGTCCATTAAAATTTTTTTAGAATATAAATCATTGCCCTCCTATAAATGGTAATATATAAATTTATTAATAAATAAAGAATAAAATCTCTTTAGGATTTATGCGTTATTATTATATTCTTCTTTACTATGAACTTTCATGTTCAGATATTAACTGAGATAATCAATCCTTTTGTTCTTCAAATTTAACTTACAGAAACAAAGAAAACTTTTATTCAATACGTTTTATGAAAATTTGGCGTAATATCTATTTAGATTTTTTTCGAACTGCCTTTTGTTGTTTATTGGACTCTGTTTATTTGAAGATTGTTTAATTAAGTTGATTTGAAATAAATTATGATTGACGAATTTTGTATTGAAAATCTGTAAAAATTGCGGCTCGGATATTTGCGGCGCAGCCAAATGCGGCCCGGACATTCGCGGTGCACGGAACGTGAAATCTCCGGACCATGCCGTCCCCGGACTACCGGACCGCGCCATCTCTGGGCCACCGTTACCATGCCATCTCCGGACCACCGTTTCCGGACCACCGTTTCCGAACCATGCCGTCCCCGGACTACCGTTTCAGACCGTGCCATCTCCGGACCACCGTTTCGGACAGTGCCCTTTCCAAACCACCGTTTTCGAACCGTGCCATCTCCGGACCACCATTTCCGGACTGGGCCATCTCCGGACCACTGTTTCCGGTCCGTGGCATCACCGAACTACTGTTTACGGACCACCGTTTCCGGACAGTGCCATCTCCGGACGAAACGGGTCACTTCAACAGCTCCGTCTTGAGCCAGTTCCGTCTGGGCCAGTTACATCTCGCCAGTTCCTTCTTAGTGCATTAAGGGCCGTTCCGTCTCGCCAGTAGTTTTAAAAAAATTTAAAATTATTGAAAATTTCGAAACATCCGAAAAAATTATGTTTTTTTTTTATAATTTTGAGGTGTATTTCAATAGCGGACCGACATCGTATCATTTGGGAAGTGAAAGAAAATTTTAAAAAACATTCCTAAACGGTAAAAACCTAAGCAGAAATCGGACGTTTCGCCACCTCAGCAAAAATAGGATGTCTCGCCACCAGTTTTGTCACCTCCAAGAAAAGCCACCCATTTGCCTTCAAAAAACTCAAATTTGTTATCACTACTCCACTCAATGCTAAAATTTAAATTTTGGTTTAGGTGGCGAAACGTCGGATTTTGGCTAAGGTGACGAAATGTCCTATAGCCGTTTTTACGCAAGCACCCCGAAAAAGTGTTTTTCTTCAGAGACGCTGCAATGAAGGCGTTCTCTCGGCTTACGGACACTTGCGGACGGACATTTGCGGACGAAAAGAATTTTTAAAAGGAAAACTAACAAAAAATTTTTTAATTCAGTGAAGAGTGGGCCTTATCAATATGGTTTCTTCAAAAATTCCGACTAACATCTAATGATTATTACTAGGGCAGTAACTTTTAGTGACGAAAAATCTCAAAATAGTTAACTAAATAGTTGTGAAAAAATGCCAAAATGTGAGAAAAAGTTCAAAATTGTAACGAAATAGTGAAAATTTTTATGCCATTATATATAAAAAAAAATTTTTATTCCATTTGTTGGTTGCAATTACAAATGAGGTACATTTCAAAATCTCGGGCAAAAATTTGATGCATTTCTTCAAAATTTTGGGTTTTTAAGAAATTTTATTCTTGATAAATTTTGGCCAAAATTTTTGGCTTTGAAATGTCTATTCTTAGGAGTGTAAATTTTGAAATTTTTCAGACCGATCCTTAGGGGTGTGTTTTTCTTTTTTATTGTATTTTCCTTAAGAAATTCCCCAAAAACCCTAAAATAGTGAGTAAAATAGTGACAAAACCCCAAAATAGTGAGTTAACTATTTTAGTGACCAAAACGCCAAAATAGTGATTTCTAGTGACAAATAGTGACGTTCAAACGAAGAATTTTCGCGCTAAAAATGTGTTTTTCGTGCGTTTCTCATCGAAATAAAGCTGCAGAAAAAATAGTTAAATCACTAAAAGTTACTGCCCTAATTATTACTATTGGAAATTGCTCCTCCACCCATAAGCGTTAAATTGTAGTTAGTTACTTTTCCCTGTTGTTTGAGACTACAGCAGGTCCAATTTCATATTTATCTTTGGGGTTTTTTTGAGTTTTTTGTAGTGCGATTTTTTTTTTTTTGGTGTCTATGGTTGGGCCTTAACACACATTTTTGTAAATTTGAAAAAACCATACTGATCAGGCCCACTATTCGTTGGATAAAAAATTTTTTTTGTTAATTTTTTCCTTTTAAAAATGGCTATCGTCCGCAAATGTCCGTCTGCAAGTGTCGCACTGCGGTTCTCTCGTAGGGTAGAGACGCATATGGTCACACTCACTGGCCACTTGTTTTGTTACATCAGAAAGTGGTAGCGCATCCTCGTGTAACAAACAAGTGACCAATGAATGGGACCATATGCGTCTCTACCCTACGTGAGAACGCCTTCGCAGCATTTCTTCATGCATAAAGCGTACTTACTTTTCGCATTCTTTCCGCCATTTAAACTTTGTTTTTATTTGTCCGTTCTCATTCAAGATCCAAGTTACGCGAATTGGGGGACTCTTAAGTGTTCCGATTTTACATGGATACACCCAAACGGAAGAAATTATATAAATAAACGAACAGAGGGGGGGGGGCAGGATTGGGCCAAATTTTTTTTCATTTTTCTGACTTTTTTTTCCTCTAGGATTCGTTTTCATTCCAAACATTTTTTCGTTTCATTTTTGGACCCGCAATTATTTTTTTATGGTTTTCGCCCACCCCTCGATCAGGAGGGAAAAGGCTTTGAAAATTTTTATTTTTTTTTACTCGGAACTCAAATTATGGTTCTCTGATTTTTTACCAAGCATTCTTTTTGTGAGTCCATTTTTTAGGTTATTGATATCAAAATTAAAAAAAAAAACTGGTTTTTTTCTTTCTTTTGAATTTGAAAGTCTGGCACAGTTTATAGTGTGGCACAAAACGGAAAAGTACCCATGTTTTTCTGACTTTAAATTTTTCTAAAAAAAAATTTCAAAAAATTGCGGGGATATCTTTACTATTTCGTATCGGAATCCTATCATTTTTTACTGAGTATATTTGAACTCAAAACGAATCCTCCGTCGTCCATGTGCTTTTTATTCATTCGTCCGTCCGATGGCATTAAATGAAACAACTTTCTTTTGTTTGATATTATGTGTCAGATTTTTTTTTTTTTTGGGTTGGCCCGAAGACCAATTCCGTCGTTGGCTACTTTAAGTCGAGAAACTTTAGTTAATGTCTCTCGGACTAATTAATTATTTATCCCCAATTCTCGCGGCGTTTCGGCAGGGATTTTCATTTTGATTTAAACACAAAATTATTTTAGGCAAAAGAAAAACTAAAAATAAATTAAAAAAGCTATCTTTATAATTATGCTAATAATAATCATTAAAATTAATAGGGAAACTAATTCATTTGCATTTATTTTTATTGGAACAAAATGTCATCACAAATTTGGAGTAATGAGTCATCAGCAGAAGAAGGCGCAAACGAATTTTCACCAACACGGGGTAAAAATACAAATAAACAATTAATTCGTTAATTAAAAAGTAAAATGCTTTTACTAATCAATTCGTTATTTTCCAGCAATTTTCCCAAAGCTGAGTCCAGACGAAGAAGAGCGAATTTTGTGGGCCAGAATTATGGAGCTGAAAAGAAGAAATAAAATGGCACGGTCAAGCACAAGTTCTGCCGATGTGTACGAACAAAAAGGAAATGGTAGAAAATTAATTGTTGCGTATATATATATATGGTAGAAATTATTAGTGAGTGGTATACGGTAGAAAGAAATATACAGTAGGGGATACCATAATTAAAGTTGATTTTATAGGAATATCATAATCAAGTACATTTTGCTAAATTGAGTGAACTATATGAATGGGGCATTAATAAAAGAGACAGGGTAAATTATACCTTAAGAAATTGAATTGTAAAAGGCATACGGTTAATTATTTAAAATGGTAGAGAGTTTTTTTTATTTCTGAAAAAGAGCAGAGGATTGCCAGGAAAAGGTCATTTGGGAAATTTTTTCGGAAGTTTCGGTTGAAAAATTTTTATATAGATTTATGAAAACATTATTTAACTTTTGCTTAGCTTAATTACATTTTTCGAGTTTTCATTGTGAGATTTCAAATTCACCGTTTTATTTATTTTTTCTTTCAGGGGTGGGGGAGGGCAGTGCCATCAAAGAAACCACTTTTTTAAAAAAGCCAAAAAATAATATTTTTCGGTTTTTATGCCCTAAGTTTTATTAAAATAATGCATTTTTTATCAAACTAATAGATCAATTTCAAAATAAACGAATTTAAAAAAAAATTTACATTTTAATAATTCATTATCACTTTAAGAAATGGCCAATCAGCAGTTCAAACAATTGCAAGATGACCAGAAAGCATTTTTGGACAGAATCGGTGAATGGGAGAAGAAACAGCAAAAGCAGGAGGAAAAATGGACAAATGGGAAGGCATTTAAATAAAATTAATAATAATTATTTATAAAAATGAAAAATTAAAGAAAAATGTCAATAAAAGGAGGATTATCTCTTTTTAGCACTGACCGACCAATTGGAATTATTTTTGGACAGAATGGACAAAATGGAGAAGAAACAGCAGCAAAAATTTGATGAAAGCAAAAGATGTTAGGCACTTAGTCTGGGCCCCCAAAAATCAAACAAAACATGTTCCAATCAATCTTTTATGACCTCTAATTGGCATAAAAAATTTCAGAAGTGCGGAATTTTTATTTTTTGATAAATTATCCCAATTATTCCATTCTATAGCTCGTTTTGTCTAACCTAGAGTTTTCGATTAACACCATATTTGCGTCAGTTTCTGGCATTTAAAACTGGCTCAATACCTATTTTTTTGGCATTTCCGCAATTCTGGTATATTTTTTTATGATGATTGGAGGTCATAAGAGATTTATTGGATCATGTTTTGGCTGGGTTTTTGCGAGCCCATCCTAAAGGGAAATTATTATAAAAATTCAATGTAAAAATTGTTTTTCTTTTTTGTTTAAGCTTTTAATGGCCAATTCTCACAATTGCACATTGAGCAGAAGGCACTTTTGGGGAAAATCAGTGAATTGGAAAAGCAGCAGCAAATGGTGGTTAATTTTGAAAAGCAAAACGAACATAGCAATTTTCTAAAAATTTTATATTTTTAGGAAATTCTTAAAAAATTATCTTAGCCTTTAATTTGTTTTTTTCATTTGTCAGTTAACACAGCAAATGAAGACGGACTCCGAATCAGCAGTCAATGCCAATGCCAACAAAGCAAAACACACTGAAGAACAGCATAAGAAAATATTGGACAAATTTTCGACGATGCCCAATTGTTGGAGTCCAAATGGTTGTCATGATGACCTCGCAATTTCTGTTCCCACCCGTACAGTGGCCCATCGAAAAGATATTAATGAAATTGGTAAATTATTAAAATATTTTTTAATTTTTCATTATGCCAAAGATTGGCCCACTGTCTTCGCTGAATATTCCATTCTGTCCTCTGCTATTGGTCCCATCAACATTTTTTACTTTGAATTGAATGTCAAAATTTTTGGAAGGTAGGCGCAATTCTTTTTTCAATTTAATTTCGTTCATTTTCAGTTTACTTTTCTTTGGATTCGCTGCCAAACAGCAGACACCGTTGGATGGAGGAATTGGAAGCCGAACCGGCACTTTTGCATATTTATACAATGGCAAAATTTGGATTAATGGGTCAAAAACAGATGGAAATGAAACATTTTGGCATGGTAACACCGTGGGGTGTGGTGTTAATTTGGCCAATCAACAAGTGTTTTTCACAACGAATGGCCACAGAATTGGTCAGTGAAAATTATTTTTATTGTTATGTTTATGTCCGAACTCAACTCGACCCGGTTTGACAGTAAAAGATAATCGATCGTTCCAATTCGTGCTGGGTCGTTTCGTAAATCCGCCATTTATGATAGATTTTCCGAACATAATTTGTCATAACTTTGCTCAAAAACAACCAAATTAAATAATTTTGGTATGGCCCGATAGTTATTTGATAGCTCTATTAGCCCTCCTTGTTTCAAAAAAATAAAAAGTTTTTGGCCATATTTTTCTTAAAACTTAATCAAATTTTTTTAAATTTGGAAGAGTAATAGAGCCAATCAACAGCTATCTTACAACAACTAGATTGTTTAATTTGGTTAGTTTTGAGCAAAGTTATGACGAATTATGTTCATGAAATCTATTAAAAATGGCGGATTTACGAAACGCCCATAGTGGCGGGATTTACGAAATGACCTAGCGCCGTTCCAATTAAATAGAAAACAAAAGCAAATTATTAACAAATGAATTAGGTCACATCAGGCAGGGAACCTTGGATTGAGAATGGGGAAGAAATATTCTGAGGGTTGGCGTAGGACTAAGGAACGACAAAACGACTTTTTAATGAAAAAAGTCGCTATAAATCTTAACGACTAAAAACTCGTTTATTAATTTTAACGATGTTTAGAACAGGGCTGGGACGCGATCCGCGATTCACGGCGTTTTTTTCCGCGATTCGCGACCGCGCGATTTTTCGTCCGCGTCCCAGCCCTGGTTTAGAACGCCAAACGATGTTTTAACGACTTTTTTAAATATGTATAAAATCACTATTTTATATTTCGCGATTTCTGTCCGTATTTCCATATTTTGACATTATGTTCATATTTAGTAGAAGGCTTAGGATGCAAAGCAAAGCAACCCTCAAAAAAACAACAAATTGCTTAAATTCAAAATGAAAATGAAGACACCACAATTATTTTTAAGGTGTGGCCGATGATTTTTTCGTTTCTTCTTCTTCTGCTGATTCTTTGTTTCCATCTGTTTCTTTGCGTTATCCTAATTACAGAATTGAGGCAAATTTTGGACCCAATTTTATGTTCGATCTTTCTACTCTGCTGAAGAAATAATCAGATGAATTTTTGTTCAGTTGATTTCTTTCTTTTTACTTTTTATATTTCACGTTTTATTTGGTTTTGTCAGTTATAAAAATGCCGACTCATTTTTAAAAGTTCCACAAAATTTCCACCAAAATTTTCCGGATCGGCACATTTGTCTTTTTTGCGATGGATAATTAAAAAATGGGTTTTAATCAGGGTATCAATCCCGAAGTCGGGGTTGATAAACGGTGGGGCCCAATCGTGAAGGCCGAAACGCCCTGTACCCCTATTTTAGACTTTCTCACTAATTTTAATTATTTTGATATTTTTTAACAGCTATATAGTTAACTATTTTGAGACTTTCGTCTCTAAAAGTAGCTTCCCTAGTAATTTAACTAGTGCTAGGAACCGGACCGGACTCCGGCCGGATTTTTCCGGATCCGGGTCCGGAATCCTGGTTTTTTGGGCCTCACCGGATTTTTCCGGATTCCGGATTATCCGGAAAAATCCCACCGGCAATTTTTTGAAAATCAAAATCCGGTTCCGGATCCGGCGTTTTGAAAACCGGATTTCCGGATTTTTCCGGATCCGGCTAAAGATGGTAATTTGAAGAAAGATGTTGAGATAAGAATTTTAGTGGGAAATTGCAACAAAATAAATTAATTTTTGAATATGCGTGGGAAAAGTTATGACTACTCGAAATTTTGTATTCCAAATAACTTAAATTTTGACCAATTTGGAGCAAATCTGTTAACTAATGGGCTATATTAATGTTCAAAATTTTCCCCGACGGCGCCTATCGGCACCGCCGTAACCCATTTGGTTACGTAGTGCGACATTTGCGGACCGACTTTTGCGGACCGACATTTGCCGACCGACTTTTGCGGACCAATATTTTCGGACGAATTATAATTTTAAAAATATTTTTAAGAAGGAAAATAAAGAATTATGTAATTTTTAAAAATACTAAATTACAAAAAGTGAAAATGATCATTTTCAATCATCATATTTGAACACTTTCAATTTTCCAAAGTTGTGTGAGGGGTTTAGAAGTCAAGAGAAAGTAGGTAACATTGTAACAAAATTTTCAAATTTATTACTACCCTAAAAGATGACGAAATAATTATGCAGGGTAGAATTAGAGGGACGGCACCCGATTCGTACTGGGCCAATTCGTACGGTGCTAGGTCGAAGTGACAAAAGTGCAGATGTGGGCGAAGTGACAAAAGTGCAAAATATGCTGAATTTTCGAGTAAATCATGTCATAACTTTTCTCAGAAGCAACCAAATTAAATAATCTTGGTATCATACGATAGCATTTGAGTAGCTTTATTAGCTTACTAATTTTCAAAAAAATTTATTAAGTTTTTCGTAAGTTATAGCAATTTTTTTCACTTTTTTGGTCATAACTTTGGAAAAACTTAATAATATTTTCTGAAATTTAACAAGCTAATAGAAACGAGTAAGAGCTATCGTATGATACCAAGATTATTTAATTTGGTTGCGTCTGAGCAAAGTTATGACATGGTTTACTCGAAAATTCAGCATATTTTGCACTTTTGTCACTTCGCCCACATCTGCACTTTTGTCACTTCGACTCACCACGAATTCGTACTGCCCCGATTTCTGCTTACGTGTTATAAGTATAAGGCTGTCTAACATCCGCTGTCTGCGCTCTCACGCAAAACAGTACGAATCGGGGCAGTACGAATTGGCCCAGTACGAATCGTCTTTTTAACGAATTAGAAGAGTGTATCAATTGGATAATACACGTAGAATAAATATTTGGCATAGAAAAAACGATACAGAGACCAACGACCGTACGACAAAGCGATAGTTGAAAATTTAGGTCCCATTCAGAACCAAACAAAAGATCAATTCGGGCAATAAAGTATCGTTTGGCCGCTAATAATTTAGATTTTTAGGAAAATGAAAACTTTATTGTTATTCAGGGTAAAAATATATTTTTAAAATTATAATTCGTCCAAAAATATTGGTCCGCAAATGTCGGTCCGCAAATGTCGGGCCGCAAATGTCGGTCCGCAAATGTCGGTCCGCAAATGTCGGTCCGCAAATGTCGGCTAACCTTTGGTTATTAGGTTTTTCTGAAAATTGATCACAAAAAATTAGTCATTTTTTGCGCAAAATTTTCTATCAAATTGGTCATTTTTACTTGTTTCTTGCTCTTAGAATAATTTTTTTAAAGAATGTGGAAATATTTAAAAGCGAAGCATTAAAATAAACTTTTGGAATTGAAATAAAAAGAAAATTTGGGATAAAGGGAGAAGGAAAAGGTTGATTTAAATTCATAGAATTAATTTGTCAATTTATTTTGATAATTTAAAAGTAATTGAAGAAGAAATGTGATTCAAAATTTCTCATAAAATTTTATAGTTTTCAAAAAAAAATTGGTTCAAAAAAACCCCGGTCTCTGTTGAAAATCGAGGGCCCAGTCCCGGTTTTGGCGAAAACCCCGGCCCCATACTATCCTATAATTGCTGCATGATCATCTTTGAATGATTTTGGACGCGTTGACTATATCTTTAACGGTTTTAAACTTGGAATAAATTTTTAGGTGAAATTTTCAAAAAATCCGGAACCGGATCCGGATCCGGCTTTTTTAAAACCGGACTCCGGAAAATTTTTCAAAAAAACGTAATCCGGAAAAATCCCACCGGAAAATTTTGAAAAAAGAAAATCCGGTTCCGGATCCGGCAAAAAAAAATTGCAGTTTGAAAATCCGGTTCCGGATCCGGGAAATCAAATTTTCCTAGCCCTAATTCTTATGATAAATAACAGCTAATATATTTTTATTTGAATTTTTTTTACATTTTAATAGTTTATTATTATTTAAATAACGTTTATTTTTTTAAATGCATTTCCGTAACGAATCAATTTCTTTATCAAGCTATTTATTCAATATATTTTATGAAAATTTGGTTAATATTATGTTTATCATTTTTTTAAAGTCAGTTTGTTGTTCATTGGATCTCTGTTTATTTGATTTTAAATGTTAAAATTTACGACAATTTGTAAGCAATTATTTCTGTCGGGCATATTTAAGTTTCAACTAATAGTCCTGGTTCCCGCGTTCCATGCTATGGCTGCATTAACCAATGCTTCTTTTATTCATATAGCTAGTAAGCAAAAAATACGATAATATAAAAATAATTCATATTGTTATTTTAAAAGAAATAATTTTAATTAATATTTTTATTTGTTTGATGTGTTGCAAAATAAAATTTATTTATTAAGTTATGTATCAAATTTAAGTTAAACGAATAATTATTTATTTCTCATTTTCTCTTCTTTTTTTTTAATAATTATTACACGACTTATTTATATAAACCATTGCACCCATGGCTGCTGATTCGAAATGCAATGCTTTGATGTTCTCATATAATTTACTGGGTTGTGTATTCAAACTATTGGATCCAATTTTTTAAACATAGGAATTAACATGTCTGTGACTACAATTTTTGCAATATTTAAAATCCACCTAAATTTATTTATGGGTATTTTAATGTGCTTGTTTTTTTTAATTTTAATATATTTAAATTTTACAATTTTATCACAAAATTTCTTTACCTTTTGCCCGTCTTTTGATTTTCTGCGAATTTATAAGCAAAAATGCTTCCCTTCTTTCCACATACACCATCCACTTTATTAAATAACTGACGTTCCTTTATATATATATATATATTATATTTTATAACATATTATATTATTTTTTACTCCATTTTTTATTTATTTTAAATATAAAATTTATATTCTAAACTATTCTTATGATAAATAAACAGCTAATATATTTTTATTTGAATTTTTTTTACATTTTATTTTATATTTAATTAAAAAAAAATTTAGTTTGCCAATTAAACCTCCTCCGGAAGAAAGAATATTTATAAAGAAATTTTATTTTATTTATTTTGGTTTTAGCTATTTTCATTATCATTTAGGATGGACAGAACTAAAAAAAATGGTTGATTTTCTGATTTTTATTTTATTTTAATCTACAAAAGCATTTAAAGCAATTTAAATTAAGCAAAGACAGAATAATATTGAGAAAATAACTAATTTATCAGCCTCTAAATCTCTAAAATAAAGAAAAAAATGTTTTATATGCTTAGAAAATTAACCATAATTTAAATCCAATTAAAAATTTATATTTTAAATAATAAAATTTCTATTTTAGTCTAAGTAAAAAAAGGATTATAAATTATAGGACTTAAAAAATATTTGACTTATTTTATTCATAAATAGACTTAATGTGGTCATAAATATAAATATGTATGTTGCAGTGTAATTTAATTACGAATAAGCAGCAGCACATTACTTCTGAAATCATTTGAGGAAACTAATCCTTTTTAAAATAAGATTTACTTTGGGCATATAATACATTAAATATGTGATAACGATAAATCAAAATAAAAATCAAGGTTTTAAAAACAAACTGAAAAGCAAACACTTAACCAATAATAATTTATAAAAAAGTAATAGCGATAACAAATAAATATTCCATATCCAAAATATAAAGGAAACGTCAAAAAACATTACAAGTAGGCTTTTTTACGTTTTCTCGGAAGTGGGCACATTAATTCAAATACGAGAAGCTAAATTTTTAGATTGAAGAAAAATATGCAATCTCTTGCTTTTTATTGTCATAAACAAAATTGCACGAAATAATTAAAGAAAATTAAGTGAATATAAGAAAAAAAAATCCGGAAATCCGGTTTTGAAAACGGGTTCCGGAACCGGATTTTTCTTTTTTATAAATTTTCCTGCGGAGATGGAATTTGCAAAAAAAAAACTGGTGAGGCCCGAAAAACCCGGATTTCGGACCCAGACCCGGAAAAACCCGGTCGGAGTTAAAATTAAACATGTTTATTTACGCTTGCTTCTAAGCTTTCATTAAGAAATAAAATTGGGTCCATTAAATTTATTTATTTATATATTAGTTCCAGCAAAAAAATGATTAATTTTAAGAAAGTTGATATATAAAAAAGTGAAATGAAAATCAAAAAAAAAATTAATTGTAAAAGATTAATTCCTATAAAAATCGATGTCAAAGCGGAGCAAGAAAGAATGAATGCATTGGAATGGAAATGAATGAAAATGGTTGCTCACCACCAACTTCACTCCTTTCCAGTAGCCAAATTCTTCCTTTTTTTAGGCGTCACTTTTTTCTTTAGTGTAAAAAGTGCATAGCCCCAGGAAAGTGAGAGAAAAAAAGAAGAAAGTCAGAGAAAATTTAAATAATTTTTGATTTTTATTTTAATTTGAAATTGGCCATTTAAATTTTTTGGGTTAAGGGTTAAGGTTAATAAGCATATTTTCTTAATGAAAGAATTTTAATGAATTTCCTTATTATTTATAGACATATATTATGAGAAGACCTTATTAATTTATATTTCTGGGTAAAATTTACCTCTAAATCAGGGATGCGATTTCAAAATTTTCAAAAAAGAACATCCAGTCCAAAAAAAGATTTTGGGGCAAAAAAAAAGAACCTTATTGAAAAATGATTGCTATCAATAATACATCAATTATCAAAGTAAATGAGTATCAACTATTATATTGTTCATTACCCATAATCATCTGGAGCAATTTGGGACTGGCAATAAGCAAAGTTACATTTCAGGCGAGTTTTTTAGCTGTCGAACTTTGAAAAGAGCCAGTATTTTCTTATTTAAAAAAAGGAAGATTCGGCGGTGCTGATAAGCGCCTCCGAGAAAAATTTTTTTTGTAACAAATCTTGACAAAATATATCCAATTTATGAGAAAAATTTTGAGTAAACCTACGTGGAGGGTTCTTTCTGGTGGTGCCGAAAGGCGCCACCGTTGAAAATTTATGGGGTTAACAGATTTTCTCTAAAAATAGTCAATTTTTGTCATTTTTTGAAAAAATTTCAACAAGATTGGGTGTCCGGAGGTGGCGACAGGCGCCTCCGGAAAAATTTTTAAAAATATTAACGAATTGCTTCAAAAATTGTAAAAAAGCAGTAATATTTTCTTATATTTTTACCTCATATAAAAAAAAAGAATAAAATATGAGCAGTAGGATGAAAAAAGATAACTATTGAATTGTTGGCATTAACTTGAAACTTTTAACAAGGGATTTTGCACAGTTTATTTGAGGCATTGAAGCGACGCTGTTTAATTGGTTACTTCTGAGAAAAATTTGAACCAATTTATTCGAAAATTGATTAAAATTGGCAGCATTAACGCGCCGCGCCATCTTATTATATTATGGAGGAAATTTTTATTGATTATATGATTATATAAATTATAAATATTTTTCTTCATTTTGCATTTTAATTTTCCCAATAAACTCCAATTGATTTCAGAAATCTTTTTTTCTAGCAAAAAAATGTTAAAATTTTATTTAAGTGAAAAAATGAAAATTGCTAAAATATTATTTTTGTTATTAAATTAAGTTGCAATTCATTTCTTGTTTTGTTTTATAATTTGCATTTTCATGATTACCAATAATTTTTAATGGATCAATTTAAATGAGCTCTTTGATTTCCTGTTCCCGTTGTTCGCTCGTAAAATCGGTTGAGCGTAATCATCCCTTGCAAACAGCAAAATAGTATAGTACATATCTAAAGGTTTCGTAATTTAAATTGGCTTATTTACAAATTACAACTTTAATTTGTTTAAAGAATTATGTATATTAAATCCATTTTTTTTTGTTTGCTTAGTCAGATTTTTTCTTCAAAAGGGTTAGTTATTTTTGGTTATAGGCTGCTTAATCTTTTAGTAAAAGGTGCCACACATCAAATAAATGTTCTAGTCAATAAATATCAATTAAAAAAACGTATTTTCAAGACTCTGCTTCGAATTTCTCCATTTCATCTCTATTTTTATTCGCCCGTTTGTTTAATTATTTTTATATACATATATTATTAAGATAAGTTTACTCGATTATTTCTATACCAGACCCCTGCCCAAGTAAATTTTCTATTATCGCAATTTATTAGGGTTTATAGGTAATAAAATTAGTATTCAATTTAACAATTGGCATCCAACCATTCGGGGATGACATGAAAGAGGCAACAAAATATATAATGTACTTACGGGGCAAAGAAAGAGCCTTTTGCGTTCATGTAAGAATGAGTGGGTGCGGAGCCTTTATTTAAAAACCATCCTAAAAGGCGTTATTTAAAAAACCATCATTATAAAAAATTATAACAAAAAACTAGTCATAACTTTGCTCCAAGGTTACAAAAGAAAAAGCATATAATTCAATGCGTGCTGGGAAGAAGTACGAAAAGTGCAAGTTGGGAATTTCAGAGAAAGGGCCGTTTCATTACGGAAAGTGCTGTATTTAATAAAGGTTATGCTTTATAAAATATTTTAATAAATATTTTATATTATTTTTATTAATAAAATCAATATTTTTTTAAAGAATTCATGGAAAAATGCACTTCTTCATTTCAATAATACGCTTTCCATGCAATTTCAATTTTTTATTTTTTATTTTCTATTCTGTGCATTCCAAATTACTCATTAAGTACCAAGTCTGGGTTTGAAATGATTAAGACGAAAGACTAACCCTAAGTATTTCTGAATAACACGCTCATCTATTATTTACCAAATACTGAAAAATCCAAAATATTCGAAAATATTGATTAACTAAATATAATTTTGCAGTGCAGAAAATTTAAATCCTTTTTTTATTATAAATAAATAAGATATAAATTATCATTATACATTCCCTGAAATGTATTTGATTTGTCATTTGTGAAAAAAAATTGAGTTTTTTATTGCTTAAAATTTCGCGCATATTTTGCCATTTTGGAGCATATTTTATGAATATTTTAACATCCTAAAAGAGGGTCAATTTTGACTATTATTTCGTATTTTGAACGGGTTGAGTGTCTGGCAATGCCGACAAGCGCCGCCGGGAAAATTTTTTCAAAAAAATTAAAGAAATCGCTTAACAATTGTAAAAATATAAAACAAAGCAACACCTCCATAAGAAAAACAGAAATGCTAGATGTTTTTGAATAGCAATCTCCAAAAATTAATTATAAATATCATCGATTTATTATTTACTTTTAGTAAAAATGGTTTATTTTGAATTTAGAAAAAAATTCTTTAAAAAGCCGAGAAACCGAAAATTTTCGGGCTTTTTCGGTTTTTAACCGAAACCAACCGACCAGGGATGCACGAAAATCTCAAAAAAAATTTTTCGAAACGAAAACGAAACGAAAAAAGTCTTTCTGAACGAAACGCGAAACGAAAACGAAAAAATTTTTCCGGACGAAACGAAAACGAAAAATCGAAAAAATACCAATTTTCGACGAAACGAAAACGAAAAAACCGAAAATTTTTCACTGTATATTTTTCTTACCTAAAAAAATTATAATCACAATCTTTTTTAATAACCCCTAATTAGGGCCTTAATAAATTATTAATTGGCGCTAAACTAACCAAAAAACAGCGGGCCGGGTCATTTGAGTGCCGACGTTTGAGTGCCCATAGAAAACCGATTATTTCAGTGCCGAAAAATTACAAGTAAAAATTTTAAAAAATTCAGTAAAAAATTTTAAGAACGTAAAATAAAAATAAAAAATACTCTTATTTCTGGTTTAAATCAATAACATTAAATAATCAAGGGTTTATTTCATAATGGTAAGACATTCCACGGAGAAATTCAATAACATATTGTGATTGGGGCGGGGGGTTGCAAAGTACTGGTGATCATTTTGAATTGGCACCACCGCATTTTGCCGAACTTGTGTGAGATACAAGAATCAGAATTCGGCGATCAACTGTCTGGTATTTCTGTTTCTTTGAGGCTGCTCGATTACCTACCAAAAAATTATTAATTAATAAATTTATCTAATAAATACGGGTAGGGGACGGTCCATCAACTTTAGAATAAAGGGGGGCCGGCCGGTGGTGCCGACAGGCGCCACCGTGGAAAATTTTGAAGAATTGGGTGTATTTAGGTAACAGATTTGGTACCAAAAAACCCCGATTTTTGTGAGTTTTTGAGAAAACATAAGCAAAAAGGAGGGCCGGCGATCCAGATAGGCGCCGCCGGTGAAATTTTTGAAAATTCGGGTATGATTTATTAACAAATTTTTAAGCAAAAATGGTTAAGTTTGGAGAATTTTTGAGAGAAAAATACAGAGAAGCATTGTTGAAAAAGTGCAAAAAGTTAATTTTTATTTTTTTTTATTTGGATGGTGAAATTAATAAAATAAATTCTTTTAATGTAAAGAAAAATAATAAAGATTGCGTGATGAGCGGTAGGGATGTGCGAGAAGTGATTTTTACCGGGAATCGAGAACCGAGACCGAGACCGGGAAATGACCCCGAGACCGGGAAATTTCCCGAGTCGGGAACCGAGAAACGAGAGTCTCGCACATCCCTAATGAGCGGGACTCGAACCCATGCAAAGGCAAGGAAGGTCGTAGTCATAACCATTTCACCAAAATACCAACTAACCGAGTATTTAAAATAAGAAATTTATGATGAATTTTTTCTCTAAAATTTTTTTTTCTCTCGAAATACAATTCTTACCAGTGCTTTTTCGTCGAAATTTTGCTCTGATGTAAACGAAACACGAAACGAAAAACACGATTTTTAAAAATCGAAAACGAAACGAAAACGAAAAAACGTCAACCCACGAAAACGAAAACCGAAAACGAAACTCAAAAAATGCCGAAAAAGCCGAAAACACGAAAACGAAAACGAAATTTCGTGCATCCCTGCAACCGACCGAAAAAATTTCAGGTTTTTCGGTTCGATCGACCCTTCTGTCCGGTCACTATTTTAAACTAAGAAGGACTGAGCTACAGAGAAATTGAACGGCGGTTGGGGTCAAAATCTGACAATGACAGGGCGAAAAAAAATTCCGGAAATCAAAAAAACATATTGACCAAATATTGAAAAAAGTCCAAAATATTGACAAGAATATTGATTAAAAAAATACAATTTTGCAGTTAATAAATTGAAAGATCAACAGAAGAATTGCGAATCAAATTATTGACTATATTAATAATTTTAAACAATATTTAGACAATATTTTGCTAAATTAATCATTATTGGTAATATTATTTTAATTTATAGTAATTTTTTTCTTTATATTTATTAAAATGCGTCCTTTGCATGAATTGCTAATAGAAACAGTAAACTATTTTTTTTATTAAAATAATATAAAATTTATTTGAGAAAATGTTTTTTAATGATTTATAAAATTTTATGAATAACTTGGTATAATTAATCATAATTGACTATGTTTTTTAGAACAATAACAATTGAATTTTTAAGGTTATTTGTCATATTTGATAAAACATAACTTCACATTATCACTTGGACCTCGTAGTTTCTTCTCTATTCTTCTTTTATTAGGAATTTTTTTCGCATATTTTTAGTTAAATTTCAATTTAATTTCATATATAAACTTTTTTGACCATGTATAATAGTTTTTAATAATCTGTACAGTTCTTATTTTTTCAATGCGTTTAATTAAATGTTAAAGTTCTTTAATTCTTTAATCAATATCTCATTACAAAAAATTTATTAAAAAGTACCCGGGCAATACTCAAGGTGAGCTTGTAGTTGATCTTTGCTATATAAAGAATCGGAGGAATTACATCGTGATCCTATTTTTCATAGATAAATTTGGTTATTCCACTTTTTTTGCAGTATATTTAAATATTAAATTTACGCCAACTGGCTAAATTATATTAAAATATTCGAATTGATGTTTTTATTTATTTTAGTTTAAGTACTGCATTTAATCTAAATATGGTCGGTAAACAAATTAGTTGAATAATCTAAGAATTTCATAATTATTTTAATAATATTAAAGACGCAAAAAATCTTTAATATCAATATACAATTAAATTATCGGTTTGATTTTATAATTTCTAATAGGTATTATAAATTACAATTTAATATTGGTCAAACAGCATGAAGTCACTCCAATTTTATTCTCGCTTTTTTTTGTCAAACTGAGTCGTTTTTTCTATGCTTGTTAATAGAACAGAATTTTATTAAAATATTTTTGTTTTTTGTATTTCCTCCTTGGTACCAACCTCTAACACAAATTGTCCCGGTGGATGTAGAAGATTTATTGGCGTACAACGAAAAGCAAAAAAATGGGGAAAAAGCAATTGATCGGTGTTTTATTTCCGCCATGGGAATGAAACTGTTGCCACTTCGTGTCCGAATATTCCATTGCATTTGTGGTTCATCTTCGGTGATTCCGACTCGTTCGAATTTCAACTCATTAGTTGTCCACAGTTTTTTTTAAGGCTTTTTTGGTTTTTATGATACCATTTCCATTAACACTTCCTGCCACATTAAAGGCCCCGAAAGGCTCAAACTCGAACTTTGTCCTCCAATGCCACAGTTTCCATCGTCGTCGACTCTGTCGCCGACATTATTATTATTATCATGCATATTCATTCATGCTGGTTTTTCTTCATATCAATTCATGAAATTATAATTAAAACATTGTTATAAATTGATTTGAGCTCACGCCGAACCCCAGTCTCACGTACAATATAATTTATTTCATTAGAAAATCGTTTATGCAGAGCATGATTTAATTAATTAATTGCTTATTATTAGGCCTAGAATTTGAATGTGTTAAAAATTTGCTCAAACCTGCGAAAATTATATATTTTTTATGTACCCACATTAAATTAATTTATTTTTTTTTACTTTAGAATCATAAAGCCAATACTTCAGCACAATCGAGAAATATTAAACAAATAATTTATTCAACAATAACAAAACGAAAATTAGTCAGAGAAACGGAGCAGTAATAAAAGGCAAACACCAATATAAAAGAAGAAACAGAGAGCTGACTAGTGGACTGAATAAAGAAAAGGGAATGAATGAGAAATCAATAAAACGTCAAAGAACAGAGAGGGAAATAATGCACACATGATTAGGATTTATCTGCCTCTCAAACCCCTCCCCTTTTAAAACAATTCTGCCGCACATTTTCCTTCAAGAGCGTTAAGCGGGCTTGACGATTGAAATTTTATCACGAAATTTTGTTCCAACGCCGATTCAATTTCAAAAGAAGCGATAATCATTTTGTCGTCGGATTTGCATGGTTTTTGGGTTGAGATTAGGCGAGATAATGCATCTGCCTGCCCAAATTTGTCCGTTTTAACGTATTCGATCTCAAAGTCGTAAGTTTTTCTTTTCATTAATCTGTGATATTTTAATTTAATATTAATCCGGTGATTTTCCCCCCTTTTTTTCTCCTGTCACTCTATGATTCATCCTTTTTCTATCTATTTTGTTTGTCAATTTTATGCTAAAATCCTTTGCCAGTTTTCCCCCCATTCGGTGGTCGTTGCGACAAGTGGTGCCGCTAGCGAAATAAATGTCTTCTGCACGATGCCGAATGGCGCTCAAGAACAACGGATTGGCATCGGCCGGCAAGTGGTCATCTCCGGCCCCTCACCTTGCGCATCTCCTTCGGCATCCTCCTCTTCATCGCTGTTCTTAGTGCGGCAACAATGGTGGAAACGACAATTACCCCCGACCCCCTTCCTCACTTCAGTCAATCTTTGAAATGCTCATCACCCTTCCGCTCCCTCGGCCACCCTTGCCCATGGCAACACCGAGCAACGTGCAACCAACGCGCATACTTCCGCCGTCCGCCTTCTCAACAACTGCTGACGATGAAATGCCGAAGCTGATCCCATCCCAGTTGAGTAAATTGGCTCAACCAGTGGAGGAGGTCGAGAAGCTGAACAAGACTTTGAATGGTCTACGAAAAGCAGCGCTCAACGGAATCAACATCTCTCTCCGGATAACCAACGAGCAGGCCGTTCGGCTCCGTTGTCTTCGCCGAACTTTGCTGCCACCCAACTTCTTCTATACTGATGATGAAGGCCCCCTACGGCCGAAGAGAATTCTCCACTGGGGAGTGTCGGCAAAACCGACAAAGGAAAAAAAGATAAATAAAAGGGGAAAAAAATATGTGATTATTAATTTATTGTTATTATTTTTATTATTTTTCTTTTCATTAATCTGTGATATTTTAATTTAATATTAATCCGGTGATGTTTCCCCCTTTTTTTCTCCTGTCACTCTATGATTCATCCTTTTTCTATCTATTTTGTTTGTCAATTTTATGTTAAAATCCTTTGCCAGTTTTCCCCCCATTCGGTGGTCGTTGCGACAAGTGGTGCCGCTAGCGAAATAAATGTCTTCTGCACGATGCCGAATGGCGCTGGGCCCCGCTCTGTTCCGTCTTCGGCAGCACGTCACCGCTGCCGAAGACCTGCTCGGCGAGGACGAACTGGATGAAGCGGCCGTCGACACTCTCAGACAGGAACGGGACCATGTCCAGCGTGTCCTGTTGAGAGACGAGGCTGAAGTGAAAGCATGGAGTGCCATCATGAGCGGACTGGAAGGCCCGGCACGGGAGGCGGAAGAAGCGCTTTTCACCGCCTTCAGAAAGGACGATCGGCATATTACCGATTGGATGGAAGTGCGCGAGAAACGTTGGCACGCATCGCAGATGAACTTGCAGACGAGCCTATACAAGCCCATGTGGCGGGAGGGCAGCCGCAAGCCGCTGCTGTTCACCCACCTTTGGCACTGCCCGTTGTGCCGCCAGCCAATAATGCCGTAGTGGGGCAACAGCCGGCTGCTGTTGTCAACCCACCGCTACAAGTTCCGGCTGCCAATCTCGGCCACGTTCCTCCTTTGGTGCCAATGCCCAACTCGGCAACTTGCCTGTGCCGAACGCGCCGATCTTGCCGGTGCCGAACATACCGAACATGCCAATGCCTGTTATGCCAACCAGCCGCCGGCTGCGGCTGGTATTCCTCATCCTATGGCCCGGCTTCCACAGCTCAGTCTCCCAAGCTTTGCCGGCGACCCGATGGAATGGCCTGCGTGTTGGCAGAGCTTCGAAATTCGTCGACTCTTCGCCGATCCGAGGAAGTGCCGCTAGCGAAATAAATGTCTTCTGCACGATGCCGAATGGCGCTCAAGAACAACGGATTGGCATCGGCCGGCAAGTGGTCATCTCCGGCCCCTCACCTTGCGCATCTCCTTCGGCATCCTCCTCTTCATCGCTGTTCTTAGTGCGGCAACAATGGTGGAAACGACAATTACCCCCGACCCCCTTCCTCACTTCAGTCAATCTTTGAAATGCTCATCACCCTTCCGCTCCCTCGGCCACCCTTGCCCATGGCAACACCGAGCAACGTGCAACCAACGCGCATACTTCCGCCGTCCGCCTTCTCAACAACTGCTGACGATGAAATGCCGAAGCTGATCCCATCCCAGTTGAGTAAATTGGCTCAACCAGTGGAGGAGGTCGAGAAGCTGAACAAGACTTTGAATGGTCTACGAAAAGCAGCGCTCAACGGAATCAACATCTCTCTCCGGATAACCAACGAGCAGGCCGTTCGGCTCCGTTGTCTTCGCCGAACTTTGCTGCCACCCAACTTCTTCTATACTGATGATGAAGGCCCCCTACGGCCGAAGAGAATTCTCCACTGGGGAGTGTCGGCAAAACCGACAAAGGAAAAAAAGATAAATAAAAGGGAAAAAAAATATGTGATTATTAATTTATTGTTATTATTTTTATTATTTTTCTTTTCATTAATCTGTGATATTTTAATTTAATATTAATCCGGTGATGTTTCCCCCTTTTTTTCTCCTGTCACTCTATGATTCATCCTTTTTCTATCTATTTTGTTTGTCAATTTTATGTTAAAATCCTTTGCCAGTTTTCCCCCCATTCGGTGGTCGTTGCGACAAGTGGTGCCGCTAGCGAAATAAATGTCTTCTGCACGATGCCGAATGGCGCTGGGCCCCGCTCTGTTCCGTCTTCGGCAGCACGTCACCGCTGCCGAAGACCTGCTCGGCGAGGACGAACTGGATGAAGCGGCCGTCGACACTCTCAGACAGGAACGGGACCATGTCCAGCGTGTCCTGTTGAGAGACGAGGTTGAAGTGAAAGCATGGAGTGCCATCATGAGCGGACTGGAAGGCCCGGCACGGGAGGCGGAAGAAGCGCTTTTCACCGCCTTCAGAAAGGACGATCGGCATATTACCGATTGGATGGAAGTGCGCGAGAAACGTTGGCACGCATCGCAGATGAACTTGCAGACGAGCCTATACAAGCCCATGTGGCGGGAGGGCAGCCGCAAGCCGCTGCTGTTCACCCACCTTTGGCACTGCCCGTTGTGCCGCCAGCCAATAATGCCGTAGTGGGGCAACAGCCGGCTGCTGTTGTCAACCCACCGCTACAAGTTCCGGCTGCCAATCTCGGCCACGTTCCGCCTTTGGTGCCAATGCCCAACTCGGCAACTTGCCTGTGCCGAACGCGCCGATCTTGCCGGTGCCGAACATACCGAACATGCCAATGCCTGTTATGCCAACCAGCCGCCGGCTGCGGCTGGTATTCCTCATCCTATGGCCCGGCTTCCACAGCTCAGTCTCCCAAGCTTTGCCGGCGACCCGATGGAATGGCCTGCGTGTTGGCAGAGCTTCGAAATTCGTCGACTCTTCGCCGATCCGAGGAAGTGCCGCTAGCGAAATAAATGTCTTCTGCACGATGCCGAATGGCGCTCAAGAACAACGGATTGGCATCGGCCGGCAAGTGGTCATCTCCGGCCCCTCACCTTGCGCATCTCCTTCGGCATCCTCCTCTTCATCGCTGTTCTTAGTGCGGCAACAATGGTGGAAACGACAATTACCCCCGACCCCCTTCCTCACTTCAGTCAATCTTTGAAATGCTCATCACCCTTCCGCTCCCTCGGCCACCCTTGCCCATGGCAACACCGAGCAACGTGCAACCAACGCGCATACTTCCGCCGTCCGCCTTCTCAACAACTGCTGACGATGAAATGCCGAAGCTGATCCCATCCCAGTTGAGTAAATTGGCTCAACCAGTGGAGGAGGTCGAGAAGCTGAACAAGACTTTGAATGGTCTACGAAAAGCAGCGCTCAACGGAATCAACATCTCTCTCCGGATAACCAACGAGCAGGCCGTTCGGCTCCGTTGTCTTCGCCGAACTTTGCTGCCACCCAACTTCTTCTATACTGATGATGAAGGCCCCCTACGGCCGAAGAGAATTCTCCACTGGGGAGTGTCGGCAAAGCCGACAAAGGAAAAAAAGATAAATAAAAGGGAAAAAAAATATGTGATTATTAATTTATTGTTATTATTTTTATTATTTTTCTTTTCATTAATCTGTGATATTTTAATTTAATATTAATCCGGTGATGTTTCCCCCTTTTTTTCTCCTGTCACTCTATGATTCATCCTTTTTCTATCTATTTTGTTTGTCAATTTTATGCTAAAAAAGTGCTCCTCCTCCGCTTTTCTCTTCTTTATAAACCCCGTCGTTCCTCACAATTGTCACTTCACATTTTGTAAACAGCTCTCTTTATTCCGTTTTGTGGAGTCGCCGATTGGCCCCGTCTAACCATCTGCCAGCCCTACTCTCTCGCCGCCCTCCGCCCATCCCCTCCCTCGTTGCCTTTCCCCGCCCGATTCGGTCTATCTTTTGCCCTTTCCGCTACCCGTGCCCTCCCCACCCTCTTCCTTTGCCAGTTTTCCCCCCATTCGGTAACGACAGGACGAGATGGTTGTGAGAGTGCTTCGGAACACCATCTTTATTGCCAAAATTTTTTAAAGTGGCTGATGATCCGCAATTAAAGTGAATTTCTCCCAAAAACCATTTTACAAAAACGTTTGACTGCTTCTACCAATGCCAGAGCGTATTTTTCTATTTGGCGATAATTTAGTTCAGCTGGTGTAAGTGAACGTGAAAAATGTGAAACGGCTTTGATAGAGCCATTGGAAAATTTGTGTGAAATTACACCGCCAATGCCATATTGTGACGCATCGGCTGCAACAATAATTTGTTGCGATGGATCGAAATGCGTCAATGCTAAAAGGTTTATGGTGAGTTTGTCTGTGTTAGCTCGTTTTTTATATGACAATTGGAGAATTAACTCAATTTTTTGTTCGAATTCGGGGTCGGGTTCGGAATTGGGCAAAACGGATGCAAAATTCATGCTCAGCGACCCCCAAAACCCCTAGAACATATTCGTGATCAGCGCCCCAATTACCCTAGAAACGACTTAAAAAAAAACACTTAAGATTTATTGAGCAAAAAATGCATTTAGATGCGAAAAAAAACCACAAGTAATAGACGAGTTTTTCCCTTACAATCTGTAAACTTTGCCAACAATTTCGAAAAAAAAAATTAGATCAGATAAATTTAATGTTAAAAATTCCTATCGGTTCCATCATTCAAAAATCTTCTTCCGTTTTTGTTAATCGTCGTCATTCGCAGGAATATCATAAAAAATTTCTTCTTCATTGGCCGAATCCATGTGCGGGCCTGTGCGCTAAAATTAAATTTTTAAAAGTAAAAAACAAAAAAAAATTTTTTTAATTTTTTGTATTGAAAAAAACGGACATTTACCGAAACTGAACCGCTGCTCATCGGTGGCAAAACCCGCGGTGGCATTGGCAAGTGAGCTGCGGCTGCCTGTTGTCGAACCATTTGCATTCAAAATAAGAAAATATTATTTTGAAAACTTAAATTTCATGCAAAACTTACGTTATTTCTAAGAAATGTTCTTATTTCAGCCTTCTGTTCGGGTCCGGTCGGGGTCAGTTTAGCGTGGCCGTTTTAGCGTGAGGGGTCGTTTTAGCGTGGGGGTAGTTTCAGCGTGAGAGAATTTTTAAGATTTCCAACAAAAAAAACAAATTATTATTTTTTAATTTATTTTTTTTGTTTATCCTTAGTTTGTGTGTGTATAGTTTATTCCAACATTTCATTTAAGTTAATTTAATCTGAGCGAGAATCACCTATCTAAATGGCACAACAACAGCAATTATTGTGACAAAGCGAAGCAAAATGAAACATCAACACGACGGAGCTCTTTGGCCAATTTAGCAATGGTGGACTCCGTAATTGTGGAGATGCGAATTTTCGGCAACAATTAAAGGTGAGTAGGGAATAAAGACGACAATTAGAAGTTTTTAGAATTTTGGGGGTTTGAAAAATTTCTATTTTTTCATTTTTAGCGCATCTAACGTTTGCGTCACAATTAAAATGTCCCGCCAGCGTTTTCCATTGAATTTGGAACAGCTTCGAATTCCGCCGACATATAGAACATAAAAAATACAAGAGTAACGAAATCGAAGAGCAGCATTTCTGTTGGCATACTCAATGAGCGCTTTACAGACGCAACTTCCTATACAAACTTCAAGGGGTATTCGAAGGTTCGTCTGAACGAACCAAGTTACTCATACCCAAACTTCTTAAAAATTCTAGGTTCATTCAAAATTACGCCGGTCGACCGTGGTTCAACGGAGCACAGACGTAGACATTCACATCGATAACAATTATGCCTATTTTCACCGCGGAAATAATACTGTTAATCACGATAACATACTCAATTTTGTCATTGGAATTTCACGCAATTATAAAATCCGACCATAGCCCGCCTTTTATTTCTTATTGTTGCGCTCTCACTCTTTTTTTTTTTTGTGTTATGATAAATTGTGTGAGAATTATAAGTAAATTAAAAATGGCCCTACTATAATGTCCCTTACCGTGAATTAAAGAATTTGGGTTTTCTACGAGTTTGAAAAAAATTCATAACTTTTTTCTAAATCTGCCAATTCAAATGTAATTGGTTCATCAGAAAGCTCTATATGTGCTGCATTCATTTTCCAAATATCAAAAAAATCCATCCATATATAAAAAAGTTATGACCTGTCGCGCCGAACTATGCAGAAAAATTCAATTTTTTTAGGTTTTTTGGCCATATTTTTAAATTTTTTCAAAATTTAGCAGATTGATAGATCTAGTCAAGTGCTTTCGAATAGGGTCCGTGTTGTTTCAGCCCCCACGTTTCGGCCCCCACGATTCGGCCCCCACGTTTCGGCCCCGGACACGTTTCGGCCCCCACGTTTCGGCCCCGGACACGTTTCGGCCCCAAGCCAAAAAAAGTAAAAATCCTCTAATTTTTTTGAAAACCAACCCCCTTAGTTTTTTTAAAAAACCGAACCCCCTAGTTTTTTTTGAAAAGGTAGAAAATACAATTTTAGAAAAGTAAATACCATAAGTCCAATTTTCTTTTGAATATAACCTTTCAAAAATCAAAGAAAAAGTAAAAAAACATGAAACGATAAAGGTAGAAAATTTCACATCGCCAGAATTTTGTTGTTCCGTCAGTACTCATTTAGCGAAGGTGTAAAGGTGTCCTTCATATGGTAGCTTCACTTTTTGTTTTTTAGTTTGTATTGGGTTTGCCATCTAATGTTTAATGAATTACAAGTAGAAAATTAAGTGTAAATTTCAAAAAAATGTCAAAAGGACAGAAAAAAATTTTGTGACAGCTTTATTTGGTTTTTTCTATTTTGGCTTGGGGCCGAAACGTGGGGGCCGAATCATGGGGGCCGAAACGTGGGGGCCGAAACGTGTGTGGCCCTTTCTAATAATACCTAATTTCTTTAATTTGAACGAAAATTAAAAAAGTTATTGCTAGTCGGCGCCGAACTGTGCTGCGCCGAACTGGGTGGTCCCGTTCTGTTCTTATTTTGCTCTATTTCTTACTCTGACGCAAAAAATAGGAAAATATTCCTATTTTAAGACCCTAAATTGAGCATTTTTGGTGAAAATCTGTTAATAAATTCAATTAAAATTTCAAAAATTTTGAGCTTTCTTATGAACCGATTGCACTTGAATTGGCAGATTTAGAAAAATGGCTTCTCAAATTTGGCTGCGCCGAATTTAACAATCGTCGTTTTTGTTTAGCCTAATTTATTTGCAATGTTGTCGATCTCAGCTCGTTACTGCCGCTTATTTTCTTCTCGGTTCCGGTATATTTTTTTGGAATTAATTATAACTTAACTATGTATAACATATATATCTATATATATATATAAAAAAAACAAAAAAAAATTTAAGTTTTTCGTGTCTTAGTGCCAAATTTTGCGGTGGTCTCGTTGTTGTCCATCCCTACTGCTCTGTTCCTATTCCTCCTCAGCAAGAGTTGTCATCGCTTCAATTGCACACATCCGCCAATGTTGGTTTATGATTTTTCAGGGCGGAAAATGAACAGGAGGGAACCTAGTCTCTGTGTTTTTTCGGTGTTGCGACTTTTGCGGCCCCACTTTTGTGCCTATGTCTATAATCGGTTTCAAATTTACCATTATTCCCAAAGTCCTTACAAAGCTTTAATAGAGGCTAATACATGAATTTTGTCCGAGAATTGCGTTTTTAGGGGTTTTTTTTTAAATCAAATAAAAATCATAAAGTAAAAAAAACGCCGCAGTGAATTATCTAAATAGTCAAAAATGTTGTTTTCTTCATTATTAATACTTTTAGGGCATTTGAGATTAAGGCAACATAAATTCTAAATCGATTATAGACATAGGCGCAAATGTCTTAACTGCAAAAGTCGTATAACCGTTTTTCATCGGATTTTTTTTTAAATTTTGGTCATGTGTGCCGTAAATGTTAATTACCCAAGAAAAGTGTGTGATAATTTTACAATTTTTAAGCTTTTCTATTAAGGTGGAGGACAACAGCGGCAGCAGCGCTGACCAACAGCAACAACAACGCCGGGAGCAATACCATCGCACTCAGCGACGGGTGTTGCGGCTGAGCATCTGCTCGATGTTCGGCATGTTTGGCCTTGGCGCATTGTCGCTGATTTGGTCGTACGGTTTGTTTTTATTGTTTTCGCCATCTTGTTCAGGGAAAGGGGAAGAATTGATGTACGAGCCCAATAGATTTGTTCGGCATTAAAACCCTAATAAAGGTGAGGAAGGAAGGAGGTCGAAGACAAAATGGGCAATTAATATTGCCGTCAGAAAATTTTCAAAAAAAAAACCTTATAGAAAAAATTTCAAACTTTTTAAGGAAATTTCCGAAAAAAGGGTGAAAAATTTTTAAAAATTTCAAATAGTTAATGAAAAATTTTATTATTTCAAAAAATTTCGTGAGTTTTTTGTATTAAATTTCTAAAATTTTTTAGAAGTTTTCAAAAAAAACAGGCTTCGAACAAATGTATTTTTTTGTTGAAATTCTCCGTCCTTTGTAGGACCTGCGCCTCAGCACGGGGACCAGTATTCGGACAAAGCGACTATTGTCGCCGCATCTTGTCGTGTGCTTGACGCAATCATCTCTTGGAGAACGGTAGGAAATTAAAAAGAAATAATTTAAATTTCTAAAAAAAGAAACGATAATGAATGGAGGGGAAAGGGGCGGGGGGTCCATTATTTGTATGCCCCCGTCCCCCGATAATATCCGTACATTTAGCAAAAATACTTAAGGATTAATAAGGGGAAATGGGCCGAGCCCAGATTAAGAAAGTAATGTTTATTGGGAAAAGAATTAATCCCCCTCCCCTTTTTTGTGTTTAATTTGAAAAACAACCATTCTTAAGCCAATATGTCGGAGACAGCCTTGAAAATTTCACGATTTTCCAAAAAATAGCGACATACCTTGGCCAAAGCGGTGTGTATACTCCAAAAATTGTCTTTGAAAAACTGCCAAAAAAACCTGAAAAAAAACATTTTTTTTCAGGTTTTTAAGTTTCCTCAATACAAAAATTTAACTTTTTTAATTTGGGTCTTTACGAAATTTCCGTTATAAAAACTTTTTGCAACATATGTAAAGATTTCTATTTTTTGCCAAATGTTTTTTTTTAGTTTATGAGGGAGCCAATCCGAGCAAAGTTATTGCCGGACCCGGTGAAACCGCCATGGCACCAACCCAAATACACGGTGGTGATGGAAGTGCGCAATGTGTTGGTGTGCCCCAAGTGGGAGGTATGTCGTTCAGATAGTGGCTTTTTTACGATGGAAATAAAGGTCAATGGGGCTCCCTGGAAAAATCTACAAGAAATTTTTTAAATTTAATAAATTAATTTATTATAATTTTTGTAGATAAAATGAAGTGGGAAAAGATTTAGGGGCGGGGTATTGCATATTTTTTTTCAAAATCTTTCTTGTGGCGGAGCTACAAAATAAAAAAAGGGTTAGAAATAAGTTCAAGATAGGCCAATAGACGTCAAAATAATCCGTTAAAAATTTCGGTTTTCAATTGTGCACGAAATGAGTTAAATTTTCATTGTGTCAATTAATGCATTTCAGTACAAAAAGGGCCATTACTTTGTGAAACGGCCGGCTCTCGACTATTTCCTGGACGTGGTCGGTTACCCGAACTTCGAGCTGGTCATCTACACATCGGAAGCAATGATGCAGGTTGGTTGGTGTTCGAGGAGACGGAGAAAAAATGAATCGGAACGTGACATAAGTTTCCGGGGGAAAAAAAGTCAAAAAATCCCTGTCAAAACTTAAAATAATGATTAAAAACAAAATCTTGAAAAAACTGAAATTTGCGCAATTTTAAAACGAGATTTACTCAGTAAGCTTGTTGGCCCTATTAGAAATTTTTTTCTCAAACCTATAATCATAATTCGTTCATGAGAAATATATTAAACGTCTTACAATTAGTCTACAATATTATACATGTATAGTACAAGGGGTAGGCCAGCGCGACCACGTACGATTGGCCGAGGCGTGGGGGGTGGGAGGGGGGGGGGTGGGTGAGGGGGGGGGGGGACCAAGCCTAATACGACGAGGGGGAGGGATGGGGTCGGCTGGCTGACCTTTTGTACATATATGGCACATAGATAAATTAATTAAAATTACCGAATTGAGTTCGGGTTCGAAATAGGCCGGAATATTTCACGGAGGGAAAATGGGGTGAAAAGGACGCTAAAGTGTGCAATATAACAACAATTTGCACTAACTAAGGCGGCGCCGGTTGTGCAACAATTGGACCCGAAAGGCAATCGCATCAGTCACGCGTTGTTCAGAGAGTGCACTAAGACGAGGTTCATCGACGGGACGGCGACGAAAGTAAAAAAAAAGGGGGGGGGGGAGGGGATTTTAATTTAAAAGGACAAAATGATGACATTGATGTGCAGCAGCAAACGTTCCTCCGTCTTACATTTTCTTTCCTACCCGAAAAACCAATTATTTTTGTAATTATTTTAATTTTTTTTAATTTACTTAAATTTTCCCGGCAAAGTTTTTGATAATTAAAAAATTTGAATTTTTTTATTAAACGAAGCGGGAGAGGAAAGAGACTACCCCTAACATTAACACATATAAAGCATTCAAAATATGCCAAATTTCGATTTCATTATTAGGATTTCAAAAGAAATCGCTGAAATTTTGGTTTCAAATTTTGCTTACATTAATTCCAAATTCCTTAAATGCTTTAAGAGAGGCTAATCCATGAATTAGGTCCGAGAATTGCGTTCTTGGAGACTTTAAAAATGTAAATTTTAAAAACACCACAATGAATTGCATAGGCAACCAAAAATGCTGTTTTCTCCATTATTAATCCTTTTAGGGCATTTGAGATTAAGACAACATAAATTTGAAATCGATTATAGACTTAGGCGCAAATGTCTTGGCCGCAAAAGTCGTATAACTTCCGCAAAATAGCAATGTAATTTTTGCAGGATCTTTCCCGGCTCAACCGCGACCTGTCCAAAGTGATTTACATCGACTGGGACCCTCAAGCATTCCAACTGAGTTCGGAGAATTTGTTACCAGTTCACAAATGGGAGGGAAACATGGAGGACACGACATTGGCAAGTGACCATTTTTTAAAGAAATTATTGAAAATAGTAAATTTTGTCTATTGAAAATAGTAAATTTTGTCAGCTAGACTTTTCCAGTTATTTTTTTTCATTCCAGATTGACTTGGCAGAGCTACTTAAAAGTAAGCCATTTTTTTGTCACTCTTTTATGTTTAGTATTTTTTTTGATTTGATTTTTATTTTTAGTTAATAAAGCTAAGTCTTTTGGCTGTCCTGGACGAAACAGGACAAAATTACGCAGCCCGAAATTTTGCCGGCCGAAATTAGGCCGGGACAAAATTTGGCAGGAAAAACACAAAAAAAAAAAATTCTTAATTTTTCTTTAAAAACGCAACAAATTTCTTGGGGAAATTTTCGGAAAAATTTAAAAGTTAATGAATTTCAAAAATTCTTGGAAATTTTATGATTACAGAAATTTTTTGGAGTACTGGTAAGTAATTCTTCAGTCTTTTGAAATTTTTTTAAAAGCTTCGTTCAAATGGATTTTGAACGATTATAATTTAATCGGCTAAATTTTGGCCCAGCGAAATTTCGGCCTACGTAATTTCGGCTGCGAAATTTTAGGCTGCACCCGTCCTGGGTTCAGAAAGAACTAAAAAAAAGTTGAAAATTTGTTTTCTGTGGAAATTAAATAGTAATGTAAAAGGAACAATTTGCTTTCCAAAATCATGAAAATTTAATTCTATCGATTTTTTTAATTCCAAAAAATTGGAGATACTTAAGAAAAATTAATAAAAATTTTCAGCCATTCACCTCACCGACATTGACGATGTTCGACCGATCTTGCAGTTCTACTCGCAGTTTGACAACCCAATGCAGGAGTTCCGGAGGCGAGCCCAACAGATGGCACAAGAGCAGAAGGCTCAGGGGGATGTGAGCAGCACAGGGAAGGGGGTGGGGAGGAGAGACCTGACCAGGGGGTGCACGAAATTTCGTTTTTGGCTTTCGACATTATTTGAGTTACGTTTTTGTCCGTTGGCGTTTTTCGTTTTGTTTTTCCTTTTCCGAAATCTGAACGAAACCCCGAAAAAATTTACCTTTTAGAATTGACTTTTTGTTATAAAAATAGTCGTGTCCCGACTTTTGCGGCCCGACATTGCGGCTCCAACCAAATAAGGTGTTAGTTCAAAAAAAATAACAAAATTAAGAATTTTATTTATTATGACTAAAGCGACTCTTCTATGTTCTATGTTTTTAACTATTTTTTGATCAGCACAAAAATAATTCAAGATGTTTTTCATAATTAGACCGTACTTCAACAGGATCGGCATCGATTTCTTCGACTTATAAACTTTGTTGTGTCCACATTACTAAATCTTTGTTAAATTTTTCGATATAAGCCTTATTTGACTGGGGCCGCAAAAGTCGGTTTTTGGCTGGGGCCGCAAATGTCGGAAAATGGCCTTTAAGAAATGGACCGCAAATGTCGGGGACCGCAAATTTAAGGTCGCAAAAGTCGGGCCGCAAATGTCTGGGAACCAAAATAGTAGTTGTATCACTTGCCACCCAGGCTAATGTTTCAAATTCGCCAATTCATAAATTTCTGGATCGGGAGATTGTTTTTTTCGAAAAAGCACGGACAAAAAATGACAATTCGCCTTTTTTTTTTTTTTGACCAGTTTCACTGTATTTTTCAAATTTATTTTTCCTTAAGGGTTGAAGGGAACACATTTTGGCATCACTTATTCTTAAAATTAATTTCCTATTCAATTATTTGGATTTAAATAAACAAAAAAATTAAGAGCGCTGTCCAGAATCAAAACCGGTGGAGCAGTTTCTTTTCTTTCGGATCGCGCAGAGAACTGGGCATTTGATTGCATTTGAAGGAACAGTCGAAATTTATCTTTGCTTTTTTTCAATAATTTTTGTTGTGAGTTTTTTTCTCTTTGGTTAAAGCACAGCCGTCCAATCCAAAATAAGTAGTTATGCCAAGTATTAATTTAAAGAATCTTATTTATGTTCCTAGAATGGACAAAATGTCGCCGAAAAAAACTTAAAAAAGATTCAAACATAGTTTTTTGAATACACCCTGAAGAAAAGAACCAAAATTAGAAAAAAAAACAAAATTTTCCAGAGTTTTTAAATATTTTTTCTGAATACATCAAAAATTTGTTCGAAACCAGTGTTGCCACGGGTCGGGAAAATTTTCGGGTTCGGGTTTCGGGTGGAGAAAACCCTCGGGTATCGGGTTTTTGAAAAAAAAAAAAATTAAAATAATGCTAAAATATTTTAAAAATTCATAGTTCAACTGCGGCAAACTATGATGCAGGAAAAGCAATTTTTCTAAATTTTCGGCGCTCAATCTGTTTCTTTTGACCGTCATAATCTGGGTAGCCAGATAAAAATTTTGAAAAGCCTCAGTGGGCTGGCAAAAAATCTCTATTTGGGGTAAAAAACCTCAATTGGAAAAATTTTATTCAAAAATTGAAAAAAAAGAATAAAAAGGGCCGGTGGTGCCGACAGGCGCCACCGGGAAAAATTTTGAAAAATTGGCTGTTTTGGTAACAGATTTACACCAAAAAGCCCATTTTTAACCAACCCATTACTAGTGATTAATTCATGTTTTTGATAATTTTGTTCTCATTTAGCTGCCTAAAAACTGTTTTAAAAGATTTTAATGTTTAAAAAAGAAAACCACGAAAAAAAATTTAAGTTAAAATTAATATCCCTAACCATTAAATATTATTAAAACAAATTAAAATTTTATATAATACAAAATTACTATAAATTAAAAAATTAATAAATGATACAAATAATAATTTATCACTTTTAAATAGAAAACAATTCCCAGAAAACGAGTTTTCTACGATTGACGGCATAGAAAAACTAAATAAATATTATTCGATGATTGTTTTCGACTTACACTAAAATACAACAAATATTAACCTCATTTTTTATATATGAATATTATACATTATAATGCAGAAAGAAAGGTCAGGCCTACTAAAGAAATACATACAACCGGTCTCGGCATTGCAATCAAATAAATTTTAAAAATCCATTTATATTATGAGTAAAGGAAAATGGACAAAACAGAAAGAAAAAAAAAATTTAAACAGAATTTTTTTTGCCAACCCCAGTGCAAAACTAAAAATATTTTAAATAATTAAAAAAAAAGTGTGCGAAGTTTAAAAAATGTCGGTTAAATGATGTGTTTGAATTTATTTCTTTTAAAAAAAAGTTTGCATTACTAAGGATAAAAAATCTATGTGCTGCCAATAAGGCTTAATTAACTTAAAAAATTATTTTTTATTTTCTTTCCAAAATTTAAATTTATTATTATTGTATTGTTAATCGACTATTTTAATTTTAATTTCGCTGTAAATTAATGTTTATGACCAAATTCAAACTATGGGAAATGATGTCAATTTCATACAACTCTTTCAAACGTGCGGCACTCAAATGATGTGTATAACCCAACAAATGCGACCTCTGTTCAAGAGGTATTTCATAAGGCCTGGAATCTTATTTTTATTATCTCTCTAAATTACCTTTAGAATATGCTTTTCATTTCTTTACAATAGTAATGGCGCGAAGTAAAATGCCTTTTAACATTCAATTTTCATTATTATTTAATTATCAAGCGGTTGAACCGTTTCTTTCTTTTTTAGTATCCGTAAAAAAACGACAATGAAAATCACATATATGCCTGGAAAACAATTGACAAAATGATGTCATATTATAAAACGATGTGATCAATATACTAAATAATAAATCAAACTTAAGTATATTATATGAGCGCAAAATGCACTTGATAAATACTATATTTTATTATCTATAATTTTATCTATAATCAAGCTTTAACTCTCGAAAATAGCTCCCTGCACAAGGCTTAAGAAAGTTTTTCTGTAAAAAATTTTTCTCCATGGATTTTTTGCTGTTAAAGCATTACCATATTTCATTAATGCCAACTATATAGTTGTTTTTTGATTTATTTGTATATCTTCTGACTTGGAGCCTTAGTACTTTAGAGGTCTAACTGGGTTTACCCTTGAGAATTTTGAAATCATACTCATATCAGTAATAATTCTTCTATCACTAAACTTATTTAAACCACAAGTTGAAACCTTTGTTCATATGGTATAGCTTTTGAACCAAATTTTTAAAAAATGTTTCTTGTAAAATATTTTGAACGCGTTCATTTTCATATGTCAGTTCGATCCCATTTTCTTCCGTCCAACTTTGTCTCTGATAGCGTAATAAATTAAATATATTTCTGAAATTTTTTGTGGTTGCATTGCATGTTTATACATTGTAAAATTTGTTTGCATATATTGTATTGACAAAAAGACTAAAATTTTGCTAAATAACATAAAGCTTGTTTGAATTAAAAATCAATTATCTTAAATGAGTCCTAGTGAATTTGGGTGGCCTATTATACAGGCTTACGAAAACGGGCGGAAAGTAATACACAAAATTTGTGAATCTAATTCAATAAGAAAAGTACGTTTTATTAAAAAATTAACACATTGAAAAAAATAGGGTTGCAGGGGACTGGGATTTTTGACAAAAAACGGGGCAGGGAAAGGCCGGAACTAAAAGACCCGGGACCGTGATTTTGAACCAGGACCTGGGCCGGGAAACGGGATTGACCGGGACTGGAATTTTTCAAAATTTTTGAAAAAAATATATTTTTTGCTCATAAAAACAGTCCTGGCCCGGATCCCGGTCCCGTGCAACTCTGATTCATTTTATATTATTTTTTCATATCGAGCTAGAAATTGAGCAACCGGTTTTGAGGCCAATACCTTTTTTTCTGCGCACTAATTTTATGTAAGTTCTTAAAAAATGAGCATCTCCGTCCAAATCAAATATTTGAGCAAAACTTTAAATAAATATTTTTTAATATATTAAATAAGCCAATCATTTTTTACTTAAGTTGGTATCAAATTTAGAATTCTACAATTTAGTATATTACGTCAAAAGATTTTATTTATCACTATATTCGGTAATTAAATATTTCTTATAATATAAAGATCAGGAACTAAATATTGTTTCAATTAAATTATCTATATTTAATTAGTTATATAGTTCCTTTATAAATTCTTTAATGCGTAATATTATTTTTTAAACATGACTATACCATGGAGCTTTGTGTACGACGCACGAGAAAGATCACTGTTATTGCCAAGCCAATAGACAATCCAGCCAAGCCGACAGTGACCAGTCTGAGCATTGCATTTTCCTTTTTAATCTTTTCGATGTCATCGTGACAAATATGAAAGTTTTTTCATTAGACTTTTCTTATATTTTTACATCCGTTATTTTTGATAAGAATAGAGCGATTAATGCTTCAATTAATATAATAATTCGTTGCCAAAATTTTATTTAATTTATTTCTATTTTGTTGTGAATTTTAATTTTTTTTTAAATATATTATTATTTTGCCATTAACATAATCCAATGCACTAAAACGCTGCGTTTTTTGTCAATTAATTCAAAAAAATATTTAAAATGAATAAACCAAAATCCAATACTTATATTTTAAACAAATAATCCAATCAAGAGTAAAAAAACAAATTAACAATTCAACTAAGGATTTAAATAAAGATTTCATGTTCAAGACAGTCCTATTTTTGTTACATTTTTTATGTTAATTGTATTTATGGTTTACGTCACCTTATTTTTTATTTTCTCGTTTTACAAATTTTTTACGCTGTAAGGAGAATTATAAAAAGTTTTTTGTTTTAGACTTTTCTTATATTTTTACAACCGTTATTTTTTGATAAGAATAAAGCGATTAATGGTTCAATTAATATAATAATTCGTTGCCAAAATTTTATTTAAATTATTTCTATTTTCTGTGAATTTTAATTAATTTCTTTTTGAAATATATTATTATTTTGCCATTAACATAATCCAATCCAAAAACGCTGCGTTATTTCGTCAATTATGTAATAAAAAAATATTATTTAAAATGAATAAACCAAAATCCAGTACTTATATTTTAAACAAATAATTAATCAGGGTAAAAAACCAATTAGCAATTCAACATTTTTTATTATTATCGATTATTATTAATATTAATCGTTTTTTTATTAATTCGCCAAAGCGTGTTGAAGGTCCGTGAGTTGTTCCTTGATTGCTAAATTATTAAACAGTTTCACCAGCACACTTTTTTAGGGATTTCTTTAAATGTTGAATTTTTTTCTGGCTGAAACGTCATTGCATAATATCGCTCTCACGTTTTGCTTTGTGTTTCAAAATGGCGATTTCAATAAGATTGGTACTTCCAGTGCGGTGCATATGTTTATGGGAAAATGCTAAATGGAAAAAAGCCCAAAAGCAAATCTGTAGAGCATTTTTTTATGTATTTTTTGGACAAATCTTGCACAATCATTTTAAAGTTTTTTTTTATTCAGCTATTCCTTTTTACTCTATTTATTTTTATTCTGATGGGTTTCATTCAATTTTTTAATATAGATAGTTTAGTTTTAAAAAATATATTTTCAAAAAATGTTGTATAATCAACGTATCATGGTTAGTTGATTTAGGCTTGTTTTTAATTTATATTCAATTTGATACCATTTTTGGGTTGGACGATTATGTCATAATAAATTGAGTTCTATTTCAAAATAGCTTAAATTTAAAAAAATTGGAGTTAAGTATTCGTGTTTGAAGTTATTTGCTGTTCGGTTTGTAATTTAATATGCCAGCTGATATTTTTTTTCCTTTTTTGCGAAAAAAACCCTTCTTTTTTTTTGTTTATTTTTTCTATGCGAAGGTCGGAAGAGTTACTCACGACCCTAAATTTACCGAGACACGAGACCGAGACTTGACACCGAGGTTTGAAATCGAAACTTCAAAAATACGAGAAAATTCTCGACTCGAGAACCGGGACCGAGAATTTCCATTAAAAATTTGGGGCAAATTTAAATTTTGATTTTGTCGGTCAGTTTCTTTTATTTTATATTTTTTATCAATAACAAAATTATTTTTAAATATCGAAAACGCTACCGAGAGACTTTTCTCAAATCGAGAACGAGAATCACGATTGCACTACCCAGCTAGTGATATTCCTAGTGCTCACCTAAAAAAGAAAGAAATATTCAATAAATAAAATTATTTCTCTATGAGTTATTTAACCAGATTTCTCATAGCAAGAGCGATTTTATTTATTTTTTGGTCTAGAGGGGTCTGTTTGAATTAAATTTTGTACGAGTATTTTTTAGTTTTTTTTTTTAATTCATCACTAGTCCAAATTTATTATTATCAGCATTTTCAATATGAATAGGTGAATTAGTATTTTTATTTATTTGACAATACCTTTCTTTTGATCAATCATTATTCTAGTATATCCCATAATATTTAATAGCAACATCATGACAAACTCCATTTTTTAAAGAAAACAATTATTTTTCAACTTTACTTTGTTATGTTTTTTTTTCTGTTTAATAATTTAGTTAGCGATTTTTATGAGTTTACACAATAAAATTATAGCAATTAATTTTCTGATATACAAAATTAAATTACTTTTTATTTATTGTATCGAGAAAAATTTTAGAAAATTATTTTGAATCTTTTTGTATTATTTAATAATTTAAATAATTAAATTTGATATTTTCAGTGAATAAGTTATCACTTTCGAATTATTATAAACAGGCAAATTTTGGACTTGTGTAAGTCGTTTATAGTTTGATTCATTTTGGTATTTTTCTATTATATTCAAGATAAATATTATCGAATATTTGCCTTATTTAATATTTTTCTTTCCCATTGTGTTTATCCATTTTAGCCTCGAGTGGTAGGTGTCGACACGGATTGGAATTTTGGGCCAAGCACGATAGTAAAGCAATAAAACCCCATTTATATAATAGAATTTAATCGTACAATATAAAATCACTCTCAAGATTAGATTTGTTAGCATTATAAATTTAATTTAATTTTTATTAAATTTATTTTTCAAGGTTTTCTTTAACAAAATTTCTCATGGCAAAGAACGCTTTCACTTGTGGTTTGAACATATCAATGGTGGTTTGTTTGAATTAAATGTTTTCCAAATATATTTGTCTTATTATATGTAGTAAAAGTTGATGCCGTTATTTAAATCACCTGAACTAATATTCGTTTATTTCGCTTTTAATTTATGAATTAATAAAAAAAATAATTATATCTTAATAACATTTCATTCCAACAGGCTTTTCATTATATTTAATAATTTATGTTTTTAGTTCTATTGATTATTAATAAGATAAGTAAATTACTAAATTTTATTATTTTTATATTGGATGAGTTGTTATTAGGATAAGACAAAAAGTCTTAGCCCCTTATCATCTCTTGTATCCCAAAGCGACAGAAAGAGAGTGATGTAAAAGCCAGAGGTCGCATTGTACTTATTTTTAAAAATGTACTGATTTGAGCTCAATGTACTTATTTTGGTCTTATTTCTTATTCTGAGGGGAAAAAAAGAAAATATTATAATTTTTTAATATTTTTTGAAGCAATTTCATTAATATTTTTCAATTTTTCCCGGTGGCGCCTGTCGGCACCACCTTATCCCCATCCGCGTAGGTTTTCATAATTTTCATAAAATTCTCAAAAATAAAATGAGTTTCAAACCGTAAACACGATGCGCTGGTAAAAGCCCCCAAATTTAGAATAATATCCAAGGCGCTGTCCGAGGAGCAACAGCTTGCACCTTGACAGTTAATTCAGGGTCTCTTAACCTGTTTTTTGTTGTAATAGCTCTTTATCATTTACATTACAATGTCTTAAAATTCATAAAAAAATTTCACTTAAATTGGGATGCTGTAAAATTTTCATTTGCTTTTTAGCCTCTTTTTTTAGGAACTGAAATGTAACTTATTTTTTACTTCGGTCAATTATTTTCTTTTCCTTTTTTAATTAACGTTTTTACAATAGTTGATTGATCTCTGCTGTGTCCATGGCAAAAAATGGCATAGTGTGATAATGTGCAGCAAAAAATTAATGTATATTTATCAACATGTAAAGTTGTATTATTTTTCTCACTTAATCAAATAATAAACCTTCAAGTTATACAGAAATAATCATTTAAAAATCTTTATTCGAATAAAAAAAATTGCTAAAATCATTCGATGTTCAAAGAAAACATAATTTTTATGGTTCTTTTACCAAGAACTACCCTCAAAAAAAGGTAGGTAAAAGCCAAAAAGTCGAGCCTTAATTATTACGTCTTATTAAAGAAGAAAACAAAAATATTTTTATTGAATATTTGCGCTTGGCGCAGAAATGATTTGGCGCCGAGTTGAACTGGCGCCGAGTTGGTGGCGCCGAATTGACCCTGTTCGGATAAGAAAGGATGTATGAACAAATGGGGAAAGGGATCCGAGATCCTGAGACACATTGTTGCAAAAATTAGCACTTCTTCGGATAAACTTTTCTGAGACACAATTATGTATTTTTAAATTTCTATAAAACAGTATTGTGTATTGTAATGTTTTCAGGATCTGGGTCGGGGTCGTTTGGGCCCCCACGTTTGGGCCCCAGGTTCACTTAAAACACCATAACTCTTTTCCTTGTTAACCAAATGTTTTATTTGGTGTAATTTGGAAGCCTTTCACGTTTAGAAGAAAGAAATAAGCGACTGGAAAGAAAATGGATGAGGCACCAAAAAGATATAAATTAAAAATGCAAAAAATCACATTTTTGGCGGGTTTCAAGCTACTTTTTTTTTCAAGGATCCATCTGATGTATTTATTTATAGAACCAAAAACTACATGCTAAGAGCTTTCCAATGACACCAATTTTAAAAGATTTGGTTGCTTAAGAAAAAAGTTAAAACCTTTAAACTTTTCTGGGGCCCAAACGGGGCCAAACGTTCTTGGCCTTCAGGGTCTATATAGCTCAGGAAATTTACTATCGAATTTTTGAGTACCAGAGTCCTAGATAAATATCTATAAATTTATAAAATACAAAAAATGATAGCTAGTAAGCAAAAAATACGATCAAGTTTTTAATATAAAAATAATTCATATTGTTATTTTAAAAGAAATAATTTTAATTAATATTTTTATTTGTTTGATGTGTTGCAAAATAAAATTTATTTATTAAGTTATGTATCAAATTTAAGTTAAACGAAGAATTATTTATTTCTCATTTTCTCTTCTTTTTTTAATAATTATTACACGACTTATTTATATAAACCATTGCACCCATGGCTGCTGATTCGAAATATAATACTTCGATGTTCTCATATAATTTACTGGGTTGTGTATTCAAACTATTGGATCCAATTTAAACACAAAATTTAACATGTTTGTGACTGCAATTTTTGCAATATTTAAAACCCACCTAAATTTAGTCATGGGTATTTTAAAGTTTGTTTTTTTCAATTTTAATTCTATTTTTTTTATTTGAAGAAATTACAGTCAGCGTTAAATGCAAAAGGGGTGCACCTCAACTGCGTACTGACAACTGCGAACCAGCCAATTTAGAACCTCATAACTTTTTTTTAACTTGATCAAATTCTGCAATTTTGGTACCATACGAATGCTTTACGTGTTTTCCAGCTTTTATTAAGACATCGTCAGGCGATTTAATAACTGGCCAAAAAGTTACAACTTGAAAAATTATAAAAAAATTCCAAATTTTTGATCAAGTTAGAAAAAAGTTATGAGATTCTAAATTGGCTGGTTCGCAGTTGTCGGTTCCAGTTGAGGTACACTCCTTTTGCATTTGACGCTACTGTAATTTTTTCAAAAAAAAAATAGAATCTAGTGATTTAAAACTAGAGAAATTTTCGAATACTAAAGGAAAAAAAATTTTTTTAGGGGGTCTTTAAAGAAAGGGGGTCTTCTAACAGAGGTGGGTCTCCTATTAGAGTACATGCGGTATATGCATTTACTTGAATTTAAAAATTCGTTTTTTACTTATTGTATTTCTTTCTTCTTTGTATCAAAATTTATTTATTTTTAACAATTTAAATTTATTTTGGTACTTTCCTGTTATGAGACTACAGGCCAAAATTTTAAAAAATCAACGAAAGATTTATGCGAATTTCTTTGGCGTGAAGATTGCAAACATCGCGGAGCTGATCCTTTTGACGATATTTTATCGGCAATTGTCGCATTTATGCCTCCTGAATAATCCCACCGCGCGCTATATGTTTTATGTGCGCCCTTTCGTTGATTTTTTAAAATTTTGGCCTGTAGTCTCATAACAGGAAAGTACCTTTATTTTTATTAAAATGTCAATTAAATAAATAATTTTTCGTACTGAAACGGCCCTTCCTCCGAAATCCCCCACTTGCACTATTCGTACTTCGTCCCAGCACGGGTTGTACACTTGCAAGTTAATAAATTTGGTTGTCTAAGAAAGAATAGTGGTGTCCTAAGTTGGCTGTCGCTGAATCGTGGTGCATCCATTTAATTGTTTTCCATTTTATCAAATTATAGTTTATTTAATTATTTTTTAATTTTCATGTTTTGTAAATAGGGTTTTCTGGGTCGCTGATCAGGAATCTGACATCCATTCCGGCCAATTCCGAATTTCGGATCCGAACTCGAAAAAAATAAAAAATAAATTTTTGACTTGTTCGAATTTGGTTTGGTGTGTATAAGTTGAATTGTATGCCGGATTCGTGATCAGCAATTCCGAAAACTCCTTAAAACGTATTTTTATGACATGAAAATCTTATAAATTTTATTTTTTTCAAAAATGGGGGGGGGGTGAAGAAGTATTATTATATCACTTTTTTAAGGATTATTTTACACTATCATGGCATTTGCACCCATTTGAATAATCTCTGACGCACCTCTTAAAATGAGAGGTAATGTGGTTTAATTATTAAGCAATAATATGTAGTGACAAATATAATCTTATTTTGCATTATTTCGAGCTTTTCCGATATTGAGTCCAGGTGGCGATTTTGAATTGTCGCAATATTACACTTTTTCATGCTGTTTTTTGGCTGCGCAATTTTTGTTTTTTCTCATTATAACAATAAATTTATCAGAAGAATTTAAATTTGCTTTTCGTCCTTGAAATTTAATAAATTTTTTTGATAGTTGAGTTATTATTATATTGTATGCGTATTGAACAATACCATATAATAATTGAGTTCACTGTAATTCTTTACTTTTTAAAATAGGTTCTATATAAAAAAACATTTTCAAAAACATATTTTTTTTATAAATAAAATATCCAACGAAGCGGTGCCCACTTTATTAATTATTTGCTTTTAATTTAACCTTTTAATCACCAAAATAATTAATTGTCTATTAATTAGTTAAAGATATTTTATGAATTGCCTTGTTCTTTTTCCTTTAAATTATATTTTGACGGCCCAATAAGCCAATTAAAATAATGATATGCGCGCATTTTTTTATTTACTAAAATGGACATTTACCAAGCCAAGGAATTAATTGCATAAATAATATGCATGGTTTATTCCATAAGAAAGAAATTTGCAACTTTTTTTTTAATTTATTCTATTTTATGATATTTATTATCTATGGCAACATTTTTAATTTTCCACTAACGGATTAATTTATTTTAGTAAAAGCCTAATTATTTCTTAGATTGGGCAATCCATTTACATGATCATGTTTTTTTTAATTAAATTATTTACATTTTTATTTGTATAGTAATGAATTTCCTATAATTATCGTTCTCTTTTTGTTACCAAATTATTGATAGTACCTTTTTTGTAATTATTTAAAATACGTTATGTATTTTAAAGACCATTAAAAGGGCATTCCTCAATGCCCATTTTTGATGCCACAAAAGCGCGCTGCAACCGCGCGCTTTAGGGGCTATATACTTTCTGGGGGCCCATAAGTAAGGGCGTTTTGTTTTTGATATATCGCAGAACTTCATAAAATGAGAAAAAATTTTTTTAACAACAACTGTTTTTTGGGCTTTTTCCACTGTGATTGAAAGTCATATTGACATTAAGCAAATCGAAATTTTTTAGCTAGTTTAGCATGGAAAATAAGTATATTTTATGATAAAAAAAAAACTTTTTGCTTTATACAGTCATACCCAATTACCGGTACTAACAGGTACCAAAAGAATAGAGGTCTTAGAACAATAACAAGTCTTTTTTTTTTTAATTTTAAAGGCTATTTTGTCAAATTAATTTATTTGATAAAACATTACTTCACATTATCACTTGGACCTCGTAGTTTCTTCTCTATTCTTCTTTTATTAGAAAATTGTATTCACATATTTCCAGTTAAATTTCAATTTCAATTTTTATATAAGCTTTTTTGACCAGGTATAATAGTTTTTTAAATAATCTATGCAGTTCTTATTTTTTAAATGCGTTTAATTAAATGTTAAAGTTTTTTAATTCTTTAATCAGTATCTTATTAATAAAAATTTATTAAAACGTACCCGGGCAAAACTCAAGGTGAGCTTCTATCTCTTTGATGTATTATTTATTTTAATTCAAGCTTTGCATTTCTAATATGTAGGTAAACATTAGTTGATATCTAAGAATTTCATAATTATTTTAATAATATTAAAGAAGCAAAAAATCTTTAATACTAATATACACTTAAATTATCGGTTTGATTTTATAATTTCTAATAGGTATTTTAAATTACAATTTAATATTGGTCCAACAACATGAAGTCATTGCCAATTTTATTCTCAGAAATAATCTTTTCAGCATTATTTTTTTTTTACTTATTTTTGCAAATTTCCAGTCCAAAATCTAACATTGCCGTTCATTGTAAGCTTAATTTTTATTAGCATATTAAAATTTTTTGATTTTATATTAATGATTTTTTTTTTTTACCAAACTGAGTCGTTTTTTCTATGCTTGCTCATAGAACAGAATTTTATTAAAATATTTTTGTTTTTAAATACAATTTATCCCTAAAACCTACATTTTTTTAGTTTTTATTTATGTTTGTAAAATTTTTAAACAATGAATTATTTAAAAATTTTTCTGACAACTATTTTTTCAAGTTTTTAAAGTTTTATTGATAAATGGATATTTTCTCTATTTTGTATTAAATTTAATATCCTTGGAATGAAAGTGTTAAATATAAAATTTTGGAAAAATAATGTTTTTTACTTGTACTGAATTAGCCTTTTTTGATTTCAACTCCTAAACATATAATTTTAAGGCCTTAATTCTTATTAAGACGACGCGTACCCCCAACAATTGATTAATATGAAAGTTCATCCAAAAGAATGAAATAATTAATTTCTTTTAATAACCGACATTTTTTGGTCTTATTTATAGCTTTATTAAGAACAGTTAGGTTTTCCGTGGAATGCATTTCCAATCACTGACATATCGACCCCCTCTTTCTTTGTCATTTCTCTCTTTCTTTTGGGTTTTTATTAGTGTGCGGCAAATGCGATTTCTCGGTATCGGAATAGGTAAAAATCGTCGATTTTACCGATTTCCGCCCAAATTGGACGGTAGTAAAAATCGGTAAATTTCGGTAAAAATCGGAAAATATTAAAAAATATGAGGAAGGGAGGTTTGAAGCTGCTGTTGGGCATTGCAAGTAAATTTTTTTCGGAAATTGTACTGGTTTTTAAGAGTAAAAAAATTAATATTTAAAAGTGTTTGTTAGTTGAGTTTTTTGTGTTTCATAAATTTATCATTTCTTTGCTCTATATATATATTTTTTTAATTTTGATTTTTCTTATTCATATTGTCCTTGTTTATTTATGCAAATTTATTAAATATTTAAAAGAATAAAAAACCAAATGCTATTCTTGTTATGATAATGTAAAATACAATTGAAATTAAACAATTTTCTGTTTGCGATGCAATGTAATGAAATTGAAATTTATTATTTTATGGTGCGTCTCATAATTATAAACAGTATTGGTCTCAGTGTCATCAAATATTTTGGGCGTTATTTTTCATCTATAAATATTTAAGAGGAGAAGGAAAATTGGAATAATAAAAGACAGTGAAAAAATCGTAAATTCTTGCTAATTATTCAACAAAAAATATATAAATTTTCTTAACATATTGGCAAAAAGGGTCATATTTTTATAAGTCTTTATGTAAAAAAAACAGAATACATTTACAGTCAAACTCGCTCGCTGTGCCAAATTCTTCTGCTTTTTGGAAAACCCTAGAATTTTGACATTTCTACTTTTTATATATTTATTTGGCAATAATAATCTCTCTCCATAGTATTTAATATTTGCTGTAAACGTGAATATTTTCATCCTTTATTGCATATCAATTTGCTGAGTAGCCAATTTTTCATTTGTTCAAATGCAGTTTTCATGATATATACAATTGTTTTTGCTGATAATCCAAATTCGTCAATTATGATATGCATGCGCTATTTTAGGAACACTATGAAAACAAAATTTGTGTAAATTTTTAAAATTCAGATCGATTATTTTCTTTTTCTTATATCTTTTTGCATTTAAAGCATTCGATGTATTATTTACTTTTATATTTAAGTTGGAACTACAATTACTTCTTGTGTTCCAATTAAAAAAGGGTTTTATTATCGTTTTTGGTCATAATACATTGCTTGCCTAAGAAATTTTCACCAGTATTACATTTATTTTATTTTCATTCGTGAAAATCTATATTTCTTGTATCCATATTCATTTCAAACAAATAAACTTCAATTTAATGTTTTTTTACTATTTGAAGTTTCCGTATCTTTTTTTTTTGTTGCTTCCATTAGAAAGGTCTTTCGTTTTTGGCAAAAATTTTTTAGTATTGGTAAAGAATGAACCATCGTATTAAAAAAAGAACAGATAATTTAAAAACGGTTTGCTTTTTTTGTTTGTTTTGCATAATAATTTTGGTTTGCTTTGTAATTATAATGTAGATATTCAAAAAACACCGTAAAAATTTTAAAATGAAATATTCATAAGAAGTTAACTTTGCTTTTAACTTATTTTTTATGATTAATTTAACATATTTCTCCTCTATAACTTTTAACAATTTTATTTCAAAGATTATTATGATAAACGTTTGAATTATTAGAACTTCATCTTTTTATTGAGCTGATAGGCTAATTAAAGTTTATGTAATATGAATTTGGACTCATTTTAAAGACAGAACATCATATATTTTTTTATTCACTATTAAAGAATAGATGATATCATATTAATAGGACTGCCAATTATATATTTAGTTTTGCTTATATGTTTTGAAGAAAGGGGCTTAAAAGATGCATTTTTTGCGTTTAAATTTTTTTCATAAATATTTATTGACAATGAATATATTTTTTGTAAATTTATTTTAGGGGTTTGACCACATTCCCTAACAAAAAAAAAGAAAGATAAATGCACCAATTTTTTTGGCCATCTTTATAATTTTGACCTGGAGGGCGCCGTCGGAGAGAAGGCGGGAAAACCCGTCAGAAAATCTTTTATATTGTTACAAAAAACCCTAATTTTGATCAAATTGCGAAGCGTAAGCTAAATTCTTTCTAAAAAAATAATGAATGCGACGTACTTTCCCTCTCGAATCCAATTCTACGTATTTGTGTCACTTACTTCCTGCGATGTGTCGATTTGAGCTCCGAGATTTAAGAAACAATTTAAAAAAATATATACTTATTCAAGATAGTTTTAAGCTAGCTTGTATAATTTTTTAAATTAGTAAACAAGTGGATTGGCCTGAAAACTTAAAAAGTACCATATTTGCAATTTTAAGAGTGAAAAAATTTGCTTGTCAATTTATTGCTTAATGCTTTTTGTAAAAAAAAAAAAAAAAATCCATTTTGGTTTTTACTGCATATTTCCGTTAATATTTTTGGGCCTTTTTATATTTGGTTTATATTTATTTATTTTTTCGTAAATGTATTAAATATTTTGAGATTTTTCGCAAAGTGAAAGCCTCTACATATTACATTTTATAATTTGGTTATTATAAAGAGGAGGATCTTTTTTATAAAAATGTACATAAATAAGAATAAAATGACAAAATATCTATTAATGCAAAATACCACAAATAACAAAAAAAGAAAATATTGGTATTGTTTTCAATTAAACTATGGTCTCACAGAAGCCTAAGCAAAAAACATCTTTTCTACTCCATAAGAAGAAATCAATACGAAACGAAGGAAGAAAGAATGGATTGGTCCGGTCGGTCGTTCACCCATTTCTCATCCCCCCGCCCTCCGCTCCCTTCTGCCGCCCCCACCATTTCCCACTCCTTTTGGTCCGTTTGGCTTCTGTTTTGATGAATTCCTTACTTCTCATTTTGATGCCACAAATGGCGCTCGAGAATTATTTTTATGAAAATTCTTTAGAATAAATAATTATTTATTTTATAAGCCTATATTTAATTCAGTATTGTCTTCTGTGGAAGAATGTTATTTCAATACAATAAATTTTAAATGAGAAGACAAGACGAGACTTAATGAAATTTAAATAATGTGAAATAATAAAAATTAAAATTGTTGGAGATTTAAATACAACCTATGTTTCATTTTATTTTTATTAAATTAAATGTGTTTTATTTAAAAAGAAATCAATTTTGCTCTTCACTACTAATTTAAAAATTATAACGAAAAAGAACTGGTAAAGTCAATATAAAATTATATAAATAACGTAAATCCTTAGTATAGAAACAAAACCATTGGAAGCCGTCTCCTAAAAAATTTAAAAAAAAAATGACTGCGCTGCAATTGTACATCAATTTATTCAAGTAAATGCGTATCAAATATTATATTTTTCATTACCCATAATCATTTGGAGCAATTTTAGACTCGAAATAAATCGTACATTTCGGGGCAAGTTTTTTGGAAATTATTCGGAGCACTTTTAAATTGACTCTTTCTAAGCGAGAATACTTCAATTTTGAATTATTTAACTATTCTTTATGCTTAAGAAGCTTTTTTAAAAATTTGTATTTCATTTTTCTTCCATTTTTTTTTAATCCTGTTCTGAATCTGAATCCTGGTCCAAACTTTTGAAATAGGATCAGCAGTCCTGAAAAACAGGGTTTTTAATCCGGGAATCCGGTCCAGGGTCAATTCCATAATCCTGAGTCTTGATCCGGAATTTTCGGAAATTCCGGTCTCTAAGACTATTTGACCAAAATAAAATATAATAAAAAAATAGTATTCAGAGAAACAGCCAGTCTCGACAAACTATAAGTAGAAAAATTATTTCAAGTATAAACTTTTTCCTTACTCTTGGATAAGTCCGATATTCATAGAAAATTAATTCGGAGTTTGAAATACTTAAAAGAAAAAATTGCATGTTAACTTCAATGTTAATTTTGAACAGAAAACAAAATATTTGACATAATAATTACAAAAATAATAACCGAAAATGTTAAAAGAAAATTTAAAAATTTCCTCTATAAATATCAGAAATTAAAAGGGGGGGGGGACATTATTTCAAGCCACAACTTAAATGGACCTGTGAATTATAATAGTAAAAAGAGAAAATTAGAAATAACTTTTTTTTTAAATATATAAAATAAGAAAAATACAAAAAGATATATAAAGAATCATAATGAAGCAATTAAGCGAAAGGAAAAAGTTTGTAACCAATAAAAATACTGAGTGCATTAACTCAATATTAAAAAAGTAAATTCGCTCGCAAAAAGCCATAAAAAAACTCGTAGAGCTTTATCCTCTCGGTAATTAAGCACATATTAAGTTAATTCTTTAATTAAATAGCTTTTAAATTTAAAAAGATTGTAATATAAACATTATATTTGCATATATTGTAATCTAACAAACTGTTTAAGATTTTTTTTGCTTTTGCATTAAATCAATATAAGACAAAGGCTAAACATCATGCTTTGAATATCTTTAAAAAGGAATCAATGAAAAGGAAATGACTCACATCAATGTGAAGAAGTCATGGAAAAAAGCAAAATAGAATAAATTTAATTTACAATATTAAGCCAACTATAATGATTATAGGAAAAAATGCATTTATTAAAATTTACGAAAAAAAAGCGTGGGCTCTTCCCTTTGAGCTTCAAACAAAGTTCAAAATGCATTTTTCGTGGGTTTTAGGACATCCCAATTCAGCCGAAATACGTCATGAGACTAAAAAAGGTGCTGAGTCGTTTCTTAAAAAACGCCAAATGTGCGTTTCATAAAAACCGCAAATGCACCATTTTTTTCAACCACAACAAGAGAAAAAATAATAATTAATTTCGTCTATATTTTTCTCCAAACTTAACCAATTTTTTGAACATTTTGGATGGCCAATAGAGCTAAGCGGTACTAGTGCATTTCCTAAAAACCGCCACCCATGCGCTTTTCCGAAATCCGCCATTTTGGCTAAATTTTTGATTAAATCTTGTCATAACTTTTCTCAGACGTCCAAATTAAGTAATCTTGGTATCATCAGATAGCTCTTATTACTTGCTTCTGTACGCTTGATCAATTTCAGAAAATTTTATAAGGTTTTAAAAAGTTATGGCGAAGAGAATGTTAAAATTGTCATAACTCTTAAAAAACTCAATGAAAGTGGCGGTTTTAGGAAACGCCCATTTGGCGGTTTTTAGGAAACACCACAAAGTGGAGCTTTTTTTTATTATAACATTTGGCCACAGCTCTACAATTGCTCTTTTTGGTGCTGAATTTTACTTTTTAGACCAAAAGTCCCTATTTCTACCAACCTTGGCTTTTATTCGAGCCGCATATTTCGGGCCGCATATTTCTGGCCGCATATTTTAATTATTTATTTTCATAAAAGTTACAAAGTTGGACCAACTATTTTAAATCAATTTTAAAAATATGTTATTTAATATGCGGAAAAAGACGGAAAGAAGAGAAATAAAAGAAATCCTATTACGATTTAAAAATACAGAAACGTAACTTTTATCGTTTTAGGAGATCAATGAATTGATCGCGGCAGCCGTTGGGCAGAATGCAATTAATTTAAAAGCTTTTGATAAATTATATGAAAAAGCTTTAAATCGAACAAATTATATCATATGTTTAAATTTAATAAGACATTATAAAGGCAAAATTACATATAATTTTTCTTAAAACGCCTATGCTAAGAAAATCCCCAAAATAACTATTAACTTATATTGGTACTTAAAATTTAAATTAGTTTAACCGTATTACGCTATAGTTACAACAACTATGAGTTATATGAAAAACAAGGATATAAACCCAAAAACCCAATGATCTAAATAAAAAAGTACTATTGAATAAATTGTCAATTTAACCATCCTTTTTATTTAAAATAAATTTCAATGATCGAAAACTCATTCAGTGAACGATTGTGATCTGGTTAACGCTGCTTATTGATTTATTTAAGACAAAAACATACAAATAAGCATATATGAAAACAAATCATTTGCGGTCAATCTTTAATAGATTGAAAAAAACAAATTTCTTTAAAATAAACTTTTTGAATAAACAAATGCATTAAGTTTAACTTTTTATAACCTAAAAAAAATCAAACTGCTATAAGGACAATTCCTCGGTACACCCCAAAAGGTCGCCGCCGAAACGTCGCCGGCCGAAACGTCGCCGGGACAAAACGTCGCCGGCCGAAACGTCGCCGGGACAAAACGTCGCCGGCCGAAACGTCGCCGAATTCCTAGCCTTTTAAGGGTAGGATTAGCCTCTTCTACCAACAAACAAACAAAACGTAGAGGAGTTTCCAGCACGCGGCCACGAGGTGTTGGTTCCCCTCTTGTACAATTTCCAAAATTCGCTCATCTATTAGTCGGTATTTTCTATGTTTCTTCGGTGCTTCATCCCCCCTAACCATCGATTAGCGTCCTTCCCCTTTTGAGTGGCCTTAATCCCCTCAACAAATTTCCAAATTGAAGGATGATCTACAGATAACTGTTTGTGAATCCTTTTGTGCTCTGCCTCACTGAAATTGTTTGTCGGGTCCTCATTATTTACAACCCGCCATATAAATTCCACATTTCCGATGCTGAAGCAAATGCTAATAAAAACCGGGTCTAAAACTTTGGTCGAAAGTTCCCCGTATGATTTTTTTTGGGGATCCGGAATGACGATGGACGACCGCTCCTGTTGAGAAAAAAATGGAGTGGCAAAAACAGAATGGGAGTAATGTTGATGCTATTGCGGGATGAATTAAATTTGTTGGCACGTTAAATGCCTTGTATACCACCATAAAATGTTAGCAAGAGAAAAATTTTCATTTGAATTTTAAGGTTCTTTTTGATATTTTTTTTTTGTCTCGGCGACGTTTCGGCCGGTGACGTTTTGACCCGGCGACGTTTCGGCCGGCGACGTTTCGGCGGCGACGTTTTGTCAAGCTCCGACAATTCCTGGGGTCATAAGCCAAGTGGGTGGGCCAAATGACACTTAATTAAGAAAGAAAACATGTTATTTTTATAATAAAATAAATCAACAAAAAACGATGGTATAATCGTAAATGTTGGAACAAGCTCACGATAAGTAATAGAAAATTATCAGACAATGAAATTTTAATTTAAACCTTCTAAAAGAAATCGTATAATTTTTAAATACGCAGACAATAATACATTCTTAAAGGGACCATAAAAATTATTAAAACATATTAAATCAAAAAAACACCACATACAAAAGCTATTTATTTTTACCTAATTTAACAATTCTTGAATATACTTATAAAGGAGTAACCTATACCTACCTAATATCTAAATAAAAAATATCTTAAAAATAAAAAAGTATTACTATAATTTTTATTGCATTTTATACATTATCTAAAACCCCCTTTTAATCGAAGGGAATTAAAAATTATTTTTGAAAGGTTAATTGTGCTAAGAAAAATTTAAGAAATAAATTGAAATTCAAGAAAGCAAATTATTAAATGGGATGAGATGAAGATGCTGATCATGAAAGAAGACAAGCAAAACAACTGCAGACGCAATGGACAATCTTGTCAATTAATTAATGGTATACTTATAACGAGTAACCTATTTTAAATAATAAAAACTCAAAATTTTGGAGAATTTGCAACTTTTTCAAATTTTAATTAAGAAAAAATTATTATTTTTATAATTCAAATCTATGATTTTTAAATTATTCTAATTTTTTAGAGTTTTTTATTTTTTAGATATTTAAGTTTTTTTTAGATTTTTTTATTTTTTTAAAAATTCATAAATTTAAAAAGAAATTCTTGGGGGAGGGTGATTGGCGGATTTAACAAACTCCCACGAGTGCTAATATTTGGTAAAATATTAATTCATTCTACTGGAGATGGGGGCGCAAAAAGCACCGATGACATGGTTTTGTAAAAAAGATGAATTAAATACAATTTTTAAACTGTAATTAAAGAAAAGAAATATTCAAGAAGAAGAATACACCTTACCAGAGCGGGGACGCGACTGCGATTCATGGCGTTTTTTTACCGCAATTCGCGTCCGCGACGCGGCAAATTTCAACTGCGATTCACGATCAGCGACCGCGGGATTTATTTTCCGCGATTCGGCATTTTTGACCAAGTTTTTTAAAAGTTTCCATCAAAAATTTTCAATTTTTCCGCGGGGACTAACAATAATCAAATTAAAAAATAATTTCATTAAACTAAATATGCTCACTTTGTAACCTTTTTAAAAATTGACTTTATTCGTATTTTACATTTAGGACCGTTTTTCCTGATTTGTCACATATTTAGCAACTATTTGTCGTCTTTTTCACGATTTTGGCAACTATTTATTTACTTATTTCGCAATTTTAGCATTCACTGCTATAAGAAAATCCCGTCAATAAATTTTTAATTAATGATAAATTAAGAAATTAAATAAATTAAGAAAGAAAGAAGATTTTAATTGAAAAAATTTCCTTGAGAAAGTGCATTAATTAAGACAAATAAAAAAAAAATGATAATTTAGCAAAAAAGCCATACAACGTAAAAAAAAAATTAAATTAGAGTCACTAACATCAACTTAGCATCCATCGTATGAAATAATTATTGACAATAGAAAAAAATTAAACTGACAATTATTGAAAAAATTTCTATCAAAATATGAAAAAAGTTATTGAGCAAAAATTAAACAAAATGAAACTCGAATGTGGTGTAATTCTTTAGAAAGAGAAGAAAAAATAGCAAAAAAAAACAACACAACTAAATGCCCCAAAGCAAAAACTGAACCAAGCCCAATACATTTGTCTGGCAATAACTTTTCCATTTCGAGAAAACAAAGAAAAAACAAGGCCAAGCCGAGGGTGAGCCGGTATTTTTTTATTTCCCATAATATTTTTTGAATTACTAAGTCATTCAACTTAAGTAAAGTTTGGCCAAATTGACATTTGCCGACTACGGCGAGATGATCTCATTGTTTATAACAATCAGTAAAAATTTTTCTAAGTCACTTAATAACTTATATATAATTCAAACAATCATAGTCGAATAACATTATTTTTGTTTAAATCAAATTGATAAAAATATAAAATAGTGATTTAAGAAGCCTATTAAAAATCAACTATGAACGTCAGATGAACCTTTTTGATTTTACGTCATGCCCCACTTATTTTATGAAAAATATAGCCTAACAAAAATTTATTTAAAGCTATGATTTAGTTATTAACACAATGTGGATAAATCTTGGAAAAAAGTACGAAAGTTTTTTTTTCAGAAAATTGAAGAAGCAAACTTCAAGAAGGAGGCATTAATAAAAAAAAGCCAGAAAAGAAAGAATTCCAAAAGATTAAAAAAGGACCCAAAATAAATTCAATAAAAAAAATTGTGAAATTATTCATAAATTTTAGTTTAAAGAAAAAAGCAAAGAAGCAAAGAAAAAAATATTCAAATCAATCATACAAATTTATAAAAATGAACAAAAACATTAAATTCTATAAAAATTCGGAATAAATAATTGCAGAAACAGTTAAATGCCGTTATCGTTTGGATATTAAAAAAATAATAAATTAAAAATATTAAGCATAATTTATATTATTAATATTTTTTTAATTGCTTTGAAAAATTTAATAATATATTTTTTTTAATATTTTGGGTGTTATTGAAATTCAACATTTATCTTCATAAAAACAATAAATATTTCTTTCTTTTCAAATTAATTTTCATATCTTAATATATTGTGACCTTTTTAAAAATTGTTTTTTTTTTCCAATTAGTTTTGCAAAATCCTTATCCATAAATTCACAAAGAATGTACGACGTCACTAATTCATGAATTTTAAATTTCATTAAAAAAATTTATATATTTATAAGGTGGTGTTACAAAGATTAACTTCTTTTAAATTAATTTATTCTATCGCGCTGGGCAATTTCTTATCGATTATTTTGCATTGGCCTTAGGCTCTTTATGGTAATGAAATGTTATGTAAATAATATAAATTTTTTTTGAATTGCAAAATTATATTCATTAATTGGGTTTTTTGTCTTGTAAAGAAACCGCTCAATGATTAAGAATAGTTAATATGCTGATATTTTTTTTCGTTGGAATTAACAAATTTTCCAAATATTTTATTTTTTATTTTTCTTATTATTTTCATATATAACAAAATATTTTATAAGTATTAAAAATTATTAAAAATAATAGTAAATTAAATACTATATATAACAGCAATTGAAAGCATATTTTTTTATTAATTTAAAAATATTGAATTGACTATTCCAAAAAAAGTAATGAGCTTTTATTCGTTTCCATTGTTAATTTTTTCAATTTAACTTAATTTATAACGACAATATGGCTACCAATATATAATAAAAAATAACTTATATATAATAAAATTAAATCATTAAATACGCCAACTGCGTTATTGATTCATAGTAAAAGAATTTTTTAATATCTTTTGGGAATATTGCATCGAAAGTATTAATAAATTGAAAAACAAATCATTTTTTAATATTATTTTTAAAAAACAACTATTGAAAAAAAGGAGACATGCAGCGCAATATTAAAAAATAATAATTTTAAATATTTTCATCCCGTTTGTAAAAAAAACTTAAAAGAAAACCCTGTTCCAAATACGGAGATGCAATATGCAGTTAATTAATGAAAGGAAAGATTTTTTACATTAAATTTGCTGTAAATTTCTAATAACGTTCCAATCAAGAAGGTACAAAACTTAAAAATATTATTTGTTCAACGCACCCACTTCAGGAGATTGGTTCGATTTTGAATAGAATGCCAATACAATATATATTTACAAAAACCTTCCCAAAAAGACGGACTGAGGAGCTCGTGTGGTAAACTTTGATTGGTGATATTGGAAAATATTTGTGGTCCCAATTTTTAAACGGTTGAATTATTACAATTCCGGGAAATTGGACGTAAATTGAGCCGTTCAAAGAAAATGAAATCTATATTTTCTTGGGGTAATAATTTCAAAAATAAAACTTTGAGATTTTAGTGATTTTTTAGAATAACTGGAAACTACGGGATGAAAAAACAATTCGGACAACGAAAAAATGGGCGAGAAGACTTAGCGACTTTTTCAGTAGCTTAGCTCAAAGAAGACATTCATTATTTTGTTAAAGATAAAAAGATTTATTTCATTTGCTCTTAATTTGATATTTCATTAAAGAGATTTTTGAAAATCTTTTATATTTAGTTTTATTTTTTGAATTGGATTCATTTTAAATTACAATTTATGAATTGGTAAAAAAAGCACAAAGTCACGACCTCTCAGCAGGTTGTCTGGTATGCTAAGTTTGTAACTGCGCGTTGCGACGATTTCCGGATTAATTGCATATTATTGGAAATATTTGAAATCCTTATTTATTTGGAAATTTTAGAAAAAATGAGTTTTTATTTTCATATTTTGGACCTCTTTAAAAAGCAAATAGATTAATATCCAATAAGCAGTTAGTTCAATTTATTGGCCTTCAATTTAGATTAATTTATTTATTGAGTTTAATGAAAGAAACGTCAATTGCTTTCGTACATATAAATTTATTCAATACTATTTATTTTTTGGCAATAATTTTTTAATACTTATTTTTTATTTATAGAACCGTTTCTTCTATTTCATGATCACATTTGGTTTAATTTTTCAATATTTTTTTCTTATAATTATTAAACAATGAAATTATTCATTTCATCTTATCAATTAAACAATGCAGCGGCACTAAATTTCTTTAAATATGCAAGGAAATCACTACAATACAACTCTCCATTTCTTGTATCCATGCTTTATCACGCATTTAAATTATTAAATTTAATTTTTTTCAAATTTAATTAGATATTTTGATGGTGTTCATCTTTAGTTAAAACAGAGTTGGACTTATTTATTTTTGTTAAAGAACTTGTAACAAAATGAAACTTTACCAATGGTTAGGTAACTTGATATCTAAGGATTTATATGCTGTATTGTGAATATTTCTACGAATTCACTCTAAATATTAATTTAACAGAAAGTATTAAAAAACTTCTATTCTTCAAACGACGCTTGCAGATAATACTTAAATTTTTATTTTGAAACATTTATGGTTATTTTTATTGCCTTGCTCAAGTGCGAACAAAAAATTTAAAATTTGTTGAATGGTCAAACGTGCTGGGTCGTTTCGTAAATTCCGCCACTCTCAACTAGCATACCAAATTTCAAAAAATTTGATAAAGTTTTAAGAAAAATATAGAGATTTTTGCAGTTTTATGGCTACAACTTTTTTAATCTGAATCAAATTTTTTGTAATTTGGAGGCGGTGCCGATAGGCGCCGCCGGGGAAAATTTTTTGACAATTTGGGTCTGATCTGCAAATGGATTTGGCGTAAAAATAAACATTTTTTGGGCAAAAAGCCGTTTTCAAAGTACATCTTTGGAATAAAGTACGCCTACAAATTTTCAAAACATGAAAGCCGAAAATAAAGTACGTACTTTGAAATAAAGTACGAATCCGAGCCCTGTTCTAACGGCTTCACAGAGCAGCCCAAAGCATTAGATGCATGTAAAGGCTTTGGGGTTTTGTGGCTATTTTCCACTGTTTATTTTTTTAAATAATTTAGTAATAATTATGTATATTTACAAAAGTTTCGAAAAACTTGAATTTATGTCGATTTGGATGCAGAAAGCTAAGTAATAAATTTATTAACTATTCCACAGAATAAAGTTTATTAAAATATACCAACGAGAAAGAACCATGTCAAAAATTAATCTTTTTTTCTCATTTATTCATTATTTATTTATTGTTTCAGTTTTAATTTAGTCTCAACTTTCTTAGTTGAGGTTTATTTTTTGTATAAAAATGATCATAATCATGCTCTTGTTCCTCTAAAACCGCAATTCGTTTTTCCAGCGCGAATGCTTTTACCCTTTGCTCCTTAAAACTTAACATTTTTGAGTTTAAAGGAACTATATTAAGATAAAAAAAACAATTAATTTAATTAAAATAAGCTAATAATCATATTTTGACTTTAATGCTTTTAATAAATAGTAATTAAAGCTACAATAAATATTTTTCATTGTTTCTCAATTTTTAAATCTTATTTGAGACAAATTTATTCTTGCTTTCTTCTTTAAAATATTTATAATGCACTAAAATTTTACATAAAGAATTTTCATAAATGTCTATTTGTTCTCGATATATTTGGCTTGACAAGGAATTCTTGATTTATAATAAATAAAATGAAGATTGGCAAAGATATATTTTGGTGTTATTTTTAATATATACTAAATAGAATATGCATTTTTATTCAGTTTTAGGTTTGTTTCTGAAACATTTTGTATTTACCCATAATTTGCTCCGTGAACTGTTTTCAATCACATATATTTATTTACTTTTTCTAAACATTCAACCCAAAAATTTATTTTTTATTTTTTCCAAAATTTTTAGACGGAACAGCTTTTCTTTTTTGAATTTATTATTCTTTAAGAAAATAAAGTAGATATTTTTAAGATTTAAAAACTGCCAACAATTAGAATTATTTTTTTCTAAATCAAGCGAATCATTAATAACAGCTAAAAAATAATTTAACTTAAATTATTTGTAAATGGTTTATGTCGCCAGCAAAATTATTACTTTGTTTTTCATGGTTTAACAAATTAATTTCATTATTATATGTTAATCTTAAATTGTATGGGCTAAAACTCGTTTTGTTCTTTCAAGTAAACAATTTCTCAATTTGAATAAAAATTATTATTAATATTTATTGAAGAAAAATAAAAAAAGATTAGAGATTAAAAATATATACCCATAATATTCTTATGTCTAAACTCCAATAATAAATAATCAATCGATGAAGATATAAAAATAAGCAGAAGGAGCTACATAGAAGACTTCAGTTAAAAAACTGAATAAAAATGTATAATTCTATTTAGTATAAAAATAACACCAAAATATATCTTGTCAATCTTTAATTTTATTTAATATAAATCAAGAATTCCTTGTCAAGCCAAATATATCGAGAACAAATAGACGTTTAATGAAAATTCTTTAAAATAAATCAATTTTCTTTATTTAAAAAAGCAAAATAAAAAAAAGATTGTTTTCAGATGAAGAATTTTATTGCATTTTTTGAGCATATTTTCGGCAGCCCTATTTATTAGATCATGAAATAACTATATCTTAATTCTTTACCGAGCTCAGTTTGATGAATGCTGATTTTTAATCCTCATATTTTTTAATTTAATTAGAATAATTTGATAATATTTTAACATTTTTTTTGATATACCTTTTTATAAGGCTTTTTTTTATTTTTTTAATCAATGCTTTTTTACTATTCTTTATTGGCATATTTATTTAAACATTCTATAACGTCGTCAATTTCTAAATCAATCTCTGCAAATTAAACTTTTTTGATTCTATTTTCGAAATTGCATACTCAACTCTTTTCCTTGCTTTTATTTTGTATATATTAATAATTTATTTCTTTATTTATTCATTAAACTCTTTTTATTAGCCATAAAAAAATTTTATTTTACATGGAAATTTTTTTGTATCAAATCTTTAAAAAAATTGTTCTTGGATTAAAATTTAAAAAACAGCTTTGTCAAAAATTTTTCAACTAACTTTTCTGGACATCAAATCGGAAAAAAACACAAATTTCATCCGAATTAATAAGAATTGCGAATTAAGCATAAAAATAAGCACCTAAGCACGAATTCAGTAAAAATTAGCATGAAAATTTTGGGCCTAGAAGCTTCAAACCTAGTGAAAAATGGGGTTTTCATGCTGCTTATTTGTTAGCACCCAAAGTTAGCAGCAAAAAAATCAGCAAAGGCTGCAAAATCCGAGCTCAATTAATTATTATTTAATTTTAACTGCATATTTTTTACTGTACCTAATAACCATTTCTTAGTAGCTATAAATAAAACACTTAGTAATACAATACAAATTAAGGGATTTTCTGTTTTGTTCTTTTCGTATAAAGTTTATGTGTATATATTTTATTATTTATGGGGAATTCATTTGTTTTTTGAATGATATTTAATGTTTTAATTTTATGAATTCCTAATCTGTTTTGCATGGATTTTGGTTTTCTTGCATCTTTGCTTCGCAATGATTTTAATTTAACGAAATTAACAATTACTATAATTCACTTTTTTTAGGGCTAATAGTTTAGTCGATGGTTTAGCATTCTTCTATGAATTAAAAATTGTTGACTTGTTTTTCTTGGTATATTTTTATTATTGCTAAGAAAATTCTTCATAATAAATTTTTTTTTTTTTTTATATATATATATTACAATACTTTAATTTTGTTTTTTAAGTTTGTATGAAGGAATACTTTTTAATATATAAATTAAATTGATTATTTTCTATAAATTTTTAAAAGATTAATTTATAAATTAGTAATGAATTTGTTTTTATTAACTACTTTAATCTCGAAGAAACAATCACTATTTTAATCTCGAAGAGATAATCCGCATGTGTGCGCAGAAGCGGCTTACTATTATCTAATCTGACCTCCAGGCCTAATTGCAATATTACTGCTTACAAGCGGCGATTTTTATTAAAGTTTTGTTTAATTTTACCATTTTATTTATTTAATTTTGTATATAAGCTTGCTTCTTCATAAGTAATCTGGCCATTTTAAATTAGTAACAATTCTTGTTTTGTTGCAAACGATTTTATATTTTAAATGATGAAACTATATTTATTGATTATCGTTATTGACTAGTCGATTAAGCTTTGCCAATTTTCTTCACTGAATAAATCATCTGAGTAAATCTTTTTACAATTTAATTTTTGAATGATGTTTATTTATAATTTATATTTTTCCTAATCGGTTTTGATGACAAAATTTGGCTTGATAGCTTTTCTTACGTTAATAAATTTATTTCCATTAAAACATGTTCACTATTTAAATAAAAGCTGAGTTTTTTAATGTTTAAAATATTATATTTGGTATTACTAAATAAGACCAGAGGTTTTACTTCTCAAAATAAAGCATTATTATTTTAAAAGATGATAAAGCATAATTATCTTTTTAATAAACAATAACATTTAATGAAAACGTCAAAATATTCTTTCAGGTCTTATTTTGGTCCTGTTTTGTCTTTGATATTTAAATGTTTTTTTTAAAAAAAAAAATTGATAAATGTTTAATTAGTAGGCACTCATTTATTTAATATGCTTTGTCGGGGACAGGTACCACCATCCTTTACGTTTGTATCAATGTATAGAAAGAATTGTTTTTTGTTTAATAATTATCTTTTTATTTGGGATATTTTTTACGTTTTTTTATTCAAAATTTAGTTTTTCTTTGTAATTTCTAAAAAAGTTTAAAAATTTTATTAAAAAATTAACCCTAAAAAAAATTCTACAATAAATAATAATCTATTTCTCTGGTTTTTGTTTTATTTTAAAAGGAATTGTTTTGCCCCTTTTATAAGTCTTTTTAAGTATTTTTTTTCGCTATTTTTCTTTGTCTTTTCCTAGTTTTTAATGAAAAAGACCTTTTTTATCTTTGTTTTTTGCATTAAACTTTATGTGTTAATTTCGCTTTTGTATTTAATACCATGACCCTCACCATCTTCTCCCTAGGTCTTTTCATGGCTGTTTAATTGTTCTCCATGTCTTAATTTAATGTCGATCAGTAAATACATTTGAAATGATCATTTCACATTCATTTTGATTTAAAAAAAAAAATGTTTTTTTTTCGGTTTTTTTAGTTAAAATCATTTCCTTTTTCTTAACTATTTTTTATTTTGGTTTATTATATTCATTATTATTTTGGAAAAATCTAGTGCACTTAATAAAATTTTAAATTTATATCAGTTTTCTATTAAATTCTTTGCTTCTATAATTGGCATTAAATTTGATTATACTTTATGTTTTTAATTTTGCATTATTTGAAATTCACAATCTTATCGAATTCAGCAACAAGCAGGTGAAAGAAAATGAGAATTTAAAAATCTAAAAAATAATAGGTTATTATTTCATGGAGAATGCTGTGATTGTGTGGTAAATAATTTGAATATTCGAAGAGAATGTGGGTACTCCGCTACCTCCTATTTCCCGCCACGCGGATGAATAAATTGAGTTAGCATAGAAAAAAAAACAGTGAATGGCGTCTCTCCCGTCCCATTTTCCTCCAAATTAAGGTATCGATTAAGGGGGCCATTAAAAAGGAATATTTAAAATAATTATTTCTTTAATTCTGTCATTGATATAATGGAATTTTTATTTGGTTCTTATCCTTTTTGCCACCCCTTCGAAATTTTCAAATAAAAAGTCGTTTCTAGGGTAATTTGGGGCACTGATCACGAATGTGACCTTAGTTTTCCAAAATTCCGACTCCCGAACCCGAATTTAAACAAAAAACCGACATTCATAATTCGAGTACAAAACATATTTCTAGGGATTTTTGAGGTCGCTGTTGACTATTCCGGCATCCATTTTGACCAATTTCGAACCCCGGACCCGCACTCGAAGAATAAGTCGATAAATAAATTTGAATAATTGTCAAAAAAATCAGATGGTGGCCCCCTTTGGTTTCAAAAATAGTGACTTTTCATATAGCGCCAAAAATTTTATTTATCGACTTATTCTTCGAGTGCGTGTCCGGGGTTCTGTGGCACTCCTAATTAGTAATAAATAGTTACAAATGTGTTGCATTTTATATTATGCCGGACAACATTTACCTTATATTTCTCAAAATTAATCTCAAAATCTCCAAAATTGACCAGTTTTTTGTCAAAATCAATTAAGAAGTGAGACGAAATTTTTCAAAAATTTCTTTCCAGCACATCTATAGGCACCATAGTTACGGTTCAAAGTGTTTTCAAAGATATAACAAAAATAAAAATTTACATTACAAAATCAACTCAGGCTACATAATCATTATCTCAAGAAATATCAGCTAGAAAAAAAATCGGAAACAATGGGTTTACAATTAATTAATTTGTGATCATTTTGGTGTGTCTTTGCTAAATTCGCGCTAACTATATTTCATTGTGTCATGATTGATTGTTGATGTTCCGTTTTCGAAAAAAAAACAAAGCAAAATTCGACCCCGATAATCTTACTGTGACAGCCCGAATCAAATGGCCCCGACTCAAACGGCCCGACTCAAATGGCCCTTTCCGCATAAAATTCTGCAAAATATATAAATTTATTTAAACAAATTTAAATGAATTCTTATTAACCCTTAAAAAGTGGTTAAGAAAATTTAGTCATTCATTGTTTTAAATTACTTCTTGAGAACAATTATCTTATTGGTTTTTAAATTGTTATTTTTTGTCTAATATTTTGTAACCTTCAATCTGAGTCCTAATGATGGGTTTTAAATCGAAACAGGTCAGTTCCGTCTCGCCAGTTCAATTTTTTACCTTTTATTAATTATTTTTGAGATTTTCACTGCCCAAATGAACCACTGACGAAATGATAGGGAACCTTCAGAACCAGCTCAGAAGGAACTGGCTACCCATACTTTTTTTTAAATAACTTAAGTGTTGTCTCTCCTATGTTTATAAAAAAAAACGCTGTCTCAGCACTCATACATACACCCAAAATTTGAGCACCTTTTTCATTGACATTTTGCATTCATTTATATGTTTTCATCTTACATCCGCCATATTTGCATCTTTTAAGGAAAGCTCACAAGTGTTCTTTTAAAATAAATGTTGACCTTATTTGGTTCTTAATCTTTAAATTATTTATTGATATTTTCTAATATTTATAAAAAATTGCACTATTTCCCGGCGCTTATGGGCATCATTGACACTTATCCCATTTAATCTTTAAAATTTTAGTGCAAAATTCAAAAATAATCAATTTATCGAAAGTTTAAATGGCTATTTGAATCGATTATCTAAGATTCAATACCTAATTAATACTTTAGTAATTAAAAAAATCAGATAGATTTACGATGTGCTTCGTTACATAATACTGGGAATGGCAATCGTCGAGGCGTGAATGCTATTTTTTCTCAATTTATAATTTAAAACACTAAAAATTTCTGCCCGGTATCGAATAATTGCCAACATACTTTTGTGTCCAGAGTGCCAGAAAAGGCAGGCATCGAGAGAAAAATAAATTAAATATGAAAGATTTTGCAAAATATCACTCTAATTATCCATAAACTGATCATTTTAAAGGTCAGGAAAATAACCTGAACTAAAAAAAGAATACCTTTTCATAATTAAAGATCGGATTTATATTTGCTAAAAACCTTCAGAATATTTAATAAAACATTTGCTAAAAAAGCTAAAATATTTAAATATTGCCATTAAGAAAATATTTGTTTTATTTTCAAAAATAGTCACCAAATAATAGTAACTCAATGAATTAATAAAAACAAAATGTTTTATTTACCTATTTGAATTTATTATCTTAGTAAAATGACAAAATCATTTACAAAAAAGTGAAGAAATGAATTAAATATTCTAATAAGCTAATAAAAGTGGACAAATAACCTTTACAATACGTCTAAATCATGCAGATTCTGAAACAATTTAATAATAAAGTGATTAATAAATGCTTGGCCTGAGACAAAGAAAAAGTAAGTAATATTTAAAATCTATCATTTTTCAAACCGAATTAAAATTAATATAAATAAATTCTTATAGAGCAAAATTTATATAAAATGGATGAAAAAGCAATTTTACATATGAAAAATTCCTAAGGCATTCAACCAAATAAATACAAAATTAAATATAATCGAACTTGCCATTTGGTGCGATCACAGATCCCGGTTTTTTTTGGTCCCGGTCCCGAGTCCCGGTGTTTTAGTCCCGGTTTTCGGGACTTTTTTTACACCCCTAAAGATTGACTTATGGACCAGAAAGTGTTAAGGAAATGAAGAAAATTTTCAGTACTGGATTATCTTTTGAAATAAAAATTATCGACAAGAATTCTTCAAATTTTATGTTTGATGATATAATTCTAATTATGTTAAATCAGGGCAGGGATTCGTCCTTTATTTCAAAGGACGTCCTTTATTTTCGGCTTTCATCCTTTGAAAATTTGAAGAGTCCTTTATTTCAAAGATGTCCTTTGAAAACGGAATTTGCCCAAAAAATGTTCATTTTTAGGCCAAAATCCATTAGCAGATCTGACCCAAATTGTCAAAAAATTTCCCGGCGGCGCCTATCGGCACCACCGGACCACTTTTACCTTAGATTTTCTCATATTTTACTCTAATTCAACTATTTTTTGTGCAAAATCTATCACTAAAATAACCCAAATTGTCAAAAAATTTCCCGGCGGCGCCTATCGGCACCGCCTCTGCACCCCCCCGCCGCGCTTGGTGAATAAAACCATTTTTATTGCATAAAATAAAATTTTTGAAGTGTCCTTTGAATTCGCAAATTCTTCCCCTTATGTCATTTGAAATCACCTTATCAGTCCTTGAAATAGAGCTCGACCGATCCCTACCCTGTGCTAAATGTCTAAATATTTTCAAATCATGCTTCACTTAACTATTCTTAAATGTTTAGTAATCAGATTAAATGGAAGGCGCCTAAAAGATCATCGCTTTCAAAAGAACATGCCTTCATAAATTTGACGACCAAGAATGAGAAATAAATTATTATTCACATAACAAAATTTTTTTCTTTAAAATTTTTCAAAAACACACCCCCAAAAATTGGCTTATGAAGTCCCGGTCCCGAAATGGTCCCGAGTCCCGGTGTCTAGTCCCGGTCCCGGTCCCGAGTCCCGAAAAATTCTTGGTCCCGAACAACACTGAATTTTTGGTACATTAACATTAAACTTTTCAAATTTGAAAGATCGCTATGGAACAGCGCACCAGGACTTGAGTTTAATATAAAGCTGAAAATTTCTACCAATTATCACATTAATAGGCAAATTTAATGAATATATTTGATAGCATTGGAAAAAACAAATTATAAAAAGGAGCGCAATGGCTTCTTTCTTGCCAAAATCGCGATCTCTTTTTATGTTCGCAACAAATCTAACTAATACTAAAATAATAATAAAAAGAATTGTACTAATTTAAAATTAATATAAATGAAAAAATATATAAAGTGTATATTAATCATGGAAATAATTGAAAAATACGCAACTAACAATGGGATTAGAGAGAGGAAACATCACACTCACAAAAAAAAATTTTACAAATATTTGCTTCCAGAAAAAATTTTTGGCCAATTTTTGTTTTTTTAATAATGTTTGTAAAAAAGAGAAAAAATAAAATTGTAAGCGGTTAGAGGCCTACTTCTAGAAAAAATAATATGTTGTGGCTGCGACCCGAGTAAGGAGGACAAGAGAATGATAAAGACTGCCAAATAAGCGTTTCGTAAGCGCGAAAATTTTTTTAAAAATTTTGTAAATGTTTTTCTTGAAATTTACTGAAAAATTCATAATTTTAATCTCAGTTTACGAAACGCCTATGATGGAAGGGCAAAAATATTTGAATATTCTTTATATAAACAGCAAACAAAGTTTTCGTCTTTCTCGCCCTCTTTGTAATTTTCTCTTTATCTCTCTCTTGCTCCACTTCTTTCCCTCTCTTTCCTCTCACTGTTTTTATTTGTTTACTTTCATCATTATGAAACGGTTAGTGATAATTATAGTGCTGGGATTTTTAGTTTTTAACTATTTTTTTGGCGCATAGTTCTTGATGAGAGAAGTACGGAAACACATTTTCTCTGAACAATTTTCTAATTAGAGCGACTTTTTAGCACCTATTTTATCTATTTTGGGAGTTAAGCACCTAAAAACTATTGACACTTATTTTGGCATTTTCCAGAAATTTCAAAGCAAAGTGCAATAAAATTAAAAAATGCACCCCTAAAAATCGACTTTTTTCGTACTCTTTTTCATTTCAACAAAATCATTCGTGTCGTAAGTAATTAAAAAACTCGATGAGTATGTCTACACCCACCAAATTAGAATAGTGGATACCTTGTAAACACCTAGAGCTTTTGAATGATACCGAAATTGTAAAATTTGGTTACAAAGAAAAAGTTATTGTCCTAAACGAGTTAGCGCCGAAGTCGCTCCCAAGATGCTTCCGCGTGGGCTCCAATAAGTCGGATTTTTTTTCTGGGTCTGTTTCTTAGATAATCCATTTGTACGTAAAAGAGATGGGTCAATATTAAATTTATGTCGTCTTCGTTGTGCTTTTTAAATCCGCGTGGAATGTGCCATCGACAGTGAATTCTAAGTTGGAACGCGCAGATGAAGTAATAAAATGAGTTAATGGTCTTTTATATAATACCAATAAAATAAGTAATAGGATTATCTGTTAATAATTGTTAGTAATACATTTGTTATTCTTTATTATGGCTAAAATTGGCTGTTTTTATGTACTTTTTATTAATTTTAAACCAAACATATGAAAGTGTCAAAGCTTTTTTAATAAATATTTTTAATAAAAATTTGTGAAATACTCTTGCTCATTAACCCATTTGGTATTCTTGGGGTTGAAATCAGGGTATTGAACGCTTTTTTTTTATTTGTATTATTTTAATAATTTTGTTCATATTTTATATCTATAGTCATTGTTCATATTCATAATAAAAGGATGCCCGTTTTGCATTATCCCAATTAAATTTTTTGTGATTGGGTTGACTTTATTGGTTAAAAAGACAACTTTTTTTTTTGATTTCGTTAGACGCGGGCAATGTACACAATAACTTTATAAACCAAAATTCATTAATAAGCATTCTATTTTTTATATTAATTAGAAATTTACAAAATAATTATTAATTTAGCTTAAGTTCCTTATTTTTTGCGTTAAAACTAAAATGAATTTAAATTTAATTAAAGAATAGCGAGCTAAGCCACGCATGCGCACCTGAGCCGGCATGCCCACACTCGGTTAGTTATTTGATAACATTTTTAAAGTCTAATTCTATCAATAAATTCCAAAAATGGATTAAAATAAGCTGTATCTTTTTTTTTTACTTATTTAACTTCGAAAATTTATTATGTCGATAATTTAAACTGCTTTAGTTTTTTTAATTTTGTCTCTGAACACTGGATTTAAACTGGCCAGATAAAGAATTGTTTTTACTGTAAATATTCGTTTGAAAAAAATTAACTAACAAATTTAATTATACATTGTTTTCAATAAAACATGAATTTTTATTTTAATATGCATTCTTTATTTTGAGCAGACTAATTTTATTAATTAAGGTAAAAAATATAAGTAATTATTTGAAGAAAGAACAGCATTTTCTGACGCTTTTCAAATTGTGCCCAATGTGAGTCACAAAGTCTTCAATATCTTCGTTAATTTGCATTTTTTATTCAAGCTTTATTTTTAGTGATTTGAATATTGTATTATGGAATAAAATAAAGAAAAATCATTTATTTTTGTAAAATTCAAAACCGAACATTTAAATCATTACATTTGTACCCGATAATCTTCTTTTTTATTGCACTGGCCATGCCATTTCTTTACTTTTTCTAATTTAAACGTTTTTTTATTATTAATAAAAATTTCTGGTTTTGTTTATAAACCTTTGGGGTAATTACGAAATAGCCCCCTTGCGGAATTCGGACCAAATTCTATTTAACACACATTGCTTTAAAACATTACTTTTTTTGTTTTACGTTTTCTGACTCTTTCATGCGTTCTGTTTTTTCCTACTCAAAATCTTTTTTTCGAAATACTTTGTAGATTTTTGTTTCTTTTTTTGTATTAAATAATGCAAATAATGAAGAAGTGATTTATATACAGAGTGACAAATAAGTCCTGTCCCACTTTTCGATTTTGAATATCTTTTGAACCAATGAGCCTTTTTTCTTATTTAAATATTCATTTTAAAGCCTGTTCTATTCTCAATAATGTCTAATAATCGGCAATCAATAATATCATTGGCCAAAAGTGGAATGGCTTCTTCAAAAATTGCGCCAATTTTCGGTGTGAGCAAACGCACTGTTAACCGGACAATAAAAAAATTTCGGTAAATAAAAAGGTCGATAAAAAAAATTCGTTTAGGGAACATGGCACGACTGAGGACCTTAAAAGGAGCGGTAGACCCCGGACAAAGAACACCCCTAGGGCGCGCAAAATCATCAAAATGCGACTTAACCGGAATAAGCGGATTTCAATGCGGAAAGTGGCGCGCGACCTTGGCATGAACCGTGAGACAGTCCGTTTCGTAGCAAAAAATCAGAGTTGTTTTAGAAACCTTTGGTTTAATTCGCAAACAATTTTGAATTAAACGGTTGCAGATTGTCTATTATCGGCAAGCTTTTTTTATGAGGAAAAATTGTCTTGAGTTGCATGTGATTCAAATTTGAACAAAAGTCAGTTGTCATTTTGAAAAAAAATTCTATAATTTCACTTTATTAAACCAATTTTCCAATAAAAAATTATGAAAAATTGATTTTATTTTCTTCATTTTAACCTATCCTATATAGCTGTGCTTTTTATTTCATTTAATTTAATAAATTCTTAAATACCCATTGGAATTTTTTGCAATGCACTATTTCCAACTTTTAAAATTGAGTTTTAAACCATTTCGCAAAATTTTTTAAACTAATTTTTAATGCTAATTTTATGTGTAATATCTCCCCGCCCCTCTCCCCCTCTGCTTATATTCCACAATCTGGATTATCTTATAAAATGCTTTCAAATGTAATAGTTTTGGGGTTTAGAAGAAAAGTTTTAAGTTTTTTTAACTTTTCTTTCTATTGTTTAATAATTGCTTTTTCAGTGATATAAAAAAAAAATTTTATTTTTTTTATCATAACCTCCATGCTTTTTTTTTCAATCTGTAGAGCTAAAGCACAAAAACTTAATTTATAATTATTAATCAATTTATTTATTTATTTGGTTGTTCTAACTTGAATCAACTTTTTTTTTCTGAGGATAAATGATGTTTCGAAAGTGTGAACTTTTACATCTTTTAAAAATTAGTATTTATAATAAAAAACTTTTACAAGTATGTAAATTGTAAGAATATTTAATATATTTTGTTCGTGTCTAACACGCCAATTTTCTGCATAGCTCTCTCTTTTTTTTTGTTTTTCAAAAATAATACCTTTTGTAACATATGCTCCTCATTATTTTGGTAAAGATATAACTATTTTTTAATTAATTTATAATGCCTTACTTCGTTTATACTGATTATCTTTATTTAAAAAAACAATCAAATAAAATAACAATTGTTTTAGAATATTTTAAGATTTATATTATTCGAGTTTAATTAGGAGTTATTTTTAATAAAAAAAATATTATTATTATTTAATAATAAAAGAGAAAATGCAATACGATATTTTCTATCTGAATATTATTTCATTATTTCCCTATTTCGTCTATCTGTCATTAAATCATCATTTCTTTAAAATTTTAAAAAATCTAAACATTTGGAACCCTAAAAAATTCGTTGATATTAGTTGTATTTTTGTCACTTAAAATTTAAATTTTTTGTCATAAATTGAATTCTCAAAAAATTTGTTTTTTATTATATATATATAATTTTTGAAAGTTATATCTATTATAAATGCCTTTTTGATAAAATTAAACCTCTTTTTCTATGTGATTTTGATAAAAATCATTCAAAAAGTGCAAAATTTTCTGGTATAATTATGGATTTTTTGAAAATTAATTAAAAAAAACTTTTTTTTACATATTTGTCAATTTTATTTACCTATTTATGTACTTATTTTGTCTACTTTTTGTACATATTTTTGGCAGCTCTATTTATTTCAATAAAAAAAAACATTTCCCATTTTATTTTCTCGAACGTATATTTGATTGAAATTGTATTTTCAAATTAAAATTTTTCATTATCATTGGTAAAACTGTAATTTAATATTAGGACGAGAATTGGTTGCCCATTCGCATCTGTGCCAAAGGAATGCACAATTCTCTAAAATTTTGCATAAATATCTTCGAATATAGTAATATTTTTTATTTTTCACAAATTTTCATCATGCTCCCTATTGAGTGTAAGGATGCTTTGTTCAAATTCCAACTGTTCCTAATGGAATTTGGCTTAACATTTCTCAAATGTCGTCAATGTCTTCGGTTAGTCGAAATTATTTTATTTTAAGTTTATTTTAGTGGTTTAAAACAAGAAAAGTACCCATATTACTTAATATTGGTTTTTAATTCTTTGTGTACAATAGGTGATCTGGTTTCTTTCCAAAATTTTACCCACTTTCGAGTCTTTTACTTATTTATTTCAATTGTTTTAATAATTATTCTTCTTTTCATATTTTTTACGCTTGCTTTCCGTTCCTTCCGAGATGGATTTAAATCGAAATGATGAGTCCTTTTTCAGTCGCAGTTTAGAGAGGCCTCTTGGGTACAAAGTAATTATAGTTTATTCTGACTAGCAGAGAGAAAAAAAATATTTATTTGGACCAAAAAACACAATGATAAAAGAAATGAATGCTTGATTGGCAAATGCGATATGCCCACTATAATATAAAATGTAAGAGAGAAGGGACACAGTGGTGGAAACAGACAAATGCATCAAATTGATAGCGGAAAATGGAAGAATAATTGAAGTTGTGAATAAAAATTGCGTATAAATGTCGCTCCCTAATTAAAATGCACCGTTTTAAAGGGGTTAAAAATTGAAGGTCGGCTCTTTTTTACTGGAAATATTGTAATTCCTTTCGCAAAATATATACAAATAATATCCATATCATTCATTCCTTTTATTATTATTCCGTTTTGCTCTACCATTTTTAGAAATCATTCTCATGCTAAGAGTTTAAAAGAGAAAATAATAAGCATTTGAAAAACACAAAGATTTAAAAATTTATTTGCCTGAGACAAAAAAAATTTTTTTTTTTAATTCACACTTCGAAAAAAGAACAAAAAACAGTTGAATAAAATTATTTCTTAGTAATATGAAGGTGCTAGGTCGTTCCACAAAAAAGCTCAGTGTGGGCGTCCCACAAAAAACTCAGTGATTGATAAAATTTGGCATGGCATAAATTAATAATATTCATGTTTTCCCAGGAAATATATTCTAAAGCTTTTAATATTATTGTATAATTATGCTGCAAAAATAATTGAATAATGTAAATCGATTCAACAATAGCTTATAAAGAATGTTACAGAAATCAAATAAAATGGACCAAAAATATATCTTTATAAAAGATTTTACTTAAAATTGCCTATAAAAAAACTAATTCATGTTGCTAATTTTAGAATTTTTCATTTTTTTTTCCAAAAGAACCATTTTGAATGTTCTTCTCCATCCTATATACTAATTTGGTGGATGTAGATGTAAGTGAGCGAGTGTTTTGAATTTCTTTTCGACACGAATGATTTTATTTAACAGAGAAAAAAATATTGTAAGAGTGCAGCACTAGAAGAGAAAAAGAATTATTATAGGAAAGAGTACAAGACTTTTGTCTCAAAATTTTGCTCTCATCCTCATGTTATATAAAATAGAGTAAAACATATTTTTATTTCTAATTTTTGGGTATATAATGGTGCTGAGTCGTTATATAAAAACCATCAAAAAGGGCGTTATATAAAAAACCATCAAATGGGTTTTTTTGTGTTTTATCGATTTTAGGGCGTTATATAAAAAACCATCAAATCCATATTGTTACAGTATTAACTAGAAAAACAATCGTGCCAATAAAATAAAACCCATATAAAATAATATTTTTTAATTAATATTTATTGACGCAATATTAGCATTAATTTTAATCAATTATTGAATTTAATATAAATGTTACGTCAATTTATCTATTAAAATTTTCTCTAGATTAATTAATATTCTTATTATTTTTATTAATGGAAATGCATGGACCATTAAAAACCGTATATTAGGGTAGGTCGTTATTTCTGTTTTTAAAATAAATAATTCGTAATACATTCGATAGTAAAATAAAATAATGCACACGAAAAAAAACTAAATTCCAAAAAATAAATTTTTATGCTAATTAAAATAGCAAAAAAGAAAATAAATACAAAATTAAGTTAACAATGTTAAAGTACTTGTTGTAATAAATTTAAAATTAATTCATCAAAAAACATAGTAACTAAGATAATTTATTAATAAATAATTAATTGACAAAATTGCTGATTCATAATTGTTAAAAGTCAAGAGTTATAGAAATACCCCTCTTGAGACTATAGGGGAACCATTGAAATTATTTGAAAATATTTAATTGTTTAGATTGAATCACAAAAAAACTGGATTAAAATTTGAAAAATTATCTGTTTTGTTGCATTATTCATTAATCTTGTGTATTGAAATTACCTTTTGTTATTAAATCTTGGATTGACTATTAACGTATACCCATTAATAATATTTCTCCTTTTTAATTATATTATTTTTATATATTTTTTCAATAAATAAGAATTCTTAAAATTTGAAAAACTTAGAAAATAATATTAAATTACATAAATTAAAAATAATATTAAAGGGGTAAAAAAGAAAATTTTTAGCTAAAATAATGCGACGTAATAAAAAAGACGAAACTTTAACAAATTTCGATATCGAACCCAGATTTCCTATACATAGAGAGTTCCAAATACAAGAAAATAAATAATTATTTAAAAGAAAAGGTAAACATTCAAAAAGACTTAAATATAAATAAATTTTCCTCAAAAATCTAAAGAATATTGTTAAAACTTTAAAATAAATTATTAAAAAATTATTATTCTAATTATAAATAAGAAAGAATTACTTAATGCTAATATTGCATCAATAAATATTAATTAAAAATATTATTTTATATGGGTTTTATTTTATTGGCACGATTGTTTTTCTAGTTAATACTGTAACAATATGGATTTGATGGTTTTTTATATAACGCCCTAAAATCGATAAAACACAAAAAAACCCATTTGATGGTTTTTTATATAACGCCCTTTTTGATGGTTTTTATATAACGACATAGCACCTATATAATGACCAGAAAAGAAATAAAAGTAAATAATCATTAAGAAAGCGATTGAAAAAAAATATAAAGACAGTTAGAGCAAAGAGAGAGAAATAATAGAGTAAGAGAGAAAGAGACAGAGACAAAGAAATTGGAAAAAGAGAGGGAGTAAGACAAAGAGACAAACCTAAGGACAGAGACAACGAAAGAGAGTGAAAGAGAGAAAAAAGGAGAGAGTAGAGAAAGGTAGAGAGTGAGCGGGAGGAGAGGGGGGGGGAAGAGAGAGAACGAGTGGGAGAGAACGGTAAAGTAGGAGAGAGAAGGTGAAAGAGAATAAGAGAAAGAGAAGATGAAACGATAAAAAGAGAGGAGAGAGACAGTGAGGGACGGGGGGAGGAAGAAAAAAAGAAGTGATAGGGAGGGAGGGACAGAGAAAGAAGCAGTGAAAGAGAGAGAAAAATAGATAATGGTGGGGAAGAAAGAGAATGAGGGAGTAAGGGAGAACTCTAAGAGAGGAAGAAAACAGGAAAAGGAGAGAGAGAGAGAGAGAAAACCGAGAAAGAGAAAGTGAGGTGGAAAAGAGAGAGAAAAACAGAGATTAAGCAAAAGAGGGAAGGGATAGCGAGAAAAAAAGACCGCAGTGAGGGGGGGGGGGAGGAGGAGAAGGAGTGAACCCCATAAGGGGGTGAATAGAAGAAAAATGGCAGAGTGAGAGGCAGGGAGAGAAAGTGAGCAAGACAAAACCCAATTAAGAGTGAAAGGGATGAAGAGAACAGAAAGAGAGGGAGTGAGAGAAAAAGATAGAGCGTGAGAGGGAGGAAGAGAGAGCGAGAGTATAAAGGTTCTAGAAACAATGTTTAGTGCGAGAAAAAGAGAATGTGAGAGAGAGAGACCGAGAGAGAAAGCGACAATGAAAAGGATAGAGGTAAGCGAAAGGGAGAGAACGAGAAAGGAAGAGAGAAAAGCAGAGTAAGTGAAAAGGTGAGGGCAAGTAAATAAAAGATAGAGACAATGAAAACGAAAAAGAAACAATGTGAGGGGGAGAAAGATGGAGAGAAAATGCAGGGGGAGAGGAGGGAATGGAGGAGGCAAGAGGATCAAAAAGAAAGCGAGAAAAACGCAAAAGAGAGAGAGAGAGAGATAAAAGCAACAAGATAGAAAGATACATAAAAAAAAGTGAGAGAGAGAGAGACGAAGAAAGGAGAGTGAAGGTGAGGGGCGGGACGTAGCGAGGCAAAGAAAAAAAGAAAAAGCTGGATAGACAACATATATGCGAGAGAGAGAGAAAGAGGAAACAGTGAGAAAAAGACAAGAAAAGAAAAAGAGGAAAAAACTGAGAGGAAAGAGAGAGAAAGAATAGAGGAGAGAGAGTAAGACGAAAAGAGAAAACCTAAGGACAAAGACACCGAAAGAGAAAGAAAGCGAGAAAAAACCGAGAAGGGAGAAGAGAGGTAAAACTTAAGGAAACTGACAACTTTGATTTTTATATCATATTATATATCATTCGATTCCTCTCGATGAGTGAAGTCGAATGGTATCATTATTTTTACCCGGCGACGCTTCTAACAAAAGTTACAGACCCGGGACTGAAATGGCAAAATGGCTTGGGACTGAACCGTCCAACTTGTAAAAATTAATGAAAATGAAAAAGTATTTATATAATTCGACTTCTCGTACTCAATAATCTATGGAACTAAAAGAATTTTAAGGCGAAAAGCACATTGGACAAAGTTATAGCCACGGGACTGAAGTGGACAAATGAAAAGCACCTTAAGGCCGCGGAGCGGCCCGCCAATGGCGAGCATGCGATGACGGAGCAAGTAGTGGGGCGCCCGAGCGAGCGGAGGGTTGCGAGCGCCTGGTTAAGGTCGGCCGAAGGCCCGACCTCAGGCGAGAGCAACCCGGAGCGAGCGAGCGGCGCCCCACCTACTGGCCGCCGTAGTCGAGTGTGCGGTGTCTTGGCCAAAAATTAATAATGAATTTATTCTATTTTTGCCATTTCAGTACCAGGTTTTTTTGGACTGTAACTTTTGTTAGAGACGATGCCAGGTAATAAAAACAACATCATTCGACTTCACTCAACGAGAGGAATCGAATGGTATACATAACTCTATAATGAAAAATGCTATTTGTTACCTAAAATCAGCAAATTCAGTACCATGGTTTTTTGTCTGTAACTTTTGTTAGAAGCGTCGCCGGGTAAAAATAATGATACCATTCGACTTCACTCATCGAGAGGAATCGAATGATATATAATATGATATAAAAATCAAAGTTGTCAGTTTACTTAAGTTTTTCCGAAAGAGATAGAGAGTAGCGTAAGCGGAAGGGGGGAGAGAGAGAGAACAAGAGAGAGTAAGAGAGAGAGGAGAAAGGACGGTGAGGGGGTGAGGAAGCAAGAGTCAAAGAACGTGTATAGGAGGGAGAGATAAAGGTAGAGGAAGAGAGAGTAATAGGTAGAGAAAGAGAGAGAAACAAATAGTGATGGGGAACAAAAGAATGGAGAGGCATAAAGGAAGAGAGAGAGAAAGATAGAGAATAAGAGACTGTGATGCGATTGAGAAGCACCAATAAAGTGCGAAAGAGGATAGGAGAAAAGAAAAATGGGTTAGAAGAGAGAGTGAGAGAGAAAGAGTAAGAGAGAGAGGGACATAGTGAGGTAAAACGAGAATGAGAGACAGAGAAATAAAGTGAGAAAGTGTAACAATTGTTCAATGTGTGTGCATCCACGACTCAAATATTTTGAAGAAAAAAAAAGAAAAAGCTTTATTCTTCGCGCATCATCACATTCATCCCTTACGGTGGAAGGTATGTTCAAAGGGTAATGGAACTACGAAGCCTCATAATTAAAAGTTTTCTAAACTTTTATCGGCAAGACAATTAAGGGAATTTCGAGTTGAATAATTGATTATATTAGCTAATAATAATTTTTCATTAATTAGAAACTAAAAAATACTTAATTATTTATTTAAATAATAAAAATTGGAATCTAACTCAAACAAATCATAAAAGTCGCTTAAATCTATTTAAATATTTAACCAAAAGTCTGATTTGCTCCTGAATCATGGTATGAAAGCAAATATTATGGACAACGCGACAAATTATCAAAATTTACCATTGGCTACAAACCAACAAATCAGAAGAAAAAACATCGTGCTAGACATGAAAATGGGAAGAATCTTCCAAAGTCAAATCTTTCGAAGACGAATTGACTAGAAATATAAGAAAAAATTTAAAAAATAAAAACCAAAATATTTAAAAATCAACTAAACAGTGGTCATTTAAATATTAGCATACCTTCTAAATATTGAACCAAATCCAATATTTGTTTTCGAAAATGGTTTTTTATTTTTTAACTTTTATGAAAATTTCCTACCCGCAAAGTTTTGCTCTCCGGCATTTTTCAAATTTTTTCAGCCATCTACCACAAATTTTTTAGGGCAATATCCTGCCTAATCCACGACTTTTCTCTCTCCCCGAAAGGTCAGGGATAAACCCTAATCCATTGTATCGGTTAGAATATGTAACTTTGCAGTTACCCTAACTTTATCGTTTCATGCCGCCTTTTTTTGTTTTGTTTTAAAAGCGATTTAATAACCGCAACAAAAGTTCAAATTTAAAATTTGCATCATTTTAAACAAAATATACTCTTGGACTAATTCAGACAAACTACCTGTTGAAAGTAAAAATGAATATTTTTAAATTATCACTTTTTTATGGAGGATAAAATATTCTGTCTAAATTTTTAAGACAATAAAGAAAAGCAAGAAGAAACTTTTAATATTAAACAAAAAAGACTTAAAGCATTAAAAAATATTAAAAATAAGAAAACAATGAAGTACAAGAAAAGAATTAAATAAATAATAAAACAATTATAAATTATTTAATTTAAAAAATATAAAGTAGCAAAAAACTCTTTATAAAAAAATAAAAATAAATATTTAATCTAAGAAAGAAATGCAAAAAATAATTAAAAATTTTGGTTTTATTTAATCTATTATATGTATGTCAGAATTTCTCAATTTTGATAAAATTCGAAATTTTTACAATTCTTTTTGTCGAATGTCAGAAAAAGCTGATAAAACTTTCGACCAGCTTTTAATGCTGGAAAATCGCATTCATCTGGCCGATCCTGACAAAGTTCGGGAAAAAATTGAGTCGAGAATGAGCCAAGAGCAACAGACCAATCACTTCCATTCTAATTGGAATCGAGTTAAATATAGCTTTCAATTTCGAGACGGTTGCCAAAATTGTGGTAATTTTTCGGGAAACCGAAGTAACTAAAAGCTCAGAGATATGGAGAAAACTCACTCCTTGCCTTTATTCATTGAAAAAGAGCGGAACAGACCAGAATTTGATTTTAAGAAAAGGAAGTATGAAATTCTGGAGAGTTATTTGGATGGAATTGGACGCTTCTGACCTCTTTTTTGCGTGGTGCGACATTTGAGGATTTGACATTTGAGGACCCGACATTTGAGGACCCGACATTTGAGGATCCCGACATTTGAGGACCCGACATTTGAGGATCCCGACATTTGAGGACCCGACGTTTGAGGATAACCCCGACATTTGAGGACCCGACTTTTGAGGACCCGACATTTGAGGAGTTTCAATTTTTTTAAAGAAAATTAATATTCTATTTATTATCATTATGAAAAAGGAAGAAAATGCCTTTCCCAAGGGCCAACGGGAGAGAATATAAAACTATTCGTTTTCTGGATCATCCCAGTTTTCAAAATCATTGCGCATAAGTCGGTATTGCAAAGATCTGAGATGAGTAAGGATTTCATCCTCATTTGGGTTCTCTATCGCATCAAAGCCTTCAACCAAATTCGGTATAGCCAAATCATTGTCTCTGTACGTTTTTTTCCGTTCTCGAATTCTTATCCCCTGAGTTGGGTCCAACTCGTATTGCCGAAGCTTATCGGCTGCAATTCCCTCTTCTTTCTTTAGAACACTGATGAGTCTAATAAGTCAAAAATATTAAAATGATTAATTCATTTTCACTTCGATAATGGGGGATGAACACTGGAGAATTGCATTCTTAAAGCCAAATGGAACCCTTCTTGGGCGTTGTTTGTGCCAGTGTTGTTCGGGAGTCCCGGTCCCGATCCCGAGTCCCGAAAAATTCTTTGTCCCGAACAACACTGGTTTGTGCATCCCATGTCATTAAGAACGCTTTCATGATGATTCCATGTGTTAATCGGAAACAAGGGGGGTCTTCCAGCATGGCCAAGAACATACGTTCTGGGTAATTAAGTAGGTAATCTTATTTTTTTTAATTATGCAACCTTCCAAAATATTCAAAGATTGCCAAGGGCTGCCCAGCGTTTGGTATAAGTTGAATTTCGAGTTCGATTGTTTTTTGTCTGATCAAATTGAATGCTGGGATGACTTGTAAATTTTGAAGAAAGTTCTTCCTTTTTCATAATGATAATAAATAAAATATTAGTTTTCTTTAAAAAAATTGAAAATCCTCAAATATCGGGTCCTCAAAAGTCGGGTCCTCAAATGTCGGGGTTATCCTCAAATGTCGGGTCCTCAAATGTCGGGTCCTCAAATGTCGGGATCCTCAAATGTCGGGTCCTCAAATGTCGGGATCCTCAAAAGTCGGGTCCTCAAATGTCGGGTCCTCAAACGTTAAATCCTCAAATGTCGGGTAGCCCTTTTTTGTGATATTATTTATTTCCCATTTGTTTGATCGTTTGGCAATTTTTGTAATAATTATTTGTTGATGTACTGTAAATCCAAATGGTAACCACATTCTTTTTGCAAACATTTCCCAATTTATTCTCTCTTCATATTATATATATTATCTTCGCTTTCTTCTTAATTATTGTTTGGTGCGTTAAGTAAAATAAAGCCCTTTTTCTATATTTATTGGGTTGTGAGTTCGACGTGTCTTACCCCGAATCCCGTACTGTAAAAATTAATAATTTAAATAATTTTGAATAATAAATAACAAAATCGAAAGCCTATTTGATAAATTTATTAGGTTGTTCAACATGATTAATAAAATAAAAATCCTTTATTATAGCTATCGGAAATTACAATTTAAATTCATTATTCTTATTTATTTCTAAATTTGAAGTCATAATTCATTTAATTATAGTTATTTTTTAATTAATTTACTGCACAAAAGTTATCTTATTTTAAGCAGAATAAAAATTCATTAATCCCATTAAGGAACTAATAAATAAAGCTGGGAATAACAGTTCACCGTTGGTTCCTTTTGCTACAAGGATTTCAATTAAAAACAAATTGGGCAGAAAGTGTAACTAGTTTACACTATAAAATATGCAATCCCGAGAGACAATGAATATACAAACCAACGAACGTTAATAAATAAAAGTGAAACAATTCGTTTCATTATTCTTACCTTCAAACTAAAAATTAATCTTCATAGAAAATAATGACAACGTAAAAAAGAAATATTTTCTAATTAATAAATATTAAAGATTAATTGTTTATTTTTAATTCTGGCAGCTGAATAACGCCACAAAAGTTCAAAGAAATTATTAAAGAAAACATGAAGCGTTAAAAAAATAAAATGGACTCGTGAAAGGAATTGATGAAGATGGATATGAAGCATAGGAAAAAACTTTTCAATTAGCAATATTAAAAAATCGAATTAAACAAATTAATAAAAAATCAATATAAAGATGCAAAATGTTATTAAAAACACAATAAATGTCAACATTCCGTTTACATAACTCAAAAAAAATTTCAGCTAAAAAATATTTGTTACTGAATTACAGGATTATTGAATATTTAAAAATAATGAATTATCATATAACAATGTTAGAAAAATTAGACAATGTATAATTTAAAAAAAAATGAGTGTTTCTACAAAAACATAATTTAAAACACTTTTTAAATGCATCTAAATTTTTAATAAATATTTACTAAATTAAAACTTATAGGAGATATAACAAATCCATTGACCATTTTAATAAATAAACATAAATAAACAATAGGCTCGTGATATGACTCAAAAAAATAAGCAAATACTCTAATTATAGTAAATTGTTACAAATTAAATTATATAAGGTAGAAATTATTTTAAAAATTTTCTTTCTTAAATTCATTGACTCAATAATTAATTATTCAACATTTTTGAAATGAGTCTTTTGTTGGACAAACCTATATTTTTTTTTTTGCTTTTTGTAAAAGGGATTAATTATAATGAGCATTCATTTATCTTAATTTTTAAAAATTCACTATTAGCTCGCTTGCTACGCATTGTAAAATAACGCTCTTTCATAACTACCAATTAATTGTTTAAAATATTTATTTTAATAAATATTCATTTAAAAGAATTTTAAAAAAATCCATCTTTTCCCGAAATTTCTTATGCCATCTAAGTCGAGGCTCAAAACTTATGTTACACCCTAATAAGCAATTTAATTAAATATGCATGAACGGTTACCCCACATTTGCGCCTCGGACATTTGCGCCTATGCCCTAAATTCAGTTAGATTTAACTTTTAAGAATACAAAAAAAAATTGGTTTAGTAGATGGATGATACAAATTGAGTATGGCCAAAAAATTCGTTCATCGAGACTTTTTTGAAATAATGACCATTTATACAAATATTCGATTTTTTTTTTATTAAAAGCACTACAAAATGCTGTTTGGTATAGTTTATCAAGCCTTAATAGTTTTTGGGTTGGTTAAAGAAATAAATTTGAACAGAGTTTGGACATATGCGAAAATGTCTGGACAGTGGCTAGAACTAGGCGCAAATTGCTGCTGAGTTATTGTGACGCCTTTATTAGCTCTTTAAGCTTGAAAATTTCAAAAATTCATTATCTTTTTCAAAAGTTATGACAATTACATTGCCTTGTTTGGCTCCCACATGTTAAAACTTAATAAAATTTTCCGAAATTTACCAAGCAATTCAAGGGGTATCTTACAATACCAAGATTATTTAATTAGGTTGCTTCTGAGAAAAGTTATGACTAAATTTAGCCGAATATTCAGTAAAATTGGTAGTTTTACGAAACGCGTCAGCACGCCTATAGTTCATTGCCAGAACAAATTAAGCAATCCTGGTGATATAGTGAAGAGAAGCTTCCTAAGAGAAGATTAATGGGATCAATGGAGGAGAAGAGTGATCCCTTATGATCGGGCAAAGTGGGGAGCCGGAGAGGGCAGGGTCGGTAGTTTAGCTGGTAGAACACTGGTCCGGAAAGCCAGAGACGCCGGTTCAAAGCCGGTCCGCCCCCAAGTTTTTCCCTCAAAAGCTCCCCCAGCTCGATCATATATTCACTGGTATCATCCGGAAGCTCTTAATTTACTCTATTAGTAATCCAACTTTCTAAAAATCTCACTTTTAAAAAATTGTCAAAAAAAATGCAAGAATTGTCATAACTTAAAAATTTTAGGCTGTTTCGAGTACCCCCCACTTTTAAAGCTTTTTATAGATCGACCATTCATAAAGGTTTTTTGAAATGAAGAGTAGAAATTATTTTGGATAAATAAAAAAAAAAAATTATTTTACAAAAGCAAGTTTTTCCGGTAATATTGAAAAATTTTTGTTATATTTATTCTATTTTGCTAAATTAAGTTTAAGTTTTATTTCATTTTATATTAAAAAGGGTTACCGAATTAAAAAACTTTTATTGAATAAATTTTAATGAAAAGTAAAAATTTGTTTATCAAATACAACTTGATAGTTGAAATTTTTCGTATTCAATATTTAAAGTTTTTTTTTTCTCAATTTTTAAAAAATTTAAATAAATATTATTCCTTTAGGATTTTGAAATATTTTTTTGAATTTCTTAGGTTCATTTAAAAATATGTTTTACCAATTTTTTTTCAAGATTATACTAATTCTTTAAATTTAAGCTGCATAGGATAATAAAGATAATAAATTTCACTTTTATAGAATATTTTTTTATTAATAGTTGAAAATATGTTGCTAATTTTTACAATGCAGTAAATCATGTTCCTATCGCGAGTTCGGCATTTCTCATTACTTATTTGCCCAATTACTTCTCCTCCTTTCTAGTTGGGCTTGTTTCCCATTTCCCCTTAATTAGTCAATTTTTCAGGAGAAGAAATCCGGCAAATCTGAGACAACTCCTTAAGTTTCCGAGTTTAAATTAAGCCAACTGTATCATATTTAACATGAGTTCCTATTTTTCTGGCTTTTTTTTTTTCTTGAAAGCTTCTTAGTAGATATTCGTATATAATTTATCAATGTTTTGCCAATCAACCCGATCAATTGATCGGCCCAAAAGGTAATATTTTACAATACAAAGATTGTTTAATTTGGTTGCTTTTGAGCAAAGTTATGACAAGAATTACCGAAAATTACGTAAAATTTGCGCATTAAACTAACGGCACTAGCACCTTTTTGTAAATAACTACTCATTCACTTTCGCAATTTTCTATTTTTTTCATCTTTTATTTGTGCCGGTAGGCACCACCAGAGAAAGTATGACTGATTTGCTAACAGATTTTTCCAAAAAATAATCAATTATGGTCCTATTTTGTGTAACAGGGCTCCCATATGTGATGATTTTGTAATGATTTTGATAATTTTGAGGGGTCAATGATGATGTTTTTTTTTATTTATTTATTTATCGAGCAACCACAAAGTACTAAAAAGTACATTTACAGGGGTGCAAAAAATCAAATAAAAGTTCACAGAATGTTAAGTAAATATGTATGCATTGAAAGTAAAGATAAAAATGCAAAAGGAACCCAATGTTTAAGAAAGCTACAACAGCATTAACAATTCAGTGTTTTTAGAACATAGTTTCTGAAAATCTTGTGTTTCTGAATTTCCATTGCTTCTTTAGGCAGTTTATTCCAATTAGAAACAGTTCTATTAAAAAAGTTATTCTTTGTTTTAGAGCTATATTTCTTTTGCCGAAGCAAAAGAGGTTTTCTATTATTTCGGTTTGTTATTGTGAAATAATTCAGTTGCTTAAGGTGTGTGTATCCTCTGAGAATTTTTTGGACTGAACATTTTTCAGCCGAAATTTCGAGCCCGTTAAGCCCTGCCCATTTTTCAAGTAAAATAAGTGATTCATCTAAATTTTGCCGTATATGATTTAAAAATAAAGCATTAATAATAATTTAGAAAAAAATTTGAAAAATATTTTGATTTTTTTAGAATTCCCAAAAAATGAATTTACTACAAAAAAATGAATGTTGTTAATTCAAATACAAATAACAAGGTGCAAGTTCCAGTGAATTAAAGCAAGTTCGTAGCCAAGATATGCTTGCCACTATTTTAATTCCATAGAACTTCGTTTCTTTTTCCTTTATGAATTTTAACAAATTTAAACTTTTTTTAATAAGTCGATGCTAAATGAGTAAAAAATAGCAGAAATTTTCTGGGAAAAAATAAAAAGCTCAAAGGTTCGAGTCGAATTATTAAACTAACGACTGAATAATAAAATTCACAAAGAAAATAAATTTAAGCACTAAAAATTCTTTTAAAAAATAAAATGAAGATAAAATTTACTAGTTAAAGTGTACAAGCATGATGCAAAATTTGATAATAAAAATTAAAAATATTATTTTAAAAAATCAACTAAATATTATAGGAAAGGAAAACTAAAAGCAACTAATAAAAAACAAGAATAAGGAAGGGCTTTAGGTGAAAATTATCAGTTGTCTAAGCAAGAAATTAAAATAATAATTAACAAAATCTCTTTCCAAAAATAAATAATGAAAATGAATTACAAAAAATTGCATGAAATGTGATTTTATTAAATTAAATAAATTATAATTGTACACATCAAAGAGATACCAGCTGAATTTATTAGAATATTAAGCAATCCCTGTGCTTAAACTATATATATTGAGGATTAAATTTTCTTGAAAAATAAATCAAAACAAAGGATGCAATTCATGAATATGTACAAAACTGAGAAACAACAAAAAAATAAAAGTTTAAACCGAAAGGGAAAATGAAAAAATTTAAATCAAGATAAAATCATAAACCAATAATATGAGAATGATCAATAAAATACCGTTGGAAGATGAAAAGATTGCCAAGTAGCGAGCAGAGGATTACCATTCACCAAGAATTTCAAAATGCTTATTTATTAAAGAAAAACTAAAAAATAAATAAATTTTGCCTTTGAAAAGAAACAAATTCTGAGGCGCTGGCTCGATAATAACTAAACATTCTAGAATAAGCAGTAATTTTTGCCCTTAATGTGTAAGAAAAGGCATATTCAAGAAATTAAAATAAAAAAAATGAGAAACTCCATTAAGTTACTTTACGTTGCAAATCTATTAAAAGATAAAGCAAAAATTTAAAAAAGTAATTTTCATTTTTTTAAATATTAACACAAGCTTGTTGAAATATTAGTCATCATTAAGGACCGAATTTGTATGCAAATGCATTTTTTTTTTGTTGCTAATATGCAATGGACTAATAGCACGAAAATGTTTTATTTTTATTTTGTTTAAAGCTTCTAAAACGCATTTTTTATGCATATTTGGCATTTTTTGCATTTTTGGCTTTGAATTTGAGAATATTGAAAAAAAAGTCTATTTAAATGCCAATAAAAACAATGCAGTAATAAATATTATTGATATGAATGCTTTTGATTTTCCAAAAAAAAAAATGTTAATAATTTTCTAAAATAACTCTTTAAACCACTAAGTAACAATTTTTTTTTATATTGGAATTAGTTCTCTCAAAATGAGGCTTTTAAAGTTTCTCTGTCAGTCCTACTTATAAATGACAAGAAATTGATGAATTTAAGTTTCAAATGAAAAATAATAATTGTTAAATTTGTTATGCTTTATGAGGTCTTTCATGCCAAGTGCGGATTTTTTAAGGATTTTTAATGCCAAATGATATTGGAGGAAATGAGACGCAGTCATTCAGTTTAGGCAAAAAATTAGTTTATTTGATTGACCGTATAAAAATTCTTTGGACGCACAAAAATTTATTGTACCCATAAAAATACAGTTGACGCATAAAATTTTATTGGACGCATAAACTGGTGTGCTGGGTCGTTTCATAAAAACCGTCACTTTGGGTGTTTCATAAATCCGCCAAATGGGTTTTTCATATTCATAAAAAACGCCACATGGGCGTTTCGTAAATTCCGCCAATTACATATATTTCGACAAAGCTTTTCATAACTTTGCTCAACCGCAATTCAATGAAACAATCTTAATGTAGTCCGATAGCTCTTGGTTAGCTTTTTTAATATACCAAAATTCAGATAATTTGATTGTTTTGAGAAAATATAGATTTTTTTTCACTTTTTATGGCTATAACTTAAATATTAATCAAATTATCTGAGTTTTGGTAAGTTAAAAGAGCGAACCAAGTACTATCGGATCACACCAACATAGTTAAATTTGGTGCCGTTTGAGCAAAGTTATGAGCGTTTTTGTCAAAATAATTCTAAATTTGGCGGAATTTATGAAACGCCTATGATGGCGGTTTTTATGAAATGGCCTAGCACCATCAAACAGCATCTAGGGCGATAATATTTTCAAAATTTCAGAACTGGGCGCCTTTGCTTAAAGATAGAAATCCCGAAAATTCTGGCTTAAAATTTTGGCATAATTAATTATTAAATGGCGTGAGAAAAATTCACTCTCTACTTGAAAAGTAAAAAATGAAGAAAAAAATTTAAAAACAATTAAAAAAGGCATGGATAAATGTCTTGATAGAAAAGATCCAATAATGTGTCAGGAATTAGCTGATGACGCCAAAAAATCAATTGAAATAGCCAAAAATTACAGACAGGAAATAGGTCAAATTTACCGGAATGCTTATTCCCAGCCTGATTTAAGCATTAGGGATTTGGCCGATAAATTAAAAGAGACGATGCGCGGAAACCAAAAATTATTTGAAAGGAAAAGACCAAATATTGAATTCAGTGATGAATTTATTGCCTATAAAATATAAAAGAGAAAATAAAAATAAAAAGTTAAAAAATGACTACTCAAAGACTGGAAAAGGCAACAGCAATGTTGCTCGAATCTTCTCAAAGGGAAACGGAACGGATGTGGAAAGAAATTGTTAGCTTAACAGAAGAAGTTGACGATCATACCAAGTCAGCGCGCAGTGCCCTAACTCGAGCAATAAAAACCCGACAAGAATGGTTTCTTGAACTATCTGTCTCTATTTGGCGTCTTTACAAAATTTTTGACAAAATTAATTTCGAGTCTGAGAAAGCCGAATCGGCATGGCAAGAAAATAAAAGATGCAAAGAAATTGATCAAGCAAAGACTCTAGAGGACAAAATGACAAAATCTTTTGAAGAAAAGAAATTTACATTCCGAATCAAGAAGAACTCATTTTCAAACCTTAGAATATGAAACTAAAGTGCAATCCGCTGTTCTAGGACCCGTGGGTAAGGTATAAATAAAAAAATGTCATAGATATATTTAAAAATGGGGACGAAATAATTGAAAAAAGTTGCCACATTAATTCAATATTTGGGTATTTTTATTTTAAAAACCCTATGATTACAAATGCTGAAGAACAATTGAAAGAAATTCTTTCAGCAATAATTGAGGAAATATATAAAAAAGAACAAGAAAATTTTAAAAGTAAAGTATTTTAAAAATTTCATTTGGCTTTGAATCTTTTTGCCTTCCCTCGAATTCCCCAAGTAAAAACACAGCAGAATCTCTAGTTCAAAAAGTTTTGGCCAAAGAAGAACTATATTCCCTATTTTATCCTTTGGACTATGTCATAACTTTGGAAATCACAATAATTTCTCTTCCAAAATGTCAACAATAAACCAAGAAATTAATTTTATAAAAAAAGAAGTCGAAAAAACATGGAAAATTGCTAGAAAGATTCTTAGACCTCAGACATTTTAGTAATTTTTTCAAATAGCCTTTTAAAACTGGTAAAAAGATACTATTTTGTAGCATTTAGCGCCCCAAACATTGGAAATTTATATTTTTCTTTTTTAGAATTGGTTGCAAAAATACAAAAAATGCCAGATAAAATTAGGACAGTTTACAAAAACATGGCTATAGCTATGCAAAAACTAGAAAGATGTATTTTAAGAAATCATCTTGACAGGTGCCAAGATGCTGAGAAAATAGCACAGGCAAGTATTCTACGAATTACTGGATATCTTAACCAGATTAAAAACTACCGATTAGATGCAAAGGTGTTATACAACAAATTAGATTTACAGCAATTAAACATTTGTCATTGAGCTTACGCCCAATGACTTTTCCTCCCATTGGGCTTACGCCCAATGACTTTCCCTCCCTTTGGCGTACGCCCAACGACTTTCCCTCCCATTGGGCTTACGCCCAATGCCTTTCCCTCCCGTTGGGCACACGCCCAATGACTTTCTTTCCCCATTGGGCATACGCCCGATGACTTTCTTTTCCATTGGGCATACGCCCAATGACTTTCTTTCTCATTGGGCATACGCCCAATGACCTTCATCTTATTTGGCATATGCCCAATAATTTTTTTCTTCCTGTTCGGCTTATGCCCGATGATTTCCCCTCTTTTTCACATTTTTTCATACTCATACATGTTTATAATAGAAAAAACCAACTCAAATAAACTTTGAGCGCATGAAGTTTTGATAATTCGTGCGCATCAAAAGAGGATCATGCCCACTCGCGCATCGAGCCCATAAGGTACCCAAGACTTTGGACCGAGGTTTCAGGAAATGGCACAATTTGTTCCCTTTAATTTGTGGTTTAAAATATATAATGGTCAAAAACCATACCGTGCTAAATCCAAAATTGATAGCTCCTGGGAGAGTCAGAATTCCTTCTCCAACATTTTGTACCTTCATTTTTAATATAAACGAAATAGTGGGCCTATGAGAATAACTGTAGCCCCTTAAAAATGATTATTTTTAAAAATCTTTTATTTGAAATTATTATATGTTGACCCCTTAAACCGAATCGTTCGAATCGTTCTCGGCAAGAACTCTTGGGTGTATGAGCACTTTTTTCTTTCGGATGTATTCGTCATTTTTCGAAAATTCTTTTACGAAATATGTTCTAGCCAGATTTTTGAATTTTAGGAAATCGGCGGAAGGTATGCTATACCTGAAAAATAATAATTTTGTTAAATTTGAGCCTAATGTTTGGTACCATATTGTTATTCCTTTCCCGTTTTTTTGCATTAGCATATTGATCGAGAAGAGGTCGGCATTTTCAGTATGAGCCGGGAAAAAAGCCGCGCTTCTACGCAGATACACAAAGAAATCCGTAATCCCCGAAACCGGGACTCCAAACCCTTGTGGTGTTGGAAGTATCTGATGCTCTAAAATACATCCCAATGGAGGAACCCAGCTCTGGTCTTCTTCTTTTGGTGCTTGTTCTTGGGCATATTTTAAAATTGTGTCCGGTTGTGCATTCTCAAGCATTTTCCAAAATTCTCTAAAAGTGTCATCGCGGTCGAAGAAGCGATGACGAAAGAACGTTGGGGAAATGACTAAGCATATGATTACTCGAAAAGCCAAAAGGAGAACGGAAAGACACATATTTAATAACCAAATTTACTCCATTTTGTGTCATTCATTTATTCATTCATTTATACGAAAAGGAACAGAGAGCAATTGATTGGGTGTTTTTTGGGACTTAATAAATTTGTTTGGAAATAATAAAAGGGTTCTCCTAGTCTTTACAAGGAAAGATCCGCCTTATCATTGTGATTATTGATAGGTGCGATAAAGTGGTGCAACGGCCAAAGGATACTGTTGTAGTATTGGTGGTAAAGGAAAATCGTTTTGAGTAAAATGTCTGAACCGTTAAGAACTGCCTTAGGAACAATGGTGGAGAATTTGATTAATAGAATAGAGAGACTTAAGTAAAGGGATTTTTAGCCACCGGGGAAAATTATCGACTAATTGTTAGTACACTGAAACGCCAATTTGGGGACATAAAAATTATTAGGGAGTCACTTCAAAACGAGTTACTGAAGTTACCTATTGCTAATGAATCTGACGGGTCGCTAGTTCGTGTTTTGAAGATTTAGAGAGAATTTGCAGGCAATTACATAATTCGGGCCTAAGTGAGGGTGAGGATGGTGAATTCATGCTAATGGCAGTAAAAAATAAGTTTCCAAGGGCGATTATTCTGGAGATTTAGAAAAAAGATAAAGAATCGGGTATAAAATGGAAAATAGGAGAATGGTGGGAAAATCTCAATGATGTCATATCGCTACGAGAGGAAGCAATTCGGTGTATACGCAGTCTTAATTTAGGGATGCCTTCCTTCCAAAAAAGGAACGAGGGAAACTTTTAAGGAACACAATGGGTTCCGACAAAATGGGTTTAATCGAACCGGCGAATTCCGGAGAGTTTTTAGCATACAGGCAGGTGATCGGAGTGTGGGAGCACGACCAGGGCAAATCACTGACAATGCACGATCAGGGACAATTCCTAATTGTTTTTTATGTGGTAGAACACATTGGGCAGCTAATTGTAGACAAGTGGTGAGTAGAGAGGCACGACTTAAAATTATCAATGAACAAGGTAGGTGTCACAAATGTCTAAGGAAAGGGCATACTAAGTTTCAATGCAATGGTAAAAATTGTGTTATCTGTAATAATGCTCATCATAAGGCTGTTTGTCCAAAAGGCCAAAATGTACATAAAACAGGAGCAAATGCGACCGAGATAGGGAATCGGAGCAATTACAGACTTGGGCGGGAAGCCCAGGAAACAAGAAATGGGAATGCTATGCCAGCCACCAATATAAAAAATGAGGAAAAAGAGATATTATTAATGACAACAAGAGTAAAGATTTTTTCAGGCAAAAGTCAGACACGTTATATTTCTGTACTTCTATTTTTCGACGCTGGCAGTCAGTCATCATTTATTACAGATGGTTTAATAATAGAATTGAGACCACCACGTGTTGGGGAAGGGTTTTTGGATTTAATGCCTATACGTGAAAAAACATCAACAAGAATTAATTCACCTAAATATTTTATAAATGTTGAACTAGAAAATGGTGAGAAAGAAGGAATAATTGTCAGAAGAATTGATAACATTACCAATAAATTAAAAAGGGTAAATTTGAATTCAGCAGAAACTCAACTGATTGAGGAGAAACCAGGTATTCTGATAGGTATGGCAGAATTTTGGAAATTCATTAAAGGCGTTTCTCCAATAACAGACAAATTATTTCGGATTTATACAACGGTCGGCCCAATAATTTGCGGCCAACTCGAGCACGACGGTAACAATTTGCAGTCAAAAGCAATTGCCGCCATGGTACAGGAAAAATCTGATAAAGAACCTAATCAATTCTGGGATTTCGAAACAATTGGTGTTTGGGATAATCCGGAAGAAAAAGATGACGAGGTGGCCCTTAAAATGTTTAACCAATCAATCGAGTTCAAAAATAACAGATATATTGTCAGTTGGCCATGGAAACGGTCAAAGGAAGATTGCCAACCAACTTTTCGTTAGCATATCGGTGTCTAGTAACATTGGTAAGTAAATTAAAAATATCGCCACGAGACGTTAAGTGTCAAAAAAGGAAGCACAATTATCCAGCATTGTGGAAACGTTGAAAGTATTTTATTTTTTTGTTTTATTCTAACTTTTTATTAATAGGTGCTCAAACGTTTCTATGTGGCCACAAATCCTCGTATTTTGAAGCCAAATTGCTTAACATCTCAGGGTAAATGATGTTAATTTTTTTTTAGTTTTTAATTTTTATCAGCACTGTGTCGGTCGGATTTGCTGCTTTGAAAATTCCATCCGGCAAAATGGTTGGCTGGATCGAAGCTACCTTTGGAATAGAAAGCAATGGCGAACTGTTCAGCAATGGTGAATTAGTGACAAAAACATTTTGTTTTTCTCAGGGAGACACTATTGGATGTCTACTGAACGAAAAAACTGCAAAAATCTCATATTTTCTTAACCGGGAGTTGGTGGGTACGTAGAATTTTTAAAAATTTATTTCATATACAGAATCAACTGATCTACCATGTCATTCCCCCTTAAACCGGCGATTTCTTTGCGCAACCCGGGCGACCGTGTTGAAATACGAACCGATGTCGAACTGCCTCAGACAATCGTGATATGGAATTAAGATGAAAAATTGTTTGAAAAAATAAAAATTTTATGTTATTCTTGTTCGAAAACAAACCCCTCCCTATGCGCTTATAGTTAGAATTTCACCGGGATAGAGATGAAAAAGGTCAAAATTTATAAAAAATGATAGGTGACACGGCCACTCTCCCTCTCTCTCTCTCTCTCACTCTCTTTTTACTCTCCCTCTTATTCTCACTCTATCTCACTCACACTCTTACTCTCCCTCTCATCCTTCTCACTCTCATCCTCTCTCTCACTCTCATCCTCACTCTATCTCCCTCACTCTCACTCTCTCTCTCACCCTTACTCTCACTCTCATCCTCTCTCTCTCTCTCTATCTTTCTCACACACACACGCACATACCACCCACGCACGCAAGCACGCGCACGCCCGCATACACAATGATTTTTTTTTTCGGCCATATACTACTTCTAACTATTCCCGGAAATGAGGTTAATGGCTTCGATTGAAACATCAATTTCCAATCTGCAGGTGAGCAAAATTCAAATTTGATTGGTCACATAAGAGAGATTCTAATTTTAACTTAAAAAAAATATTTATTTGTAAATAAGAATGGATGAATTCATATAATTATTTTTATAAATTTATTTTTGAAAATATCAAAATTCCATTATCTAATTTTTGTGCCGGTTCCGTCCGAAGTTTCCGTCATGCCAACGACAAGTGCCGAGCCGATTTTTCCCGACCCTTTGCTCCGATCGTTTCCCCCAATTTTTCCATTGTGCCGTTACCCCCATTTTTTTGTCCCGCTTTTTTTGCGGTTTAATTACCCAAGTTGGAGCGTTAATCAATAAACGAATTTATTGTGCTATATTGTTCAACTTTGCCCTCAAATTTCCGTCACTCGTCCCCTAAAATTCTGCCTCTTCCGCCCGTCCTTTCCCAAATCACGTCGCACCCCAAATTGAAAGCAATCCACCACCAAGTGGGCTATAAGCCTCTAAACGGTTCAGTCTCCCCCCCACTTGGCCGTCTTCTTGTCAACCCCTGTCCCTGTTCGTCCCAAACGAACAATTGCTTGCGCTGCTGAAAAAATCCGGCTATCCGACAAACCGCCATTTTACACCGTTTGAGAGTAAGAAAGGGTCACAAACCCCACAAAACAGTAATAAAAAAGCCCGTTCAGTGAAACGAGCAACCACTACCACAACTCGCAATACACGCAGCCGATCGCGGCAACCAAGTGTCAATCTGAACGAAGGACCGGAAGAAACGAAAAACGGAAACACCCCAAAAAGTGATCAGTCTCAATTCATTTTTTACTGATCGTACCGATATCCTCTTAGAACCTCGCTCAGCAACCCCGGAAAGTAACGACAAAGACAGTCTTACTTCAAACCCGGCCCAAACCCCAACAACCGAACCATCCACCCTACTTTCGTCCGAAATCCTAAAAATATTAAGCCAATTAAAAACCACCGAAAAACGCATCCAAACCCAACAACTCCAAAAGGCAATAAAATCGGTAAAACTACCGTAACAACGAATCAAAACGCGGGTATTGTCCAAAATTCAAAGGCCTTATTAAAGTTCACGAAAATCCGTGAAACCACCCCCGAGTGCCCCAATTTTCACGACAACTACGAGCCAGAGACCAACGAACAGTTCCTTACTGAATTGGCCACATTAGAAAATACCCATAGCGACATATGGACTAAGGCAGTTGATTCTTGCAAAAAACAAGAACAGCGACGTGTCCACTCCATGGACATTCAGACGACGAACATAAACGAAGCCGTTGTCAAAGCATTGCGTGCGGCAAATTTTAACCGCAAAATCCTTGACAAATTATACAGGACTCTCAATAGCCCAACCTTCCACACACGCGCGGCCCGTGACAAAAGCATTGTGTGTGTTACCAAACTGCAACAGAACTTAGTACATATATTTAAAATACTGTGACTTTAAATTGTGATCAATTGTGATAAAAAATAATAACCCACAAACGAGCATATTTTTTTCTAACTATAAAACATTAAATATATATTAAAAAAAATAAATTTTTTACATCCTAATTTAAAAAGGGGGTTAAAACTAATTGTAAATCTTACCAAACTAAATTAAACCCACCCTGTGCCCCAAACCTAAACACGAGTTTCCATTAAACGGAGACCCCCTAGAAAATAATCAATTTGGAGAACAAATAAATCAATTTGAATTTGAACAAAATTTTGGCCTAAGAGAATTTGACGAACCCATAATAATTCCCGAACCACAAGAGGACCAATTGTTGGACCCCTTCGAAAACACCGCTGAATCAGTAGACGAAGCATTTGGCGAACCCATCCAATTATACGACGACTCTCAAAATTTCTAGTAAATCAATTTGTAATTAACCCAACTGACTATTTCATCGTAAACCAAGATAATAAAATTACTATAAAACCATTTAATTTCGACAATTCTAAATTTAAATTTAAAATTACTATAGTTTTTTGTGTCTAAATCCATCGATACATTCCAAACCGAATCATCAAAATCTTTTCCGAATCAATTACCGAGGAGATCGTAAATACAGTCTTTACTGACTTAATTCATTCACCAAACCAGGTAACACAACAAGAACTATCAGAAATACCCAAAAAACTGCACCTAACAAAATTTTTAAAAAGAATTGAAAATTATCTGAGGAAACTGTTGAAGTCTAATTGGAAACCCCTTACAAACCACCCAATCTTAATTTTTACCAATCACAAGCACATTTTTTAAATGTCAGGGAATATTAGGAATATAATTCCCCTTCTTAACCGAATTGTTAAAAAGGAAATAGAAAATGTTCAAACCAAAATTGAGGAAAAGAAATTAGAGTATAATAAAGACGATATGAGATTGTGAACGTGTGTTTCACAAAACAACGGAGATAATAAGACGAATCGAACCAAATTTTGAAAAATAAAAGCCTTACACAAAAAATGGCTAAATTTAATGAGACAAATGGGGAAAGAAAATTATGCAGCAGAACAAAAAATTCAAAAAATATTCCGTGAGAAGCAAAATTATTTAAAAACAATTAAAGAAATAGATGAAATTCTCGATACAATCAGAGACATTAATTTAGAGGTAAAAAGAAGACTCAAAACATTTAAAACAACCTCCACCTCAGATAATGATTCGGAAAATGAAACGGATGGCGATGAGCAAGAAACCGCAGACGAAGACGCGCCGGAGGACGATGAAGAAAAGGAATCGGACACGAACCAAGAGGACGAATCACACGAAACTATTTTGATGAACCACCAAATCGAGAATCGCACTCTTACTCATTTTTCGGGTAAATTTTCGCAATGGCCCAGTTTTTGGGATGACTTCAAATCTTCGGTCCATAATGACCCAACCCTAGAAAGTATACAAAAATTAAAGTATCTCCGTGGACTCATACACGATGAACCCTACCGAATCGTATCGCCTTACTTTTCAAATATATTTCAAAATCTATCGTTTCAAATCAGTGTAAAGATACAAGAGATTCTGATTAATAACAAACAAATGGAAGAATTTATAAAATGGAGGTGGTTTGGATTTTATTTGATTATTTAACTTAAATGCATTCATATTACAATATTTTATTTTAGTTTTCTTTCATTCACTTAGTTTTTCAATTTATTTGTGCGAACAGTGAATAGAATCCGCGATTTTTAACTGTTAAAATAAAATTCGTTATTTTTTCTTTATAATTATTTTTTTTAATTGAAGATTTTTAATGTGAATTATTTTCTTTATTCTAAAAAATTTAAATTGATAATAAATTCTATATTGTATAAATGCTTTTTAAAGCGTAACAAAACTCGTTCAGAAGAAAATCTTTGCAAAGGATTGTGTCATTAATTACCAAGAGCGAATTTGTATGGATCTCCATTTTTGTTTATTTCGGGTTAATGATAATTTAAAAAGAATTTTAGCTTGGTTTGAAGTTTTAGGATACAATTTTATTTCAACAATCAAGAGCCCCGGCGTAATTTTGGCGGCGAAATTTGTCCTGTTGACCTGTACCGCTCTTTTTATACCTTGTAAGCTAAAAAAATTAGAATTTTTCAGGTTTTTTAAAAATTCGCGACATCGGTATTTTTTCAAAGAAAAAACTAGAGGGTTGGGTTTTCAAAAAAAATAGGGCGTGAATTTTCCTATTTTTTGGCTTAGCGTCGAATCCTGCGGCGCTGAATCGCAAGCGACGAACCGTGAGCACCGATTTGATGGTGCCCGGTTTTTTTCTGACCCCAATGACGACGCCTATCAGCATTGCCGAGCCTGCCATTTTAATTTCTTAAAACGAAAAAAACCGAAAATACACAAATAAGAGCTTAGAAGAAAAAAATGGGTTTTTTATTTTTAAAGAAATTTCTCGGTCTCGGTCTCGAGTCTCGGTGTCAAGTCTCGGTCTCGAGTCTCGGTGTCAAGTCTCGGTCTCGGTCCTCGAGTCTCGGGAAATTTTGGGTCTCGAGCAGCTCAAGAAATTACCGGGAGCGGGGGTCCCGCTAAAACGAGTTTTTTGGTCCCGGTTCCCCCGTTCCCGGTCCACCGCCAACTCCCGGTCCCGTTCCCGGTCAATTTACCGGGACAAAAAAATAAAATTCTCGGAAACCAAGAATTTGGATAAATTTTAAAATCCCATCACCGGCCGGGGCCCCGGTCAAAATTTTGGACCGGGACCGGGGGTCCCGGTAAAAACGGGGGGGTTTTTGCCCCGGGCGCCTCGTTCCCGGTCCATCGTCAACTCCCGGTCCAGGTCCCGTCCCCAGGTTTTTCAAAATTCCGGCCTCTAGTATTTTCATTTTTCTGCTTTTTTTAAGCTTATTCTTTCTTGTTAATATTACTATAAAATAATATTTTATCTTTTATTAAGGAAATCCATAAGAGTAATTTATTCCCCAGAATTTTTATTGATTGTTTTTTGAAAAACAAAAATTTCTAGAGTTAGATTTTCAAAAAAATAGTGTTCACACGAACAAAAATATTAAAATATTGATAAATAGAGACGCATAATTTCAGGCATAATCAAAATTATTTAGACTAATTCAAAATAATGAATATTACCAAAATGGCTAAATATGCAATTAAACTGGAAATATTTACAAAAAATGGCGAAAATGCAGCAAACATGCACAAAACTAAAATATACAAATAGGCACCAAAAAACCCAAATATTCAAATAAAAGCACCCACTTTTTTAAAAGCAAATAACAAAAAGAAAATGTCTGTTTTCCTACTAATTAGACCATGTAGAGTCCAGGAAAAAAATAATATGCATTTGCATAACATTGGCAGCCATACTTATTTGACTTTTTGTGAACGGTTGGAAAGTTACGCATGAATTGAATTTTATTAAATTTTCAATAAAAAGATACATAATTTTGGCTTTTATTTGCTTATTTTATCCGGAGTGAGCGGAAAAGCCTCTTTCTGCGTTTTTATATCAATTTTTTATGGGTATTAAAGGTCAGTTTAACGTAAGAAGACTTTGAAAAAAAAAATTTCTTAAAATTCTGCAATAAGCATTTATTTTGATAACTATTTTCAAAAGATTGTTTTCTAAATTTTTTCACTTAATACAAAGAAAAATTATCAGAAATATAATTTATTTTTTATATGTTACTTAATTTTTCTAGTATTTCATTCCCAAAATACCTTCTTTCCACTGTCAAAAATAGTTAGTTCGTTTATTTGTTAATTCTATTAAGAACATTTTTTTGTTTTTTTCAATAAAGTAAGTTAATTCTTATTTTTTAAATATTTATTTAATAATTTATTATGTCAATGAAAGCATATTGCATTTCTAATTTTACAAATAAGGCACTGATCATTAGCTACAATGTTTGTATTTAATCCAAATTTCAAAATGAAAATTTTTGATAAAAAAAAACTCACTGATAGTAAAATATCAAAGATGAGTTGAAATTAGTGTAAAGTGCCGTAATTTTAATAGGCCGGGTCAAAAAAAAATGATTAACAAAAGTTTATTGTTTAATTATCTTCTATAGCAATATAAATTTAGCAAACTCGTTTTCATTCGTTCGCTTTAATGAGTTAATTTCTTGGCCCTCTCGGACACCATCCTTTTTAAGGCTTTGCTCCTTCAAATTTAAGGTTGCTTTTAGAGCTTAATTGTTTTTTTTTAATAAGCCAATTTATTTCATTTTCCGTTTTTATTATTTTTCTTTCAGTTCTCTACTCAAGAATTTCATTAGAATTCATATTTATTTATTTTAATATTGTTTTCAAATCATTTATTTGTATGGTGGGACTTTTAATTTTGTGTGCCTTTTTATGTTTTTTCATAGTTTTTTGATGATTTTTAAAAGTAACAGTTTCTTTCTAGATTTTTTATGATATGTTTTTAATGGTTATTTTATTAAAGACCATTGATATCAAAAAAAAAAATCCCATGGCTCGGGCAATATTGCCTTATTTAATTAATATTATTAAGGTTTTAATAATTGATATTTGGATTATATTTGTATAGGTATTATTATTCCATTCAGAATCCGAAAGGATATTTTGAAAGGAGAATGTTATCAAGGTGTTTCTTTCTTTTTTCAATAAATCAATAATAAATAAACTTTGATGAAATTGGTGAATAATTGAAATTTTAAAAAATATAATTTTTCAGCCGTTATAAGTTTACTATCGGCACCACCGGCCCCCTTTTATTGTTTTTTGTTCGCTTTTTGAATAAAAATTTTCTAAATGAGGGTTTTTGACCCTAAATGAGGCTTTTTTGCCAGCAAAATGATGCTTTTGAAAATTTTCATCTGGCAACCCTCGTAATAGTGTTTAATCTTTCTTTTTATGTTAAATGTACAAAAAACCTCAAACTTTATTTCGAAACATCTAATATAATAAATATTTTAAGAGTTTTTGATTATTCTCTCAGAATCGGAATTTTTTTTCTCTTTTTATTTTGTTAGAGTTTCGGTGTTCTTTCCAAGCGGGCCAAAGTTGGCCTTACAATTATTTCTTTAGAAAATTTTTAGTTGTAAATTGAAATCGGGCCAAGTTTAACATCCGTCTGGACTACGATAAGATCGGTTTTAACCCCGGGCTTAAAATGATAGCAAAATTGGTGAGAAATAACTAACAAAATTAAAAAAAAGTTGAATTTTAAGGGGTTGAACAGCTTGTGGGGGAAATTTTCGATGCGGAATACCCTTTGCACATCGAAAATTATTAATAACATGGAGGTGTGTGCTGAAAAGTGTCGAACATCCTCTTGTCGTTGTGGACCACGATGCTGCGAGAATCATATTGTATGAATACATGGAGAGGGTCTACAAGCAGGATGGGTGCAAATTGCTGTATTGCGACACAGGTAATAAAAATTGTTTATCGTCTTGATTTTTTATTTAGACTCTTTGATATTTTCGCATCCGCGTGGTCATTGTAAGTTGGAAGAGGGAAAATTTCTGGGGTAAAAAATAAAATTATTATAAGAATAACTTTATATTTAAGGGAGATCAAAATCCCGGGCTTTACATTGAATAAGGACAACGAGATGGATTATGAGGAATTCAGGGAGATGGTCTTAGGATATCGAGAAGGTTTCAAGAGAGCATTTCGTTATCCAGAGAAGACCGGGCCAGCTAGGGACAGTAGAATGCTATCGAGGGATATGACGAAAGAATATCGCCGGTGCAGAAGAAGGGGATAATTGATGATGACTTAAATGTTTTACCTTTTGGATACTATTAAAAAGAAATTTTATTTGCCTGTCCTTATGCTAATGTTGTTTGCATATGAATATTTCACAATAATTAATTCCCAGATATTTTTATTTTTAAGGATGCAGAAGAAAAATTTCCAGGAAGTCCCAAAAGATAATCGCCGCGCACGAAACATCGAAATTATTTCCAAAAAAGACCAGACCTAGGAAAATATTACGAAGAAGTAGAAAGCCACGAAAAAGAAAGGAATAAAACAACATGTGTCGACATTTTATTTCAAAAACCCCCCAAAAGAAAATGCTGCGAAAAACCGAGTTTATGCGCCGACAACAATCGTACTGTATTCTTATTTTTGGTTTTTGTCTCTGAGGGTCAAAATTGTTGTTGTCTTTCAAAAGAAGAAAAACAGCAGTTAGATGTTGCTAGAAGATCAGTTGAAGAAGTCATTATGGAAACTATTAGGATATCTAATGAAGCCAGAGAGTTTTCTTTTTCAGCTCATAAACCAATGGTCGAAGCACAAAATATTAAAGATAGAAATCCCGAAAATTCTGGCTTAAAATTTTGGCATAATTAATTATTAAATGGCGTGAGAAAAATTCACTCTCTACTTGAAAAGTAAAAAATGAAGAAAAAAATTTAAAAACAATTAAAAAAGGCATGGATAAATGTCTTGATAGAAAAGATCCAATAATGTGTCAGGAATTAGCTGATGACGCCAAAAAATCAATTGAAATAGCCAAAAATTACAGACAGGAAATAGGTCAAATTTACCGGAATGCTTATTCCCAGCCTGATTTAAGCATTAGGGATTTGGCCGATAAATTAAAAGAGACGATGCGCGGAAACCAAAAATTATTTGAAAGGGAAAGACCAAATATTGAATTCAGGGATGAATTTATTGCCTATAAAATATAAAAGAGAAAATAAAAATAAAAAGTTAAAAAATGACTACTCAAAGACTGGAAAAGGCAACAGCAATGTTGCTCGAATCTACTCAAAGGGAAACGGAGCGGATGTGGAAAGAAATTGTTAGCTTAACAGAAGAAGTTGACGATCATACCAAGTCAGCGCGCAGTGCCCTAACTCGAGCAATAAAAACCCGACAAGAATGGTTTCTTGAACTATCTGACTCTATTTGGCGTCTTTACAAAATTTTTGACAAAATTAATTTCGAGTCTGAGAAAGCCGAATCGGCATGGCAAGAAAATAAAAGATGCAAAGAAATTGATCAAGCAAAGACTCTAGAGGACAAAATGACAAAATCTTTTGAAGAAAAGAAATTTACATTCCGAATCAAGAAGAACTCATTTTCAAACCTTAGAATATGAAACTAAAGTGCAATCCGCTGTTCTAGGACCCGTGGGTAAGGTATAAATAAAAAAATGTCATAGATATATTTAAAAATGGGGACGAAATAATTGAAAAAAGTTGCCAAATTAATTCAAAATTTGGGTATAAAAAGCATAAAATAAGTTTTTATTTTAAAAACCCTATGATTACAAATGCTGAAGAACAATTGAAAGAAATTCTTTCAGCAATAATTGAGGAAATATATAAAAAAGAACAAGAAAATTTAAAAAGTATTTTAAAAATTTCATTTGGCTTTGAATCTTTTTGCCTTCCCTCGAATTCCCCAAGTAAAAACACAGCAGAATCTCTAGTTCAAAAAGTTTTGGCCAAAGAAGAACTATATTCCCTATTTTATCCTTTGGACTATGTCATAACTTTGGAAATCACAATAATTTCTCTTCCAAAATGTCAACAATAAACCAAGAAATTAATTTTATAAAAAAAGAAGTCGAAAAAACATGGAAAATTGTTAGAAAGATTCTTAGACCTCAGACATTTTAGTAATTTTTTCAACTTCTACGCAGATACACAAAGAAATCCGTAATCCCCGAAACCGGGACTCCAAACCCTTGTGGTGTTGGAAGTATCTGATGCTCTAAAATACATCCCAATGGAGGAACCCAGCTCAGGTCTTCTTCTTTTGGTGCTTGTTCTTGGGCATATTTTAAAATTGTGTCCGGTTGTGCATTCTCAAGCATTTTCCAAAATTCTCTAAAAGTGTCATCGCGGTCGAAGAAGCGATGACGAAAGAACGTTGGGGAAATGACTAAGCATATGATTACTCGAAAAGCCAAAAGGATTACGGAAAGACACATATTTAATAACCAAATTAACTCCATTTTGTGTCATTTATTTATTCATTCATTTATACGAAAAGGAACAGAGAGCAATTGATTGGGTGTTTTTTGGGACTTAATAAATTTGTTTGGAAATAATAAAAGGGTTCTCCTAGTCTTTACAAGGAAAGACCCGCCTTATCATTGTGATTATTGATAGGTGCGATAAAGTGGTGCAACGGCCAAAGGATACTGCTGTAGTATTGGTGGTAAAGGAAAAAACTACCGATTTGAAGCAAAGGTGTTATACAACAAAATTAGATTTACAGCAATTAAACATTTGTCATTGAGCTTACGCCCAATGACTTTTCCTCCCATTGGGCTTACGCCCAACGACTTTCCCTCCCATTGGGCTTACGCCCAATGCCTTTCCCTCCCGTTGGGCACACGCCCAATGACTTTCTTTACAGGCAAGTATTCTCAAATTACTGGATATCTTAACCAGATAAAATTAGAGAAAAAATAGAACCCCTCAGGCGGTTTAGACACCAATGACTTTTCCTCCCATTGACGCCCAATGCCTTTCCCTCCCAATGGGCTTACGCCCAATGACTTTCCCCCCCATTGAGCTTACGCCCAATGACTTTTCCTCCCATTGACGCCCAATGCCTTTCCCTCCCAATGGGCTTACGCCCAATGACTTTCCCCCCCATTGAGCTTACGCCCAATGACTTTTCCTCCCATTGGGCTTACGCCCAATGACTTTCCGTCCCTTTGGCGTACGTCCAACGACTTTCCCTCCCTTTGGCGTACGCCCAACGACTTTCCCTCCCATTGGGCTTACGCCCAATGCCTTTCCCTCCCATTGAGCTTACGCCCAATGACTTTTCCACCCATTGGGCTTACGCCCAATGACTTTTCCTCCCATTGACGCCCAATGCCTTTCCCTCCCAATGGGCTTACGCCCAATGACTTTACCTCCCATTGGGCTTACGCCCAATGACTTTCCCTCCCTTTGGCGTACGCCCAACGACTTTCCCTCCCATTGGGCTTACGCCCAATGCCTTTCCCTCCCTTTGGCGTACGCCCAACGACTTTCCCTCCCATTGGGCTTACGCCCAATGCCTTACCCTCCCATTGAGCTTACGCCCAATGACTTTTCCTCCCATTGGGCTTACGCCCAATGACTTTTCCTCCCATTGACGCCCAATGCCTTTCCCTCCCAATGGGCTTACGCCCAATGACTTTACCTCCCATTGAGCTTACGCCCAATGACTTTTCCTCCCATTGGGCTTACGCCCAATGACTTTCCGTCCCTTTGGCGTACGTCCAACGACTTTCCCTCCCTTTGGCGTACGCCCAACGACTTTCCCTCCCATTGGGCTTACGCCCAATGCCTTTCCCTCCCATTGAGCTTACGCCCAATGACTTTTCCACCCATTGGGCTTACGCCCAATGACTTTACCTCCCATTGACGCCCAATGCCTTTCCCTCCCAATGGGCTTACGCCCAATGACTTTACCTCCCATTGGGCTTACGCCCAATGACTTTCCCTCCCTTTGGCGTACGCCCAACGACTTTCCCTCCCATTGGGCTTACGCCCAATGCCTTTCCCTCCCTTTGGCGTACGCCCAACGACTTTCCCTCCCATTGGGCTTACGCCCAATGCCTTACCCTCCCATTGAGCTTACGCCCAATGACTTTTCCTCCCATTGGGCTTACGCCCAATGACTTTTCCTCCCATTGACGCCCAATGCCTTTCCCTCCCAATGGGCTTACGCCCAATGACTTTACCTCCCATTGAGCTTACGCCCAATGACTTTTCCTCCCATTGGGCTTACGCCCAATGACTTTCCCTCCCATTGGGCTTACGCCCAATGCCTTTCCCTCCCATTGGGCATACGCCCGATGACTTTCTTTTCCATTGGGCATACGCCCAATGACTTTCTTTCCCATTGGGCATACGCCCAATGGCCTTCATCTTATTGGGCATATGCCCAAGGCTTACGCCCGATGAGTTCCCCTCTTTTCCCCATTTTTTCATACTCATACATGTTTATAATAAAAAAACCAACTCAAAACTATTTTTATAAACATGCTTGTTAAAAAAATATATGATAGGGAATATTCAACAAAACAGTATCGGGAACAAATTCGTGAGGAATATTTACATGTTCAGGTTTTGTGTCAAAGTACATACATGTGGACCTATTGAGCGAGGTAGAAACACGACATTTATTGTTACAACACGATATCGAATCGAGTATTCGGTCCAATCTGCGCACTTAAACCATGAGCCCCCAACTGTAAATATTTTCTTGGAACTGTTTCATTTGCTCTATCTTCCAAAGGCTGGTGCGTTGTATAAACTAGGAGAATAACAGTAGCCCCTTAAAAATGATTATTTTTTACAATCTTTTATTTGAAATTATTATATGTTGACCCCTTAAACCGAACCGTTCGAATAAAATGTATTCCGTTCTCGGCAAGAACTCTTGGGTGTATGAGCACTTTTTTCTTTCGCGAAATATGTTCTAGCCAGATTTTTGAATTTTAGGAAATCGGCGAAAATCCGTAATCCCCGAAACCGGAACTCCAAACCCTTGTGGTGTTGGAAGTATCTGATGCTCTAAAATACATCCCAATGGAGGAACCCAGCTCTGGTCTTCTTCTTTTGGTGCTTGTTCTTGGGCATATTTAAAAATTGTGTCCGGTTGTGCATTCTCAAGCATTTTCCAAAATTCTCTAAAAGTTTGATTGGTATCTGCTAAAGTCTAACCCCTATACATCTCATATTCGTCAACTTCGGCAGCAGGCCAATTTCCGCCCGCGCCATATTGTTGCAAAGTTGTTTGATCCTCTTTCAACGATTAATTTTGTAAACGCCTAATTCTTCTTTTTTTCTAACAAGATGTGACCTTAATTTAGCGGAAATTTAGCGACAAAAGCGTGTCGGGTTCTTCATTAGTTTTGATCTTATCCAGAATGGTTAACTCACATCACATTAACACGATCCATTTTTATGTAGTTGCATTTCGGAAGTTTGTAATCGTAAGGTATTCTAAATTTTACTAGTCCGATATAACTTGCCCAAAAATGAGATTCCAAAATGGTGTCGAGCCAATTGTCAATGTTTCCATTTAGGTCATTTTTTGTTGGTCTAATAATTTCAGCGTTTTTGAAATTTTCATAGCATTGATTTGGGTTTGTCATTTTTAATGGTAATAGAAAAATTTTTTAATTGCCATACTATGTTTAAATTTGATACGCTTTTATATTGTGAAGGTTGTTGATTTTCTCGTGAAAATTATACATAAATAACACAATTTTAATCGCAGCATATCCTGGTGTTTTCCGGTTATTTACAATTATTTTTGAAAACAACATTTTGTAGAATTAAAAATTTTCGTGGCAGGCTTTTCCTGTTATTTACATTTATTTATTTTCGCATTTTAATATAACATTATACAGAATTAAATAATGATTAATTTTTCGTAGCATATTCTGGGTTTTCTTTGTTATTTACGTTCACTTATTTTCGCATTTGAATATAATATTATGCAGAATTAAATAATGATTAATTTTTCGTGGCATAATCTAGGCTTTTCCAGTGATTTCTAATCCTATTTACAATGTTAAAATTAAAATTATATACATCCCTTCATTAGTTTATTCATTAAGTTTTTTTCAATTGTTTTTTGTGTACATGGTTTGGCGGTTTCATTTAATTAACCAATAGGAAAGTCATTTAACCATCGCGGGGCAAAAAAACCCAATAATGGCTCCACTTTTTTGTGCATATGGTGAAGGGCATCTATTTGCCCTTAAGACAATTTAACAACACATTCAAACCGAACCTAATGACATGTGAAAACCAAAAATGAGGCGGTATCGGGCGATATTATTTTCCGTATAAATTGAGGCGAAATTTGAACAAAGACTAAAGAGGGCATAGCTTTCAATATTGCATTAATTTCTATACATCAAACTTAAGAAATGCGCTCGTTAGCACTATTTCCTTGTTTTTATTCCCTTTAATTTTTGTTTATTAGCGTCGACACCTTATAATTAACCTTTATTTAGCATATTTTGTGTTTTTTAAATAGAATTCTTTTCAAAAATATGTATTTTAAGATTTTCGTGCCGATAATTGTGATAGATCATAAAATATAAAATTCCTATCCATGAGCCGTCACTAGACGTTAAGTGTCAAAAAAGGAAGCACAATTATCCAGCATTGTGGAAACATTGAAAGTATTTTATTTTTTTTATTTTATTGTAACTTTTTATTAATAGGTGCTCAAACGTTTCTATGTGGCCACAAATCCTCGTATTTTGAAGCCAAATTGCTTAACATCTCAGGGTAAATGATGTTAATTTTTTTTTAGTTTTTAATTTTTATCAGCACTGTGTCGGTCGGATTTGCTGCTTTGAAAATTCCATCCGGCAAAATGGTTGGCTGGATCGAAGCCACCTTTGGAATAGAAAGCAATGGCGAACTGTTCAGCAATGGTGAATTAGTGACAAAAACATTTTGTTTTTCTCAGGGAGACACTATTGGATGTCTACTGAACGAAAAAACTGCAAAAATCTCATATTTTCTTAACCGGGAGTTGGTGGGTACGTAGAATTTTTAAAAATTTATTTCATATACAGAATCAACTGATCTACCATGTCATTCCCCCTTAAACCGGCGATTTCTTTGCGCAACCCGGGCGACCGTGTTGAAATACGAACCGATGTCGAACTGCCTCAGACAATCGTGATATGGAATTAAGATGAAAAATTGTTTGAAAAAATAAAAATTTTATGTTATTCTTGTTCGAAAACAAACCCCTCCCTATGCGCTTATAGTTAGAATTTCACCGGGATAGAGATGAAAAAGGTCAAAATTTATAAAAAATGATAGGTGACACGGCCACTCTCCCTCTCTCTCTCTCTCTCTCTCTCACTCTCTTTTTACTCTCCCTCTTATTCTCACTCTATCTCACTCACACTCTTACTCTCCCTCTCATCCTTCTCACTCTCATCCTCTCTCTCACTCTCATCCTCACTCTATCTCCCTCACTCTCACTCTCTCTCTCACCCTTACTCTCACTCTCATCCTCTCTCTCTCTCTATCTTTCTCACACACACACACGCACATACCACCCACGCACGCAAGCACGCGCACGCCCGCATACACAATGATTTTTTTCAGCATGGTAAAAGGGGGCTGGGATGGAGGGGGAGGAAATGTTGAAGGGAGGGAAATTTGGAACAAGATTTACGGCCATATACTGCTTTTAACTATTCCCGGAAATGAGGTTAATGGCTTCGATTGAAACATCAATTTCCAATCAGCAGGTGAGCAAAATTCAAATTTGATTGGTCACAAAAGAGAGATTCTAATTATTTGTTTTTAATTTTTAAAAAATTATAGTAAATATTTTTCTTTTTTTGTTTTAGCTTTTTTGGTTTTAAAATGTATAATCTAGTTTCTTTATTATTATTCGTTTTTAATTATGATATTTAAAGGTAGGATATTTTGATTATTCTATAAAATAAACAAAAAAAATTTTATTATCAGGCCTAGTTTCTTCTGTTGAACTCATCCTGAACTCGAAATTCTTTATTTATTTTTTGCATTTTTCCTTTTCTTTATCTTTTTGTTTTGAATTCATATATATAAAATATATATTCAAAATATTGTATTACTTATTTATTTTTACTGAGAGTTGGATTATGCGCTCTTTTACAACAGGTGCTTTATACACATTTCAACAAAGTTTAACCAAATTTAATTAGGTTAAAATGTTCACCCACATTTGTATATTTTTCATATTTTATAATTTTGTTTTTTCATAAATTTACATGCTTTACATTTTATTGCTTTTATTAAGTGGCAAATTTTTAAATCTTCCTGCGCTCCATGTGGAGGATGCCATTGAGTTACGCTGGTCGATCTTACGTCATCATTTAAGTACCATTACCGAAATATAATACAAACTTTATTATTAATTTTGTAGTAAAAAATTGTTTATTCAATTATTACAAATAAATAATTTGAAAATATGATTATATTCCTTTTTTAACTTAAAAAAAATATTTATTCGTAAATAAGAATGGATGAATTCATATAATTATTTTTATAAATTTTTTTTTGAAAATACCAAAATTCCATTATCTAAATATTAAAATTGTTAGAACAATTTAAAGTCACGAATTTCAACTTTTTTTTTTGGTATGGGTTTTTTTTTTGAAAGGGTTTTTGGTAAATTTTTGATAACGCCAAGAAAACTAATAAAAAAATTTTTTGATTTTTATTTGTTAAAATTCTTTAAATAATTTTTTGTTTTTAAAATAAATTTTTTATTAATGAGATAATTTTGTCCGGCGGTGCCGATAGGCGTCGCCGGTGAAAATTTTGAGATTTGGGAGATTTTGATAACAACTTAGGCACAAAAAATTACCTTTTAGGGGGATTTTTCAAAAATTAGGGCGTATCAATGGGAAAGTTTAACTTCGTTTCTTCGGCCGTTTTCCTCGGCCAAATGGGCCGGGGCCGGGGACGGGACCGACGATGACCGGGGAACGGGTCCCGGTTGAAAACCCCCGTTTTGCCGGGGCCCCCGTCCCCAATAATTTTCCAAAAAATCCGGGGGCGGGGACGAGGCCCCCGGGAAATCCCGGCCGGGGCCCTGTCCCCGCCGGTCTCTACTTATAATTCAAAAAATGAAGAAAACATAAAGATTTGAGAGACCTAAATATTCCATTTTTTAAAGCGTAACAAAACTCGTTCAGAAGGAAATCTTTGCAAAGGATTGTGTCATTAATTACCAAGGAGCGAATTTGTATGGATCTCCATTTTTGTTTATTTCGGGTTAATGATAATTTAAAAAGAATTTTAGCTTGGTTTGAAGTTTTAGGATACAATTTTATTTCAACAATCAAGAGTCCCGGCGTAATTTTGGCGGCGAAATTTGTCCTGTTGACCTGTACCGCTCTTTTTATACCTTGTAAGCTAAAAAAAATTAGAATTTTTCAGTTTTTTTAAAAATTCGCGACATCGGTATTTTTTCAAAGAAAAAACTAGAGGGTTGGGTTTTCAAAAAAACTAGGGCGTGAATTTTCCTATTTTTTGGCTTAGCGTCGAATCATGCGGCGCCGAATCGCAAGCGACGAACCGTGAGCACCGATTTGATGGTGCCCGGTTTTTTTCTGACCCCAATGACGACGCCTATCAGCATTGCCGAGCCCGCCATTTTAATTTCTGTTATGTCCGAGAGTTTTTATATTTGTCCAATAAGTGTAGATTATTTATGCGAGTCAACAACAATAATAAATAATGAATAATAATAAAGAAAGAGAAAGACGAATGGCGAATGGCATCCGAGTGAGCGGATGCAGGAGTATTTATAACCAAATAATCAATAAGTCATTGTCAGAGTGAGACAGAGAAATAACATAATTAAATAGTGTATGTCAGAGAAACAGACATACATAAAACCTCCCCTTTAAGTTTGAACTAAGGGCTATAAGTTTTGGGCGGACGCCTTAATCGCATTGATCTACGTAATGGCGGTGGTTCCTGGTTCAATCTTGGTTCCGGCGAATTCTGTTGTTGATCATTGGCAAAATGTACTCGTCGAGGACTGTGCACTGGCGTGATGTTCAACGGTTGACGAACCGGTGACGGGGTACGATTTTGCAACAAAGGAATTGTCTGATTTTGATCGGGAACCTTATAAGGAATGGGAACCGACAAACGCATTTGATTTGAATGTCGTCTTATTGTTGCGTTTAATTTATCCGAATAAATTTGCCAAACTACACCATTACCTTTGACAATTTTACCGTAAAGCCACATACGTTTGTCGTTTCTGTAATTGATGAACAGAACTCGATCTCCAACTTTGAAAACACGTTCTTTGACACCATGTTTTGTGTTGAAGTACTGTTTCATTGTCGTTTGTGTGATGGTGTTGTTGTCAACTTCTTTCTTCAAAACTGGTTTCAAAAGGGACAAAATAGTTTTGATTGGTCGCCCTAAGAAAAGTTCAGCTGGCGTCCTTCCTTGCAAAGTCTCGATAGGAGTACTGCGATAAGCTAACAGAAAATTTTGAACCCATTCGCTATCATTACTTGAACATTTCTTCATGTTTCGCTTGAAAGTGTCAACGAATCGTTCCGCGAGTCCATTACTCTGTGGGTGAAATGGAGGGGAAAACGAATGTTTGATACCTTTTGAACTGAAAAATTTGTTCATTTCAGTTGATTTGAAAGGGGGACCATTGTCAGAAACAATTTCTTTTGGTAGGCCATAACGAGAAAACAACCAAGTAAGTTGTTTGATTAAAAACTGTGCCGAAGTACTGTTCATTTTGATCACTTCTGGCCATTTGCTGAATGAATCAACGATGATGAGGTACTTGAATCCATCTGCACATGGGCCAGCAAAATCCATATGCAAACGTTCATACGCCTCTCCTGTTGATGGCCAAGGGCGAAGTGGTACTTTTGTCGGCATTTTGGCTGCAAAAGCACAATCGGGACATGACCTAACCAACCGTTCAATGTCCAAATCAATTTTCGGCCAATATACGAATTGACGTGCGAGCGCCTTCATCCTGACTATGCCTGGGTGTGTGAAATGCAAAGTTGAGAGAATGCGCTGTCGCAGTGCCAATGGAACAATGATCCTATCTCCAAATAAAAGGCATCCATTGATTTGTGAAATTTTTGAACGTTGGACAAAATATGCGGACAATTTAGCGTCCAACTCTTTTGGCCAACTTGTACGGCAACATTGCAACACTTGCGATAGCACTTAGTCGTTCTGCGTGTGCTTGGCTACCTCAACCGAATCAATCGGAAGTTGTTCAAAATTCGCCTGAAAAACATATTCAACGGCGCTTGCGCTTATCTCAAATTCTTGTTCTGAATGGGAAGAGAAAGATTCGGTTGTGGCTATGACTTTTTCTTCATTTTCCACGGTGCGTTGATCAGCAATGAGCCGAGACAACATGTCTGCTTGACCAAAATCTTTTGTTGAAATATATTTTATTTTGAAATCATAATTTAAAAGAATGAGAGCCCATCTTTGAAGTCGTGAAGCCGTGTAAATTGGAATACCAGTCTTCGAACCAAAGATTGAGATCAGCGGTTTGTGATCGGTGAGAAGCACAAAAGGACGGCTATAGAGCATCTTGTGAAATTTCAAAACGGCAAAGATGAGTGCTAGGCCTTCTTTCTCAATTTGGGAATAATTTTGTTCGGTCGGAGATAGTGACCTCGAGGCATGCTCTACCACTTTTTCTGTACCGTCAACGAATTCGTGACTAAGAGTCGCGCCGATGCCATATCGACTTGCATCAGCAGCTACGATTATGGGCTTACTTGGATCATAATGCGTGAGCAAAAGATCAGAACGAATTGTTTGTTTTGCTTCATCGAACGCATTTTGCTGAGGCATGTCCCAATGCCACTTAACATCCTTTTTCAACAATTCATCCAGCGGAGCTCGGAGGTTGCGCATCTTTTTAACGAAACGGGAATAATAATTTATTGCACCGAGAAACGAGCGAAGCGTTTGTGTGTCCGTGGGAGCCGGAAGACGAGCAATCGCTTCGGAACGAGCCGGATCTGGACGAATGCCATCTGCTGAGATGATGTGCCCAAGGAATTTTAACTGAGGACAAAGAAATTTGCATTTGCTTGGCTTAATTCTGAGCCCCCAATCCTGTAAGCGGGAAAAGAATTTAAACAGAGTGGTATAATGGTCCTGAATATTGGAACTTGCGACTATAAAGTCGTCTAAGTACACAAAAACACCCGGAAGTCCAGCGACCATCTCATCCATTAATTTCTGAAAAATGGACGGTGCTGACTTAATACCGAAAGGTAATCGCTGAAATTGGAATAGACCCTTGTGAGTGTTTACACAGACCAACTCTTTGGATTTGTCATCTAATTCAAGCTGCAAGTATGCATCCTTGAAATCAATTTGTGAGAAAATTGATGCTCCACGCAACGAATTAAAAATGTCGTCGGGTCTAGGAAGAGGGTGACGGTCGAGCTCCAAGGCATCGTTTAGTCCGGTTGAAAAGTCAACGCATACCCTAATTTCGCCCGATTTCTTTCGAACAGCCACAATGGGTGCTGCCCATGAACTGAAATCGATTTTTTAATGGCCCCAATTTTCAACAGACGATCCAATTCATTGTCGACGGTCTCACGTACACCATGAGGTACGGGCCGTGCGCGACAGAAAATCGGTTTGGCAATCCTTTTTGAGATAAAGGTGAGCCCTGAATTTAGTGCAATGTCCTAAAGAGGGATTGAAAACATTTGAAAAATCGTTTTTGAGCTGATTCGTTAATTCATCAGATGTTAACGAATTTGGCAAAATTGCATGCACAGGCTGAAATTCGCCTATATTCAGAGTCGTTGCAATGGGTATCTTCAGTTTTTGCTCAAATGCACGGATCCAAGGGAGACCGAAGAGATTCAGCACACCGTCTGGAGAAACATAGCATTCAAGGCTAAGAATTGCTCCTCTGTACTGAACTTCGCAATTGAAAAATCCTGACAAAACAAATTTGTGACCCGAGTACGATTTGCCATGGGACTTCCCTGATTTAAGAGGTGGTTTACCCAATTTTTCCCAAAGACTAGTTTGAATAACAGTAATCCGGGAGGCAGTATCGATTATAAGCGAAACTGGCCGGTCATTGATCAGGCATTCCAAAGTGAGCCATTGATCGGTTGTGCCATCCACGCTCAGGACTGACATTGAATCGCGGCTTTGTTTGTTTCTGCCCTTCGTCCACCAACATTCCGTTGTTAAATGTCCAACTCGACCACATTTTGAACATGTAGGCCGATGTTGACAATTGCGTTCCCAATGCCATTGATTGCACCAACGGCATTTGAATCGTGGGAGCACATTTGACTGCTGACCATCTCGCTTTGAGCTTGATTGGCCTTCAAAACGAGTCGGTGACTTTGAACGTGGGCCTTTTTTCGGTCGCCAATTCTTTGATTTTTCGACTATGCGCTGCGGACGAGCTGAAATTGAATTTGTAACCGGATTAGCAGATTGCTGAGACAGTGCGGCGGCGGAACTACGCAAGGATAGCAATGAACGGCACTCCTCGACTAGGCGATCGAACTTCAACACTTCCAACGGCGTTTTTTTCGAGCGTCCTCCATCAATTTGAGGCAACGCTCGCGAATGTCCTGCTCTGAGTCTGAAAGACCTGAAACAAAAATCAAACTTTTTATTTCATCTTTTGTAAGTTCCATCCGTGCTCGTTCACATCTTGCGTTGACTTCGCCTGCAAAGTCTAGAGGGGATTGAGATTCAGCTTTAGTCAATTGAAAACATTCAAATCTACGAACAAAAAGTGATTTTGTCTCACAATACAGCCCTTTGAGTTTGTCCACCGTTTCGTTGTAATTGAAATCCGTCGGTTTTGCTGGCAACACATGTTCTGAATAGCGCGCATATTCTTGTGCACCGAGCTTGCTCAAGACCAGTCGAACACGCATTGAGTCAGGAAGAGTCTGTCCATCAACCTGAATAAAATCCGCGAAACGATCCAGCCAACTTTTGAAAGTGGCATCGATTTCGGGGTCGTACTGAAACTCGATTAATTGATTATGAATTGTTGAATAAAGTTCAGCATGATTTGGTGCCGAGCTATTTTTCACAAGAGCATCGAGTGCTTAAGTGAATTGTGTTTGCTGTGCCGCCTGTGCGGTCAACAACTGTTGAAGCAAATTTGCGAGATCAGTAGCCATTTAGACAGAAATGATTATGATTGATAATGAAAGACAGACAAGACACACTTTTAATGGACAAATTTTGTAATAAAAATTTTGAAACGGCTTGATAGCAATGAATAATGATGGTGATAGACCAAATAGTGTCAACAACCTTTTTGATGGGAATTTGCGTTAAAGCGAGTGCACTCAGCGGTCGCAGTGACTTAAGTGTTCACAAAAAACGTCTTTTCTCACGAAAGTGCAATCAGCGGTCGCAATGACGTAATTGTTTCCGTGAGCCCTCTCCGATCTTTTTGCGAAAGCGGTCTACTTATCTTTCGACTTATCGTTAAGGCCGAATGTGTAACGGGGAAAGGAAAGGTTGCGACGAATTGATGAATAATTAGAATTGCAAATAAATTGAATAGAAATGCCGTTTTATGGCTTAGTCAATTGCTGACTGCGCCAATGTTATGTCCGAGAGTTTTTATATTTGTCCAATAAGTGTAGATTATTTATGCGAGTCAACAAAAATAATAAATAATGAATAATAATAAAGAAAGAGAAAGACGAATGGCGAATGGCATCCGAGTGAGCGGATGTAGGAGTATTTATAACCAAATAATCAATAAGTCATTGTCAGAGTGAGACAGAGAAATAACATAATTAAATAGTGTATGTCAGAGAAACAGACATACATAACAATTTCTTAAAATGAAAAAAACCGAAAATACACAAATAAGAGCTTAGAAGTAAAAAAATGGATTTTATTTTTAAAGAAATTTCTCGGTCTCGGTTCTCGAGTCGAGAAATTTCTCGGGTTTTTAGGGGTCTCGGTCTCGGTCTCAAGTCTCGGTGTCAAGTCTCGGTCTCGAGTCTCGGTGTCAAGTCTCGGTCTCGGTCCTCGAGTCTCGGGAAATCTTGGGTCTCGAGCAGCTCTAGAAATTACCGGGAGCGGGGGTCCCGTAAAAACGGGGGGGTTTGCCCCGGGCGCCTCGTTCCCGGTCCATCGTCAACTCCCGGTCCAGGTCCCGTCCCCAGGTTTTTCAAAATTCCGGCCTCTAGTATTTTCATTTTTCTGCTTTTTTTAAGCTTATTCTTTCTTGTTAATATTACTATAAAATAATATTTTATCTTTTATTAAGGAAATCCATAAGAGTAATTTATTCCCCAGAATTTTTATTGATTGTTTTTTGAAAAACAAAAATTTCTAGAGTTAGATTTTCAAAAAAATAGTGTTCACACGAACAAAAATATTAAAATATTGATAAATAGAGACGCATAATTTCAGGCATAATCAAAATTATTTAGACTAATTCAAAATAATGAATATTACCAAAATGGCTAAATATGCAATTAAACTGGAAATATTTACAAAAAATGGCGAAAATGCAGCAAACATGCACAAAACTAAAATATACAAATAGGCACCAAAAAACCCAAATATTCAAATAAAAGCACCCACTTTTTTAAAAGCAAATAACAAAAAGAAAATGTCTGTTTTCCTACTAATTAGACCATGTAGAGTCCAGGAAAAAAATAATATGCATTTGCATAACATTGGCAGCCATACTCATTTGACTTTTTGTGAACGGTTGGAAAGTTACGCATGAATTGAATTTTATTAAATTTTCAATAAAAAGATACATAATTTTGGCTTTTATTTGCTTATTTTATCCGGAGTGAGCGGAAAAGCCTCTTTCTGCGTTTTTATATCAATTTTTTATGGGTATTAAAGGTCAGTTTAACGTAAGAAGACTTTGAAAAAAAAAATTTCTTAAAATTCTGCAATAAGCATTTATTTTGATAACTATTTTCAAAAGATTGTTTTCTAAATTTTTTCACTTAATACAAAGAAAAATTATCAGAAATATAATTTATTTTTTATATGTTACTTAATTTTTCTAGTATTTCATTCCCAAAATACCTTCTTTCCACTGTCAAAAATAGTTAGTTCGTTTATTTGTTAATTCTATTAAGAACATTTTTTTGTTTTTTTCAATAAAGTAAGTTAATTCTTATTTTTTAAATATTTATTTAATAATTTATTATGTCAATGAAAGCATATTGCATTTCTAATTTTACAAATAAGGCACTGATCATTAGCTACAATGTTTGTATTTAATCCAAATTTCAAAATGAAAATTTTTGATAAAAAAAAACTCACTGATAGTAAAATATCAAAGATGAGTTGAAATTAGTGTAAAGTGCCGTAATTTTAATAGGCCGGGTCAAAAAAAAATGATTAACAAAAGTTTATTGTTTAATTATCTTCTATAGCAATATAAATTTAGCAAACTCGTTTTCATTCGTTCGCTTTAATGAGTTAATTTCTTGGCCCTCTCGGACACCATCCTTTTTAAGGCTTTGCTCCTTCAAATTTAAGGTTGCTTTTAGAGCTTAATTGTTTTTTTTTTAATAAGCCAATTTATTTCATTTTCCGTTTTTATTATTTTTCTTTCAGTTCTCTACTCAAGAATTTCATTAGAATTCATATTTATTTATTTTAATATTGTTTTCAAATCATTTATTTGTATGGTGGGACTTTTAATTTTGTGTGCCTTTTTATGTTTTTTCATAGTTTTTTGATGATTTTTAAAAGTAACAGTTTCTTTCTAGATGTTTTATGATATGTTTTTAATGGTTATTTTATTAAAGACCATTGATATCAAAAAAAAAAATCCCATGGCTCGGGCAATATTGTCTTATTTAATTAATATTATTAAGGTTTTAATAATTGATATTTGGCATTATATTTGTATAGGTATTATTATTCCATTCAGAATCCGAAAGGATATTTTGAAAGGAGAATGTTATCAAGGTGTTTCTTTCTTTTTTCAATAAATCAATAATAAATAAACTTTGATGAAATTGGTGAATAATTGAAATTTTAAAAAATATAATTTTTCAGCCGTTATAAGTAATTACTATCGGCACCACCGGCCCCCTTTTACTGTTTTTTGTTCCTTTTTGAATAAAAATTTTCTAAATGAGGGTTTTTGACCCTAAATGAGGCTTTTTTGCCAGCAAAATGATGCTTTTGAAAATTTTCATCTGGCAACCCTCGTAATAGTGTTTAATCTTTCTTTTTTTGTTAAATGTACAAAAAACCTCAAACTTTATTTCGAAACATCTAATATAATAAAATTTTAAGAGTTTTTGATTATTCTCTCAGAATCGGAATTTTTTTTTCTCTTTTTATTACTTGTTAGAGTTTCGGTGTTCTTTCCAAGCGGGCCAAAGTTGGCCTTACAATTATTTCTTTAGAAAATTTTTAGTTGTAAATTGAATTGAAACAGGGTGACTAAAAAGTCTTGCGCTCACATTTTGCACCAAAATTTTGTTTAAAAGTTTAACATTTACAGTATATAAATTACTCGTTACTCGTGGCAACGAGTAGCGAAAAAAACTCGAGTAACGGTGCTGGTGCGTTTCTTAAATTCCGCCACCTATGCGCGTTTCTTAAATCCGTGATTTTTACAGATTTTTCGTATAAATCATGTCATAACTTTTCTCAGAAGCAACCAAATTAAACAATATTGATATTGTAAGATAGCCCTTGGATTACTCTATTGGCTTTTTAAAATTCAAAAAATTTCATTCAATTTCCTAAAAGATATAGGTAAAAAAGTGGAAAAAATTACCATAACTCTTGAAAACTTAACGAACTTTTGTGAAATTAATAAGCAAATGCTATGTACAATACCAAGATTGTAATTTGGTGGAGTTTGAGGAAAGTTATGACATGATTTATATAAGAAATGGCGGTAAAGGTTGGGCAAAATGGTAGACCTGTAAATTTATCGGAGGAAACATTGAAATAACTTCTTTTTCTTCATCAAAATTTACCAATTTTGGCTCTCAATTTTTTATATAAAAGCCTTTTTCAAATTGTTGTGGGTGAATTTTTTGTGTCTAAAATATTTTTTGAAAAACTTCGAACTTCGTGCTTCGAGCTTCGAAAACTTCGCGTTTTTTGGGCTTCGAACTTCGAGCTTCGTGCTTCGAAAAAATTGGGCTTCTGATTCGGACTTCGACTTCGGGTGGTAGCCAGGGCTTCGCCAAGTTCTGATCCCTAGGGTGAAAAAAAAATCATTAGGGTCGATTTTTCAAACCGAAAACCGACCGGTTTGGGACCCCGGTTTTAGGTTAAGCAGTTTTTCCGACTCCCGGTTTTCGGTTTTGGTTTTGGTTCGGTTAACCGTTCTTGCCCTATTTTATGCATCCCTGCTAAAAAAAAAGATTCGTCAATTTGCGGTTTAATTACTTTGTTTTATTCTAGGTTGATTTATAGTTAGGGTGGTATAAAATGAGGAGAAAATTTCTCATATCATTATAATTCAAAACGAACTTTTAACTTCTTATTATGCCAATGCTTTTACTTATAGTCTAAAGAACAAAGAAATTTCTTCGCTTTCTATTTTTTTGTAGAGCAGAGCCTTGATTCAAACTGTTCTTTCAAAACACGTCAAAATTGTCCTTTCAAATTATTACTTAATGAAATTTTAAAAGTTGAACTTTTTGTCTTGCATATATTTCTTTTGAAATGAAGAGGGCCGGAGGGGTCGATAGACGTCTTTTTTTTAAATTATACGTAATCTATTAACAGATTGGTATAAAAAAGACAAATTTTAGTTGTTTTTTTGTCAGTTTTTTAAAAAATAACGGAAAGCAGAGCTTGGCAGTGCTGACAGCAACCGTCGGAAATACCCTCTTAATGTTCACAGATTTAGCATTAAAAAAGATCATTTTCGTATCTTATTCCTTTTGGTGCTTTTTAATTCACATTTTTACTTTTTTCGCTTTTTTATTGCCATTCAAATTCTTTTTTTTCGAAATATACATTTTAAATATATTTTTTTTTATATAAATATTTAAAATGATGAGATATAGATTCCATATTCACTGACTCTGCAGCTTTAATTTCGAGAAATTTATTCATTTAAATCTTTCGCTCCATTGAGCTTCATAATATGCAATATGCAGATTTAATTCTATGTTTTCTTCATTTTTTGAATTATTGTGATTTATATTTTTTAATAAAAATGTCTTTTTGTACTAAAACTTTAAATTCTAATATTTTTGTTTTAAATAGTCCTAAATGTGCGTTTATATGGGCAAATATTTTAAATTCACAATTGAAATTAATTTTTGTTTGAAATCCTATTTTTGACGTTAGCACGCTTCAGATCTCGCCCAATGGGTTTTAGGAAGCACCCAAAAAAGCAATCCATTTTTGTGACATTTTCGAACGTCAAGCACGCCAGAACGGTTGTAGGGACCGAATCTTTTTAAATTGTTAAGCAAAAAATTATTAATTAGTGAGAAAATTAATGGAATTTTGAGGTTAAGTTGGATTACTTTTAAATGCAGATTTAATTGCTTATTTTTTAATATTTATTTGGGTTTTTGTACTTATATTATAAATGTAAATTATTATTGAATTATAAGAGATTTTTTGACTCCCAGTAGTAATAATGTCCTATGATCATGGCTATGCGCGCATCTGTACATTATCACATCTTTGCTTGTTTTTGATTATGGCTATTTGGTTGGTGCGGGCAACATTATTTTAATTTAACATAATTTAATTTTAAATTGATATAAACTGAGAATTCAATATTTCCTTGGCGATTTTTTTGTTTATGAATGTTGGTATCGTAAATTTTAAAATTATCCCGCATTTTTAAAGATGAAATGTTTGTTATTCATTGGTTGACAAAAATATGAAGTTGATATTGTGAGTTTGAATTGTTTTAATAATTTTATATTTAGATAATGGAATTACGGTCTTTTAAAAAATTATATGAATTCCTTCATTCTGTTACAAATAAAGTTATAAAGTTATTTTTTAAAACTTTTTTAAAAATTAGAAACGAATAATCATTCTTCAAATAATTTTTTTTGCAGTCAAAATGTTTTTCATTTTTTCACTTAAATTTTAAAAACCGGTTTCTTTTTTTTTCTTTTTTGTACTTATAAATACAAATAAATCATTATAAAATATCCAAAAATTTTTCCTTTCTTCGAGTTGTTCGAAATAGTTTCTTCAAATATTGTACGTCAAAAAATAGTTAAACTTCAAATAAGAGTTGAGCGGTACTGTACTTTTGGGAAAAAACCGGTATCGGTACTGAGCGGTACCGTGATGACCGATACCGGTATTCAACTTGTCGACCTATACGTCCCAGTAATAACCAATATTTTGGAAATTTTTTTTATAAAATACACTTAAGAAAAGCTCCTATCAAAATAAGAATTTCACTTGTCTAAAAAAAGGTTTTAAAGCAGGGCTCCCATGGCATGAGCTTAAATTTGAATTTTTTGTCTTTTTTCTTTATTTAATCGCTTGTTTAATAATTTGGGTTTTTGAACTTTGATCTTTTTATAGAAAAATTTCTTTATTTATTTTCTATTTTTAACTCCGACATTAAATTAATTGATGAATAAAGGTTTCATTCAACTCCGCCGGTGTGAAAAGTAATCCATAGTACTCGGCATTTTAATAACCTATTTTAAAAATATGAATGGACATTATTTAGTGATTTTTAAATTATTTTAATCTGCACTATACTCGCGAGGCTAATATCTTTTATTCATTTAATATCAAATTGTTTTTTAATGATAATTAAGATAATTTAATTTTCAAATTTGAATACACAAATGAATATTTGGTTTGCTCTAAGATTTAAATATATAACTGTCATTTCTTAAACGAAAAATGTGCATTATTTTTGAAAATTAAAAAAGTTTGGCATATTATTGGATATATATCTTGTATCTAGTTACTAGCAATTCGTATTATTATGTATAACTTATTAGTTTATAAAATTTATGGTTTTATTTATTTCTTGACTACACTTCTTTGTGTGTCTTCCATCAAAAGCAGTATATAAAAATCGGGTGATTTCAAATCTTTCATATGTGAACATCTTAATTGTTATTTTTTAAACTTTTTTGATGTTTTTTGCTTTCGGTTGATGCATTTAAATTATATTTTCATATTAATTTTGATATTAGATCCATTTTTAACATTTTTCCTCAATAATAGTGTAAGATTCAATAGAAGTTAGATAAGTTTATTAATTTCATTGCATTATGCTTTAACAAAAGCAAATAATATTTTTTAAACCAAAATTAACTTTATTATCACATTTTTAAAATTATATTTACTCATAATTGGAGGTCTATATAGTAATTATAAAAGTTATTATGAAAATTCATTTCGGAAAACCGGAAATTTAAGTGAAAAGTGAGTTTTGTCAAAAAACTCAGCTTTCGAGTTTTTTTCGAAACGAACCCTTTTTGGTTTAATTCGCAAACAATTTCGCATTAAAGGTTTTCGGATTCATTATTCTTTTAATTTTTGTCATTTATTTAGAATAATTAAATGATTTGCGATTATCGTTCTTTTAATTCTAAAGTGCATAAATATAATAACTTTTTATTAAATAAATATTCACATTTTGTAAAGGTATATTAGCCCAGTTTTCTGTTAATCTTATTTCTTCAAACATTTTTTAAAAGTTTAAAGTTAATATTATTTGGCATTATGTTTATTAGCTAATTAAATATTTGTTTTTCGAGAATAGCATAATGATGAAAGTATCCTATATGAATTTTTGAAAAAGCGTGCAATAATAAGGTGCTTTCTTGTTTTATTTGTCACTCTCATTTCTTCACTTTTGCAATAAGTTATTAATGGATAATTCATTCAGTGCTGATTGATTTTGTATATAAATTACTTTTTTTTCAGTATATATTTATAAGGCCTAAATACGGAATTTAAAACAAGAGTAATTACAAACATAAAAAACAGTGAATGGTTGCTGTCGTTGTTGTGCATTTAAATTGATTCCATTTACTATATTGAAACTGCTCATTCATTTTATTACTATTTTCTTATTTTTTGTTTCAAAGTGAAATTTTAAATTTATAACTAATTTATAAAATTACGGGAAATTGTTTTTGTTCTTTATGAATGAATATTGGGTTTCGTATTTGCGAATTATTATTATTATTATTTTTTTGATTCTATTTACATCAGTTATCGAACGAAGCTGCTGGTTTCTTCGAGTCAGAAGAGGCGGTGCATTATAAGAAATTGGAAAAGGAAAAATGGCTTAAACCGTATTTATATTTTTATTCAAAATCTTTTTTTTTTATTCAGTATATGTATTTCTTAATTTTTAATTTTTATATTTCTTTCTTTCTCTATTTAGCCATTTAATTTAATGATTATTACATCTTTTTTATTTTGCTTTGAGCGTAAAATAATATCATTGTTTTGCTTTTCATTTAAATTTTTTTGCAAATTTTTATCACATAGATTCGGTTTTTTTCTTTAATCTAAATTTTTTAAATTAAAATTCCATGTACAAAAATTGATATTAAAGTTTTGTAAAAGTGGTGAATATTTATTTATTAAATTACTCTTGGATTCGTCATATTTTTTTAGCTATCTAATCATTAAAATTTTGCGTCAAAATATCGTTTTATTTTATTTTTGAATTAATAAATTTTATATTTTAATGAATCTTTTTGAATGATTAATTGTAAATTCAATCGGACGAAAAAATGTGACATTGTGCCCCATGTGCTTTTACATCATACTCCAATTTTCCTATGCCTATTTAAAATACAAAAGTTTATTTTGAATTATATGTTATTATTTGTTTGATAAATGTCTAAGAAATTGATATTCTATTCAGGGTCCAATTAAGAAATTTGAAAGATAACAAAATACTAGTTAAGGGATTTGTGGGGAAAAAAATGAAAAATTGACATAATTTTTATCTTAGAAATCAGCAAAATGGCGGCTTTATAAAACGCGCCAGAACGAATGATTATTACCAATTGATACCTAAAGAAAATCATGGAAATGTGGCGTGGCTGTGTACATGAAGTTATAATTGAAGATTACATTTAGTAAATCGTGAGAAAAAAAAAATTAAAAGTGAATCAATTATTAGAAATTTGGAAGATCATTAAAGCCAATCAAGAGCTATCGTATGAAACTAAATTGTTTAATTTGGTTAATTTGGGGCAAAGTTACAAACACCCATAGTGGCGGAATTTAACAATCGTCCCAGCACGTGCATTTACTCACCAAATTTATTAAATAAATTTGTATATTATTATTAATTAAATTTGCATATTACCCGTATACCTTGTGAAATAAATTGTTGCCATTCAAATTATTTGCAAGTGCTAATTTCCCATAAAATGTTTAAACACGTATATGAATCGGTGTTAAACTTCTGCAAAAGAAATGAAAATTTTAATAATTCTTAATTTTAGTTTTTTCACGATATCAACCTGGTCGAAATGAACTTATTTTGTAATTTAAATTCAGTGCACGAAAAAATTTATTCTTTGAGCATGCGGAATGTATTATTTTTTTTAATTTTGAATTTATCCGTGCACTTATTTTTTAAAGGCAATAATTCAATTAGGTGCTCACTCAGATCACTTTCCTTGCCCAAAAATTAAAACTTCCCTCATTTTCCAAATCTCCCCCATTCTCTTTCTCAACTTTGCAATTACATTGATGAAAATAGGAAATGGACTAAAAATTTGGCCCTGTACTCCTCTCATTGCCTCTGATTATCACTTAAAGCCAACCGGACTCAAAAATTACATTGACCTTTCCCCAATTATTTCCTTACTCAGTCAGATTATAAATCGGCCATGTTGGACCCCAAAAATTTCAATTATTAACACTAAAGAAAATAAAAATTTTGAATCATCTGTAAGTTTGGCATTAAAAAAACATCAATGCGTTCCATTATTAATAAAAATAACGAGATTGCTGAAAAGAATGCGCCTAAGAAAAGCTTTGAAGATTTATTTTTCCTTCAACTAATGCATATATTTTAGTTTTATTTACTTTTTCCATGATTGGATAAGGCCATTTTAAAGCAGAGATACCATTGAAAATTTTCCAAAATAAGACAATCACGGGTCAAAAATAAGTACATTTTTTAAAACGCTGTTTAAAGGTTTAAAACTGCATTTTATTCACAAACCAAGTATTTGAGACATATTTCTTTCTCTCCGCCAACAAATCTTGAGCAATTCCGGCTTTGAAATGAGAAATAAATTTTTAATTTTTTCGAGAATTTTAAGATTTTTAAAATTATAAATTGAATGCCCGGCGGTGCCGATAGGCGCCGCCGGGAAAATTTTGAAAAAATATTAAAGAAATCGTTTCAAAAATTTTTAAAATTATAAAAAATAGTATTTTTTTCTTCTTTTTTATCAGAGTAAGAAATAAGACAAAAGAGTTCAAATCAGTACATTTCTTAAAAATAAGTACAAATGGAACTTATTTTGGACCAGCGATGTACGTATTTCGGTAAATTTTCGATGGGATCTCTGGTTTAACTTTTAAAATTTATTGACTGCCAACAATTATTCATTCATTTTCATAATAGATTAATGAATTTTAAATTAATTTGTTTTTTTTTTTTGATAATTCATTAATTTAACATTAATTATGTTCAATAAATCCGTAATTCTCTGAATAAATTGCTGTATAAGTATGATTAAGATGCCTTTATGACAATAACTAGTGTAAGAAATTATAGGGGTGCATTGATTTAATTTTCAAAAAATCAAACTTAAGTATATTATTTAAGTTTAACTAAATGTTTTACTTTATTTCCATTTAACCAACACATTTTTATTTACTTGCACGCTGCGGAGGATTTTTTCTCACTTTACGCGATGGAGCACTTTTTTCCTCTGTCGAGGTAACCTGGCCGGAGATGGAACTTTTATGCCAGCTCACTAACCATTTTTTTTTATTTTATCAAAGATAAAATTAAGATAAGCTGAGAAGAAAATTTATCTGATTAATTTAAATTAAAAAATATATATATAAAATAATACAGCAATTCGAAATTTCTTTTAAATAGTCATGAAACTCACGATAGCTATTCTCTTATTCCTGTATCCAAGCATTTTCTCAATTTAAAATATTATTTATTTCGCCTTATAAATTCCATATTTTACCATAATTTTTTTAATAAAAATCAGAACTCCTGTCTTTTTGGATTACAATTTTTAATACTAAGGTTTATAATTTGGTTTTATTTTATGTTATCTTTTAATTATTTTTTATTGTAGGCAAGCAAAATCATTATTTACAGCGATTCGAAATTTCTTTTAACTAGCCAAGAAATTGACGATAGCTATTCTCTCCATTTTATGTGGCCACGCATTTTCTCAATTATAAATTTTTTATATTTTACCATAATAGTTTTTTTTTTTTTATGCTTATTTTAAATTAATTTTAATATTTTTTTTTTATATTATTTGTGAGTCGCATTTATTGTGTTTCTTCATGCTTGAAATAAATTTGAAGAAGAAAAGCCGTATTACTAAGGCAAGAAAAGTAATATATTGCATTGTTGATATTTGTAGAAAAATCGGATCTTTGATTTTACAGGGGTTGTAATTTATTTTTTATCTTAATTTCAGTCCAAATTGTATTCATTACAATTTTTAATTAAATGAGATTCTTATTGAAAGTAGTTTGAAATCTCTCTTTTTTCTATGTTATATTTAATTTATTTTTTATTATTGGCAAAATTATTATTAATGATAGGATAATTTAGTTAGTTTCTCGTATGTAAAAATAGGTGAAGTTTCAGCTCAACTGCTGTTTACGCGTCCAAGTGATTTTCACGCGTCCAATCATAGATTGGCATCCAATCAAATTCTATCTTCTAGTTTTTTGAAAATCCAACCCCCTATATTTTTTTTGAAACCCATCACTAGTATTTTTTTGAAAAATCCAACGATCGTTTGTAAGATTTTTCATATTAAAAACTAGAGGTTTGTTTTTAAAAACCTGGGAGTTGGGTTCACCTTTCCAAAGGGTTTATTTTGATTAGAGCGTAAATATTTTTTTTAGAAAAAATTTTCTAATCTTTTTTTTTTCTTGTGTAATATTACCCTTTTTTCTTTTACAATCGAACAGTTGCCTCTTAATACTAATTTTGTTTTATGCAATTTTTTCTTTAATATGGTTGTATTTAATGTAAATAAAATTTTATTCCATTTTTATTAAGCTCATTTATCAAAATGGTCAGTGGCTTTTAATTTCGCCGTAAATTTTAAATTTACATTATCTTCGGCATAATAACCCCATGTTTGAGTGTAGAATTTGAATATATTAAGATGTATTTTACTAATAATTACTGGTGCCAACAATTATGGGGAATGAAAAGAACGGACATTATCAATCAATGATTTTTTGATTCTTACACACAAGAGAGCAGACATGTCAAAGTAAGGATGGAAATATGGAAAAAGATAACAACACCAAACCAAATGTCATAGATAGGAGAGAGAAAGGGTGTAGTCAAAAAGACGGAAAAATGCCATAATGTGACCTTAAAAATGCAATAGTTATTTTAATTTCAAAATATTTGCCAAAATCATCTCATGAAATTTAAGTTTGCATTCTTATTGAGTCGGGGCCGTTTCTGCGCCACCAACTATGAGAAGGCATAACCTTGTTTTCTAAGTCTAGCTGAGTTTTAATGCAATTACCTTAAAAAGAGAATAATGTACAATAATTTCGTATTTCTTGGTATCGTCCAAATTTTGTCATAGTGGAGTGCCATTTCTTGGCCGGCTTTGCACAGCTCTTATTTTATATTTTGTTTAATGATTAATGCAATTTCTTTTTTAATTAATTTTATGTGTTTCAATTTTTATTTACTTGATGTTTGGTCATGCATTTGGATAAAATCATTATGCCGGTTATTCTAACTTTTTTTATGATAATTAATGAAAAAAAAAACATTGTTATTTTAATTATTTTTTCCTAATATATAATTTTTTTTGAACATACATATCTATTATATCTGTTGGATATAATTATTCATAAAACCGAAAAATATAATAATTAATTTTCGAGCTACAAAAGAACATATATATCGCATTTTACTCAAATTAAATGGGGGACTATATTTAAAATTGTTTATTTATTAAGTTTTAGCTATTTTACAATTTGCATTAAAATAGGCTATAGTATTTTTGATTTGATTATATTTAATGGGAATTTGTATTGTAAAACATAAATTTTTGCTCATTTGGTGTTTTTTCCTCCCACAGCAAAATCAATTTTCTTCTTAACGGCGTCATTTTTCGTTGCTGTGCTATTGAACGCATAAAAATCATCGCAGAGTCAGAGAAAGAGAAATAAGAAATTAAAAGAGAGAGAAAGAGAACTTATAAATCGGCACCACTCAGTTCGGCGCGTTTGGTTCGGCGTGGATTTATTCAGCGCGCTCGGTTCGGCACACATTATAAAATACATCTTCGGCGCTGACTTTATAAAATCTAGAATTTATTTTTCTTTTTTAACCTTTTTATCTTTGATTCTTTCATATTTTTTTCTTTTGGAAATATGGCTGAAGTTGAAATTAAATGCAAAAAGAAAAATTGGAAAAAGTACGAAATTGGGCTTGCTAAAAAAGCATTCAGAAATCATTCCAATCTCTTATGACATATAACCAAAGTATTCTCGAGGTGCGGAAATGCCAAATTGAAACAAACATTTATAAAATAAATTTTTTCAAGCCTATATGGTATCAATCAAGAGCTCTATATTAGATAAAATTAGCTAGAGGGCGGAAAAAGTGATCAGACAAGATTTGAGAACCCAGGCATCTGAGTCCAAGTGAAAATCGACATTTCAGTACCGTGACTCAAATCTACGCTCGCTCCTGGTTGCTCGCGCCTGAGGTCGCGCCTAAACGACCTTAACCAAGCGCTCGCAACCCACCGCTCGCTCGGGCGCCCCACTACTTGCTCCGTCTTCGCGTGCTCCTCTTTGCGTTATAAAAATTTGCAGGTTTGCACTAAAAATAGTTTCCGCAATCCGGGATTTAAATCCAAAACGGCAAAATAATCGTATTTTTTCTAACTAATGGGCTTTGAAAAAAGATTTTTTTTTAAAAAAATAGGAACCGGTTTAAATTTTGATGGAAGATATAGAAAATGATGTACACTTAATACCAACATTGAAATTCACCTAAACTTTTCATCATAATTAGAATAGATGGCCCTGGGAAAAACATAAGGAAATGCAGGATTTAGCTTCTGAGTTAATCTCAAATAACCGGGGTACATTAAAATTTTATAGATTAGAAAAAATACATTGATCTAATAAAATCAATCACATGGTCAAGGGCTACCGAAGAACAATATAAAACCGCCAAATCTTTGGACCAGGGTTGCCGCGGGTTACCCGAAACCCGAAACCCGATACCCGAAACCCGGTCTTTTTGCCGACCCGAAACCCGAAACCCGACCCGAGCTTTTTTCGAAAACCCGACCCGAAACCCGAAAATTGGCTGGGCGTCTGGTGGTGCCGATAGGCGCCACCTGGGGAAATTTGGAAAATTTATGGCCAATTTGTTAACAGATTTTTCACCAAAAATGGTCAATTTTCGCCTTATTTTGAACATTTTTAAAGAGTTTAAGTCACGGGTTCGATTTCAAAATATTTGAAAATACTCATCAGAGCCTTAAAAAATCCTTACTTGGCACAAAATCTTCAAAAAACCCTCCAAGAAATATTACTATTTTTACATTTTTTTGAAGCGATTTCTTTAATATTTTTAAAAATTTTTCCGGGGGCACCGCCGGACATTGGAATCCTTTGTGGAATTTTTCAATAAAAGACTCCAAAATTGCCCTAAATGGTAACGAAAATATGGTGCCGCCAGAAAATTTCTTAAAATTTGGTTTAGATTTATTAACAAAAATGGCTCAAAAATGGTTAATTTTGGAGTATCTTGAGCCTATTTTTATGAATTTTACTAATTTTTAAGACAAATTTTGAAAAAAGCAAATGCTGTCCGGCGGTGCCAATAGGCGCTGCCGGAGAACTTTTTGAGAAAATTAGATAAAATTTATAGAAAAAAATTGTATAAAAAATAACGTCTTTTTGACATTTTTTTTATTAGAAAGCCGATAAATGAAGTACCTAATATTCTGAACGTATGTTTTCCACGGCTGGAATAACTCTGAATGATTTAGGTAACCTATTATCTGCAAAAAATTTTGTAAAATTGCTATTTTTGCGCCACAATTTGCCTATTTACATATGATGTTACAAATTAAGAAAAAAAAAATTTCGTTTATTTATTTGAATTAAAATTTTGACCCGAAACCCGATACCCGAAACCCGGTATTTTTGCCGACCCGAAACCCGGAACCCGACCCGAACTTTTTTTGGTCGACCCGACCCGAAACCCGACCCGAGTTTTTTCTCGACCCGCGGCAACCCTGCTTTGGACGCTTTTGCCACCCAGGGACAAAGCGCTATGCGCACCTCACCTAGTTGGTTGGAAATGTAAATTTTAATTTTCAAAAGAAGAAAAAAATGATAAATAAACGAGACTGGTTTATGCCGATGGTGAACCCCCCCCCCCCACCTCCCCCCCCCCATTCTCCAACCGGGAAATGTGGCCGAGTTCACTTGCGTTGCATGCAGAACTCCCTCACTCTCAGTATGGTGAATTCTTCCCCTTCTCCCATTCACAAATTTAAGTTTGTCAGGGATGAGGGATGACATAACTAAAGTCTAAATAGGGCCACCAGGCTTAAAAAACAGGCAAAATAGTGGCAAAAGGTGTAAAATTAATGGAAAAATAGTGGCCCGACCTTCAAAATAGTGAGAATTCCCACTAAAAATAAATAAATGTCAACACGGAAGGTTGTCTTAAACGCAATTTGGAGTTATTACACTGTAAAAGACATATATTTAAAATATAATTTTTAGATTTTCGTTCTAAAGGTTGGGACCTGTCAGAGGACATAGAGGAAGTCGAATTGGCAACAAAATTCCAAAAACGTAAACAAAATAACAGAAAACAAATTGGAACTATTATTTTTTCAATAAAATACAAGAAAAGAAAAGTTTATTCAACAAGACATAAACACAAAATGAATCACTTTTTTTGCTTTTGAAAAAATCCAATACTTTTTCTTTTGCGCAAAAAAGCTTTTTTTTTTGCGCCAACAACGGGACAGAAACCATTTTTTTCATTTTTCATAAAAATGTTATTTTCACCATTTGATTCGTTTTAGCATAATTAAATCATAAAACATTCATAAAGCAAAATTTATTCATGTCTTTAGTCATTTTAACATAATAAACTGGTTTATTTTTACCGTAAATTCATAGCAATTTTATTCCTTATAATTAAACAAATAACGTTAATAAAAACTTTCACGAATCATGAAAAGTCAATCATATAAAGGTTTCAATTTTAAAGATTTTTTCCTTTTTCACATCTTTAAATATTGTTTTCTAAGGCATAAGGAATTAAATCCTTTTTAACGAGTTAATTAAATTATTTATTCAACAAATCATAAAAACAAAATAAAACAGAGATGGACAGGCAGGGACGGTCGAAGTTTACTTTTTTGCTTTCCAAAAATACTGTCTAACAAAAAATTTTTAAGTTTTGGGCCACAACGAACACAAAATAATTTTTCCCCTGCAGCCGTCAGGGATCATGATTTAAACATTTTTATCGGGTACATGAAAACTGGGCCAAAGTTTAAAACCCATCCTGATCCGCGTTAACAACAAACTTATAGCTACGCCGTTCAAAGTGAAAACGGGTTCCCGCATTGCCAGATTTAAGCCGAAGTCAACAACGTCGCCGTCCGAGTATTCAAAAGTGCGAAAAACCGGCTCCCCGTCGCTTCAAACCCTATAATCTCGCCCGACGATTCGTAGCAATAGGAGAAAGGCGTCCAACCGACAAATTCTGTGCTTGGAATTTTCACTTCACCAAAGCCAATTCCAAAGGTACTAAATTCAAAAAATACTTAGAGTGTACAATAATGTTATACCCTGGTCCACAAATTTGGGCCTCAAAATAGGCCAAGGTTGGGCAGCGGATGCCGGACTTTCAAAAACAAAAGTCTTAATATCTATAAAAAATTTAAAAACAAGCTACTCAAAAACAAACCATTTGGATGCCCTGAGTGCTCAACTGGCATCATCTTGGTTCCTTATGTGACAAAACCTTCCGTTTCATACACGTATTTATATGGCTACCCGACATTTGGGTATTTGACATTTGGGGACCCAAAACTTGGGGACCCGACATTTGGAGACGGACAATTGGGGATCCTGACATTTGGGAATGCCCATGTCTGATTTTTCGCTTTTCGCCATTTTTTGCTTAATTAAATTTCAAGTTAAATTCAAAAATTGCACCAAAAAAAAGGCAAATTTCATCGGTTTGTCGGTCCATTTGTTTTGAAACAATGCTAAAAAATGTTCCGGAGTGTAGTCCTTTGCCGATACTGAAAACATAATCATCAAGCAAAAAGCGTAAAGGAAAAAAATTTTTAGGAGCTCGTCATATCGTTCTTCCACTGAGAATCATTTTTTAAATTTTGACTTTTAGTTTCGTAACTGACAGTGAATTAGCTCAATTGCCAAGTAGACATCCGTACCAAGTGTAGCAAGCAAAACCAACGCAGAAGACGTTAATGCTGCACGAATCGCAAAAAAGGCTTTAAATTTTGTTGATTGGTATAATTTTTAAATAATTACATATTACTTTTCAAAGCAGCTAAAGAGGCGCTAAGCTTTGCTAAAGCTGCTATTGGTTTCGGCTTTCGTTTTGGATGTTCGAAAGTTGAATCAAATCGAATTGTTAAAAGAAAGTAAAAAAATAGTTTTCATTTATCCAAAAAAAATATTTACCAAATACTATATAAAATAAACAACGAAAATGAAAGTGGCGGACGGCTGCACTAAGGAACGACGGCAAATGCACTTTTTGTTTAACTCACGTTATAAAGCTTGAATTGGAACTTCACAACATTGGCTGTCACGAAAAAAATTCCGGCGCTGTGAAGTTCAAGACTTCGCACAATTGCTTCGGGTTTATTATATTAATTAATATTTATATTTTAATTCCTTTTTAATTTTTTATTCATTTTGATTATTTTTAGCGTCTACATCCATTTCGTGTCAAGCAAGCGCTGAAATTGTTTTAATTAATTATTATTTATTATTATTTAAGCCTCACAATTGCGTGAAATTCATTTTCGCAAATGCTGCACCGGTATGGGAACCGGAGAAATGGCGCGATAGAAAAGTTCCTAAATCCATTTTATTTTCATTTTATTATATTTGATATAATTTATTACTCGGAAGGACGCTCTCGCCCGTGACCGTCGCTGGTGCGCGAAATTTTCGCGTACAAGCGCAAGCCTGTGGAGCACGCGCGTGCCTTTGAAGGGTACCGCCGGGGAAGTGGGGGCGGGAACCCGGTGCCTTTGAAGGGTGTCGCCGGGGGCGGGCGGATGAAGGGTGTCCATTTTAGTTCTGGGACAAAGAAGGTGTGAATTTTCACACCTTGTTAGGGGGAGTGTAAAGTTTTTTGTGGATGGAATGTTGTTGAAAACTTTTTTTTAGGGGAGGGGGAAAGGATGGGGTAAAAGCTAAACAACAAAGTTTGTGGACAAAAGGTGTGCGTTTCAGATCTTTTTAGGGGAGAGGGTGATTTTTATATGGGGGACGAAATATTTGAAAAACTTTTGTGCAGAGGGGAGGGGCGGGGTAAGTTAAAAACAAAGTGTGAGTTTTCACACCTTTTTCGAGGATAAATAAAACTTACACGAAAAAGTTTGAAAGCAATTATTTTGATGTGTGTGTGTTAAAAGTTTAAAACTTTGCAAGAAGAGAAAGACATAAAGAAAGACACCGATAGAGAGTGGAGTAGAGGGTAGAGAGCGACAAATGCCGATGGAGAGCGTCTTTTTCGCGGAAGGGCAAAGGGATGCAATTGACCAGGGGGGAGAAAAATTAACATAAGAATATGTATATTTAGACGGATGGGGGTGATATTCTATAGAAATGCACAAAAGTGTAAAAAAAAAAAGTGGCTGGTGCGATCATGCATTGTTGCTGGCAGGGATTTCACACATAGCATCTCTGCTCAACTAATACAACGGAGTTTTATTATTCAATGAATTTTTTAAGAAAAGGCAATGAAAGTATAGGGGGCGGGGGGGGGGGGATCAACAAACTTTGACCATCCACCGGGTCATTTCATTTACTTTCTACCACAAAAAATGGAATGGGTTGCTTTCGACTGTGACCCGCCACACAATCTGCCACCTGTGTTTCGTATGCCGTCACCACTTGTCGTTGACACAAGCCGTAGCGCGGTTGGCACTTCCTCGGCGCAGCAATAGCAGATGGTTGAATAATTTTTTAAAATTTATTATAATGTATTACTTCAGCTCCATTGTTGATGAAGTGATTTATGATGAACCATATCGAGGAACTGTGCGCACAATCCTTCTGCCCAGAAAACGGTAAAGCATAAGGGAACGGGAGGATTGCTTGTTAAAGCAACACCGGAATGTTTTCATCATAACAAAATTGCCCGTTGGTAAACAAATTTAAATTGAACAGGTCAATGTGGGGGAAGGCGTGCTTTAAAATGGTGAAAATGTAAAAAATTTTATGCTTAAACTGGTAACTATTAAATTTAAAATGGGTCAAACCTGAATATTTACAGAACCCAAAATTGGTGATGGTCCATCTGTCTTCCTATCGCTAACACCCGAATTCGTTTCCTTCCTTTGATTTTCTTCTGCTAATATTTTTTTGGTTAACGAAATTCCCCCTCATGACCAAACTGCAAATGCTCCGTGTCAAGCTGGTCAGCAACAACAGCAGTTAGAGCAACAAATTGAACAGGATGCGCAATTGCATGCCATTCTCGATATGGTACGACAGCAAGGAGCGCAAGTACTTACTCTTTTTCTTTTTTAATTTGAGTGTATACATTTTTTAATTTTCAAGCTTGCAGTGTTCAACACTCGAGCCGAGACGGTCGAGGCAGGCACTTCGACAGACGGCCCAGCACCATTTAGTGAGCGCAGAAATGGGTAGAATTGAAAGGAAGAAAAATGAAGAAAGAAATGATCGGATGAATAAATGATTTTTCCGTAATTTTTTAATTTTTTTGTGCTTTATTAAATAAAAAGGTGTTGATAAAAGAGGAAGAGATATAACATTAAGGTGGAAAGGGTCAGATGATGGTGGTAGGAAGAGGATAAGGGTGGGGGAGAGACGATGATGACAGCAGCGCAGGAATTGTCAGGAGCATCCACTTTGTGGTGAAAAGTGGAATTAAATATTGTCGCAACAGTAAACTGAGTGTCTGCATTTGCTTTTACGTTCGGACCGAACGTTAAAGAATCGCGCATTTATTTGTTATGACAAACGCCAAGGAATTTGTGCACTTGATTTGTTATGATACCAAACATTTTTGTTCGGATTTTTTCCGTTTTTAATTTCGCATTGCAAGTTTTGTTAAACGCCGAAAATTTGAAAAACACCACTAAGAATAACGTTTTCATACATCATCATTTCTTGACAAATGGTTACAATCCTCAAACCCAAGTTTTTAAGTAATTTTTTTACCCTAAATTCTTATTTAAAACAGCTCTGGAAATTTTCGATAATCTGCTGTTGAGTGTTTTGCTTGCAACTGGAGCTTTTAAAAATGGAAATTTTGGCTCAACCCGAGGATACGCACTTATTCATTCTTTTTAAGGGCATTGAATAATAAAAATATTTTAAATTGCCCATAAAAGTGAAAAGGTGGCATTATTAGTGGGCAATTATCGTCTGGCATATACATATATATCCATTCTTTTTAAGGGCATTTGATAATAAAAATATTTTAAAATTGCCTGTAAAATGTAGAAATGTGAAATTATGATTGGGTGATAGTCTTCTGGCCTAACCCATGAGCCTTGATGCACTTAAGTGCTTTAGAATATAAAATTGTTATATAAGTTTAGAAATTCTATAGAAATTATTCATTAAAAAAATATCAAATATCTTCTGTGAATTCATTTAGTTTATTTCTTTTCCTCTCTTCTCATTTTTATGCGTTTGCTCAGTTTTGATTAAAAGTTAGATTGTAAGAAATAAAATAAAAAATTGTTCGAATTTATTTATTCCCATAAGAGAAGCATGAAATTCGGGTTTTCTTCTCTTTAATTATTACCCATTCTATCTTTTATTAATATTTTTTTACAGAGATGACTTCTTTTGGCGTGGTTTCTACTTAAAAGAAGAGGTAACAAATAAAATTGGAGCAGTTACTTTCTTTTTGCTCCTCATTTTTCCATCCTTTTTTAAATACTTGCCCAATGATTATGCCTTTTTCCCATCTCGGCCCATTATAAAAATTAAATAAATTTAAAATGTTTAAAAAAATGCATTTTCATTAAATAACGTAATTAAAAGGAATTTAAAGACGTAATTTTTGGGGGCTAAAAATGGACAGTTGGACAGTGGGCATTTGGACAGTAAAAAAAGAAAATGATAAGAAAATGACAGATTAAAGATGATTTATAGTTTATTTGCACTTTTATTGATACAACTTACATAAAACTTAATCTCTTTTTTTGAAACTTGAAAGGCTCTAAAGGAGCTATCAATAGCTATCGGGCATTAAAATAGGCTGAAACTAAAATGAAAGAATTTACTCAATTTTTCTTTTAAACCACTTGACTTTATAAAATTTTTTATTGATTTTGTAGGTTTGACTTTCCATCTTTTAATGCTCATAGCATTGTTCATTTTTTTTGCAAGTTCCTTATCACTAATTTTTGAATTGTCTTGCTTTATTTGCCAATATGGTTTCATCTCTTCAGCTTTTTGTTTCACTGTGTTGTAAAATTTGTTGCTAAACCTAAAGATTTTTTTCCATTTTAATATTGTTCAAAAATGAACCCCAAACTTTTTTGAGATTTTTGCGTAATTTTAAGTCCATTCCTTATAAGAATGTTTCCGTTTTTGTTAAAATTATTTACAATTACATTAAGTTTTTGAATATTTGTTAATGTTTTATTTGGGTTTCTTCTGGGCGATAAAACAGCATTTTAAATCTAAATGATGGTTATAATTTAAATTTATTGCTTATTTTTTCATTTACATATCATTTATTCTTCCAACATTTCATTAAGCATAATAATTTTTATGTTTTGAAATTAACAAATAGAATCTTTAAATAATAATCCCTATAGATACTTATAACGTTTAATAATAGACATGGAAAAGCTTTGATTTGAGAATTGTAAGTTAGGTGAATAAGAACACAGAAATGTTTTTATCAAATCAATCGCTCAGCATTTAAATGAAATGGTAGATGATTAATATTTAAGTCCAATTATTGGATTTTTATTCACTTATCATTCATTTTTTCATCAGTTAATTCAGTTATAATATTTTTATAATACAGAATAAATAAAATAACAAAAAATAAAATAAAATCATTTGTAGATAGTTTATTTTGCACATGAACTTCACTAACACTTATTTGGTTTATTTGCTACTCCAATATGTTTAAAATACAGTCAGACAATGAAAACTGCCAAAATCATTTGATGAAATCTTTGGACCAAATAGAGCAATAAATTCGAAAATAGATAAGGAAATTTAAAAATGATTAAAAATAAAAATGAAGGAATATATGAACAAAATGGTTCACAAATATATTATGGAAAATCAAACAGTAATCAATCTGAAAGATTTGAAAAAAATGAAGGCGACGTACAAAAACAAAAAATTGTTAACAAATTTCATGAAATCAAAGAGAAAATTAAGCAAAAAGAAAGGAAATATTCAAAAAAAAAAATGGAATAGAATTGAAAAAATAATAGCAAAAAAATTTGGCACTTACTGAGATAAAATTTATGAAGGGGAAAAGGAATTTGGAATAAATTACATGATAAATGATGATGAGAAAAAATGAGATTATACAAAAATCTGATGAAATGGTAAATGAATTTAAACAAAAAAAAACTCGGCAAAGGAATGGAATGAAAAGTATACTAAAAATGCGAAAAAATTCGGCATACCATTAGAATAATTCGAAATGGAAAAAATACTACGCATTAACAAACAAAAATACACAGATGAACAAAAAGCGGATAAAGTTAAAAAATATTGGTAAGTAAAAGGAAATAATGCAACAACAATGATCAGTGACAAAGCAATAGCAAAAACATTGGAATTTGCAGCAGTAGGCTCAACAATTCCAAACTCGATTTATGAAGCATTTGTGAAAAAAATATATATATATATATGTATAAATCTTCTTTAACCTCATAATTTTAAATAATAAAAAACTATATCTTTTAAATAATAAAACGAAGAAAAAGGATAACAACAACAACTACAGAAAAAAATAGCCTATGGTAATGATCGTAAAAAAATAAATTCAAATATAAAAAATCTTTACAGCAACAAATATGTTGGGTAATATTTCTTTTTTTATATATTATATTTTTTTTAATTCAATTCTTCATTCAAGGCTCATCTTTAGAGAGAGTTTTCGTTTCGTGTTTGGTTTAAATTTACTCGAAACAGAAAATAAAATTGGCAAAATTTTTCCAAACGTAACGAAAAACGAAACACATAAAAAGCACGAAATCGAAATGAAACGAAACATTCATCCAGCTCTGACGGGGACCTACATACTGAAAATCATTGTTGAACTAACCATTGATTGGTGTATTTACTATACAAAGCCTATGAGACTTCAATAAAAATTTGTTTTTTCGGCGTAAAATACAAACAAACAACTTTCTATTCCTTAACTTTTGCAAACCAATTCAAAGAAAAAATTCATTACAAAAAAAAAATGCCTATAAAAAAGGTTTATCTATTCTAAGGATTAAAATGTTACTTATAAAACAATATTTAATTAAATATAAATAAATAAAAATCCAATAATCAACAAACCGACACGTCAGTGTGTTAAGCCACTAAAATTAAAATAGAAACTTCAAATGATATTTATTACTCATTTTAATCTTAAACATTTATTTTTTATTTCATCTATGAAACATTTCTTCAAAATATATAATAAAATAAAATTCAAACCAGATGTATAAAATGAATTAGCAATAAAATAAAACCTTGTAATCCAAGTAAAAGTATAATAGACGATAATGGACATGGATTAAAAAATAAATTATAGTATTTACAAAAATTAGCCATTTAATAAATTATATGAGTTTAGGCACTTTTTTGATTAGTAAATTTATTAATTGTTTAGAAGAAAAAAAAACTAAAAAAATAAATAGAGTCATGAATCAACGAATTCATTTTAAAAGATAGAGAAAAAAATATTTAAAAATTAAAAAATAATATATTTTTATAAATTAACAAGAAAAAATCGTTTAAATTAAGAAATATAATCATTACTATCAAGGGCGCCAATGACAACAGTGGAAGAACACAAAACAAGTATAAAAAAAGGTAAAAAAAAATTGTATTATGCTTCGTGTAATTAAAATTTGATAATAATAAGTAGTTATAGATAAATAGTTTTAGAAAATCAAAAGCTGCTAGCTCTTCGCGGTTGAGTCTGGAAACAGAGATATTTTGCGATTTTTTTTTAATATTTTTCAAATAAAACGGAATTAACTTTGGCTATAGCAGACATTAATTTTAGCACAAATTTGGGGGCGCAAATTTTTGGTGCAAAAGTCGCACCATCCATAATAATGTTACTGATACAAATACAACTAATATTGCCCTTGCGGGTTGCTCAAATAATCGCGACATGTCTAATTTAAATACAGAATGAGTTATTGAATTTAAACACAGGCTAATGAAGTTACATATCAATGAAGTATGGCAAGAAAATATGTAAAAAATGTTATTTTCAATTTAGGTTTTATTAAGAGAAATGTTTTATTATTTCTTATTAAATTATTTATTCCACAAAATATTCTTTAAAACAGATAGGGGTTCATCTTATTTCATAAGGCTTCCTTTGAAATCCTTTCTCCTTAGTAGTAAACACGGACTTCTATTTCAAAGAATTTCTAAGAACTTTCTCATAAAACCTCAAAAAATTAATTATTTTAATTACCAAATCATTTTTTGCTTTTTCATATAATTCCTTTTCACTTTTCTTTTGTTTATTTGCAAATAGTGATAATTTCGTAAATTATTTTATCAAAAAGAAAAAATTTCTTTATATATATATTATTAATATTCCTAATTTTTTAATATAGTATGTTTGTTTAGCTTATTATAAATGTTAATTGCTATATTACTAAAATAAATGAAGATGCATTTTTCATTTGAAGAGTTTTTTTAACATTTTCCTTCTCAAGTTAATTTTTTTTCTGCTCATAATTATGTTTTGAAGACTATGAAGACTAAGAATTTATGATATAGAATTGTTTAATTAATTGTAACCAGGGGCTTCAAGGATTTTATTCCTTTTTGATTCTTAGCTAGGTATTTTTTTATCATTGTATATTAGCGGTATAGCTACAGTACTTTGCTCAATTTTTATTTTAGTTTTTAATATTATATTTTTAATAAAATTTTTTGACTTTTTTAATTAGGTTAGTTAAGAAAAATTTTCATTATTATTTAACAATCTCATTATATCAATGAGAGTTTCAGGCTCAAAATTAAAAAAAATTTTCAGCTTTGGTATAATCAAGTGTTTTCATCATCTTTTTCGGGTCTAGTTTAAAAACCCCTATATGGCCTTTTTAATCTTAATTAATCTTTTTTTATTAATTTACAATTTTTTATTGGTAATGCATTCATTTTTAATTGATGAAGGAGGGATTCCCGATTCCGACCAAACCTAATGCGTATAAAATTCTGCTATAGTTTATTATTAATAAATCTTTATAAAGTTTTATGCATATTTATGAATATTTTATATTAATTTTTGAACAGTTTATGCTTTTCTTGACATGTCGATTTGCTAGCGTCACCACTTGTTGACACTGATGCCAAATTAAAAAAGCCAGACAATGAGAGCGAGGCGACCCCTTTAAAAAAGTTTATTTTATTTTGATTTATGGGTTTTACAAATTAAAGAAATCTTAATTTTGTTAGAATTTATCATTGACAACTTTTAAAAATAAATTGTATTTTATACGAATAAGAATCTAGTCTGCTTTATTTGAGCATTTTTATCAGCTATGAATTCTTGAGTAAGTTTTTAAATTTATTTAATTCTTTGTACTTTTTGCCTAAATGATTTTTTTCGGAATTTTCTTTTTTTTCGGTAAGCATTTTTTGCATCTCGGCTTATGTGGTCCCCGAAATCTTCGGTATTTTATTAATAGTTTTCATTATACTTTAAAAATTTCGAAAATTCTTACGGTGGGTGTCCGGCGGTGCTTGGAGAATTTTATTTACAGATCTTAACTATAAAATAGCAATTTTGAGAATTTCTTACAAAAAAAAAATGAATTGTTTAGGACAGAATACCAAAAATTTAAAATTCATCATAAATAAACATTTTTTTACATTTAATCAATGTCATCACAAATTTAAAGGACGATTGCCGGCGGTTTCAATAGGCGCCGTCCCGTGAAAATTTTGAAATTATTGTATTTTGATTATAAATTAGGCACAAAAAGTGATCTTTTATGGTGATTTTTTCACATTTTTTCAAAAATTCGTGCCCATCAATGGGAAAATTTAACCCCGTTTGTCCCGGTCCAATTGACCGGGAACGGGAACGGGGGACGACGATGACCCGGGAACGGGGCCCCCGAGGAAAAAACCCCTTTTTTACCGGGACCCCCGTTCCCGGTAATTTCCCTTAAAAACCAACCGGGAACGGGACCCCCGGGAAAACGCCGCCGGGGCCCCGATCCCGTCCGGTCTCTAGTAACTTAAAAAAAAAAATTTACGGCAGCGCTTATTGCACGGCTGGACGTTGGTGCTGAGTCATTTCCGAAAAACTGCCAAATAAGCGATTCCTAAATTCCGCCATTTTACAGAATTTTCAACAAAAATGTTTATAACTTTGCTTAAACTCAGCCAAATTGTACATTCTTAGTGTGGTCTGACATAAAAATGAAAGAAATTTTTATTTATATAACAATCAAATTTTTGAAATTTGGTAGGCTTAAGGCTAACCAAATTGTATCGGACAACGGATTATTCAATTTGGTTCCATTTGAGCAAAGTTATGAAGTGTTTTGTCGAGAACCCTATAAAATGGCGGTTTTTAGAAAACGACCTAGCACCTGCAGAAACAGTTAACAATTAAATGATAACAAATCTTTAACAAGACCTATTAAACAAGGATAAAACGAAAATTAATAAATATCAAATAAGTTTAAAATTTGGTTTATTCATTTTCATTCAAATTCTTTTGAAAAATATAAATCAGAATATAAAATAAAATAAAAAACAGGTAATTAATTAATATTTAAATGATGAAAATTATTTTTTGTTTTTTTCATGGTATGCGATAAAAAATAATAAAAATGGGTATAAACTTTATTCCTGAGATTTTGAATACAGTTATAATTTAATAATATTAGCATACACAATATTTAGTAATTATTAATTGTAATAGTAATTATTTTGCAATTTACTTTAGAATTATAAAAGATGTTCAACCTTTATTCGTTAAAAAAATTTTCTTCAAGTAAGTTAATATTTTATTTATTACATAATATATTTGATTTACATAATGCCCATATTCTTTAGAGTTAGTCCAAAATAAACGTAAAAACTCTTTGTGTTTCAATAAATTAAGGGATATTTCTGTTTTGTTCTTTTGTTTAAAGTTTTTTTTCATTTTTGAGGAAATATGTCTAGAATTCATGCACAAATTTTCTAAATAGAAAAAATTTTATCAGAAGAGCAATTTTCCATTCTTTTGAAGGTAACAGAAGTTTTTTATTATTTTATTTTTGCGTAAAAATTTCGGATGAGTTAAATTTTTTCTGTCCTCCTAAAATTTTTATAAACTTTCCTTTTAGGTTTTTTTTTATTTCTTGTCGAGTTGACCGTTCTTCGCCGCAAATTTTGCAATTATTACAATGGCTTTTCATAGGAAAATTATGTTTCAAATCTTTCTCTTTTCAATCTTTCTTCTTATTATCACCGAACCCTTTAACATTATTTTATTGTTTCATATGCTGATAAAGTTAATTATTTCAAATCTTTTTGGGCATTTCAAATTAAGAGTTATGAATTTTTATTGCATATTTTGCCGCCACCCTGCTAATTTCCATAAATTACACGGCTTCATAAAATTTTTTTCTTATATTTTTTAGCAATATATTTTTTAAATTGTGCTCTTAGCACATTTCATCTTTTTTTAAGAAAATATCTTTTAGCAATTTTATTTTTAACTTCATGATTTTGGTGGAATATATTCTATTGGAAAAATTTAATCTTTTTAACTTAATTTTATTGTTTCAAATTACCAATATATTCAATATTTATTTTATCAGTGTATAGAAAACGAGACTAATATTTCTATATTAATATTTATAATTTAATTTTTAATTGTATAATATTGCATTAAATATTTCTCAATTCTTCTCGTTATGGACGGCCTTTTGAAAATAACAAAACTGTAATCTTGATAAATAATTGTGTATCTTATTAAGATTATAGATACTAATTAATAATAATGCAATTTTTCAAAAAATGAATGTACGAATATTTTACAATTATTTTCCTTGTTTTTCACATTCATATTTTCAAGCTTAAGTTTTGGTTTAGAATTTATTTAGTTTTCAAGGCTTAAGGTATTTAATTATTTCATTATTTTTTTTTAACCTTAATCTTTTTTTTACTTTATGTATTTCGTTATTAGGTATATTTGTATATTTTAAGACTGTTTTAATTAAAATATTAGGTTTAGAAAATGCGCAATTTAATAAAACCAAAGTCGAAAAATCAATAGACAGAATAAATTTTTATGAGAGAAATTGAAGAGCAACTTCGGAAGTCGTCGGTCGATGAATGCCTCTTTAGTATCACCGAGTTTCTGCTGGATTGGGCTAATTATTGTGTGTTTTGCTTACAATTAAAAATGCTTTTGGGTTTTACTTTCTTCATTTTATAAAAATAAATTGTGATCTTTTTTATTGATTTAAAGAATTAAAACAAAAAAATTTTTTTTTCTTTTTATCTTCGTAATTGGATTTCCTTTTTGTTATACAGTCATAACTCTTAATTTTTCCATTAGCCCATTGCACTGGTTGTTAAATAAGTATTTTTATTAATGTGAAATATTACTAACAAGGAAGAAGGAACGAAAAAGACTCATCTGAGTCACAAAATTACAACCAAAAAATTATTAGCTTTTAAATGGCAAATATTTTTTGAATAATGTGTAAAATAAAATAATTCTGCCTGTTGCCTTTTTATGTATTTTTAATTTGTTTTTGAATTGTTTCATTTTTTGGTAAAATTAAATGTTTATAACCAACCATAAACGAAAGAGCCTTAGCTTTTCTTTACCTAAAATTTTTTTAGTAAGATAATTTTATTTTTTATTTTATTTTACGTCGTTTGTTTAATTTCAATTTACAATATTCATATTATTTCTTCATTTTATTCAAAATTATTTGATTAACAAGATGATTTATTTTTTAGAATTCCCCTTTCTTTCAAATTGCTTAATTTTCATTTTGTTAATTTTAAAATTTATGATCCTTTTTTCTGCTTCCAGAAGCAAATTTTAATTAATGAAAAATGAAAATAAAATTTCAAAACATTAAAAAAACATAATATAAAAGCTAAAACCCCAAATAATTATAATAAAAAATAAAGAAAAACAATTCCAAATAGTAAAAAATTAAAAATTAGATTTAACATTTTCAATAACAAATTATTTCAAGAAATCCTTAGAAATAGAAATTACAATATTTAATATAGAAACCAAAAAATCATTAAAAGATTGTATTTTTGAATGTGGGATTGGGGGTTGCCCTTTGGGTCTGGAGGTCGATGGCGTTGGCGAGGGTTTGGGGAAGAGATTTGGGGAGGGAACGGGGAGGGGGTCCGCGGGTGGAAGCGGGCCGCTTGTTGACTAAATTTCGCCCATCGATTTATTAGAGTATTTTCGGACTTTTCGTCCGAAATTCCACATGAAGAAGTAAATAAAATCGAGTATACTCGAATGCTTTTGCTTTTTTAGTGTTTGTTTTCATTTATACTAAGTTTTTACATTTTTTGCTTTCTAAAATAAAAATAGGAAAGCTCTGCATTCTTGAAGAAAGCCACACGGTGGTTCTTTTGATGATATAAAGCCTTAATGCGAATTATTATTTTGTCGAAAATACCTTCTTTTTTTAAAATTATTATTTTATTTTTTTTACTTTTTAATCATGGCCAATTTTACTTTTACTTGTCATTTTTTAATGAAAATAAAATTAAATTATCTTTACTAAAGTTTTTTTTTTGTTTATCCTTGTTTTCATTTTTTTATCTGATTTGCAAAGTTTTCTTTTTAATCCTTAATATTTAAAAAGGGGATTTAATATGCACCTTTTCTTTTTTTCAAATGCCTACTAAATGATTGACACTCGAGTTAGGATTTGCGTGGGATTTGCCTTCCAATTTCTTTAGTAAGATATTTGAACTTTTTAAATTCGCACGCTCACTTATTTTTGTTTGCTTGTTTTTCTTATTCGTTTTTCTCAATTTAGAAATGTATTTCTAGGTCCTCGCTTCTTTTATCATACCGATATCTTGGCTTTTTTAAAGCCTATAGAAATATGCAACATTTTCTAAAGTTTTAATTCTCAAGAAATACTTTCTCATTTTTGGTAATTTAAATTTTGAAATTATTTTGCTTCTTCTTCAATTCTGCGAGCAGTTGCCTTTGAAATTTGGAGGCTGGAAGAATGCTTTTTATGAACCGCGGCCCCGCTTGGTATGGTGAGCCCACTCGATAATTTTGTAGAACAACAGATCACTTTGCTGTTGCTGGATGGTGTTTTTCTGTTTTTGTACCTGCTGCAAAAGAGTGGCACACATTTGGAGCAGTTGACGGCCGATTTGCGATTCATCTCCGCTGTTGTTTCTGTCCATAAGCTGGCAGATGCTCTCGAGTTGGTCACTAATATTTTTTTCTTTTGATTTTCTCTAGGGCCAAAAATTTTACAAATTTATTTTTTCAGCTTAATATTTAAAACCGATTAAAAATGGTATTTTCCTTGTTTAAATCATCGGAATACTTGCAATTACGAAGTGATGGCAGATCATTAATTCGATTATTTGGATTTATCCTGTATATTCGTTTCAGCGTTTTTGGGAACCTAAGCACAAAATTTTCCTATTTATTATAAGAAAATTTTAAATGATTCCTTTTTTCCTTTTTTACTGATATAGCTAAATTTTCTTGCAGTTTAGAGAAATTTATAAATAAGTTGTTTAGCACCTTAATTTTTTTTTTAATTTCTCATTTTAATTGGAAAAAATTCTACTTCATTGAACCATTAAAAATTTATGTTTCAATTTGGTTTTTGGCAGACATTTATAAATTCTTAAAGATGTACCTTTTTTAAACTGTTTGTTGATAGTTTATAAAACTTTTATTAAATTTGGTAAAATTATTAATTAACAAAAGTGATTTTTTTTTGTAATATTAGGTTTTTTTAAAACTTGCATAATAACTTCATGACGTTTCAAGTTGATGTTTGCATTGTCAATAAAGAATTCATTACTTTCCTTCTAATAATAAAAAAAAATTTTTACAATAAGCTATATTTCACCATGCAACCCTGCAGAGTGAGTAGGTTATTGAAATAGGGCTATAAAATAAAAATCCTCAAATAGTCAAACTAAAACATATTAATACTATTAACCAAATATTTTTTAGCAAAGGTTATTTTTTATTTATTAATTTTAGAATTCAGATTACTCTTCAAAATAAGATTTATAGATGTTGGGCTTTAAATTACGTAAGACCTCAAAATTAATTAAATTACTCTCACTTTGATTTTAAAAAATCCATTAAAAATCTAAAAACGGTTATATCTCTTTCATTTTTTCATAAAGAAATTTATTAAATTATTTAGCAATTTATCAAAATTTCTAATTATTGACAGTCGCCTTCTTTTGCTGATTTATGAATTTTCGAAGTTTGTATATTTTTGTTTTTCATTTAGTTAAAAAAAAACTTGGTTTACTTTTTTCTTAAACCCTTAGAAGATTAATTTTTTTTTACATATTTAGTTCAAAATTTTATTTATATATTTATTATTTTGATTCGATTCCTAAGGACGAAATTTCCATGAATTTGTAGCAATTTTTAATTAAACTTACATTTAAAAATATATTGGTATTAAATAGTATTTTTGAATTTATAAAAATTACTTGTCTATTTTCAATTATGTTAGTTTATTTCTAGAATTGATATGAATTCTTTTTTTTTGCATTCAAATTAAGGTTCAGCCCCGACCCTTCGGGGATAAAAATGTCGGGGAGCGGGAACGTTGGGGATGGAATGTCGGGGACGGTCAAATTTGTCGGGTATCGGAGTTGCCGATCGGGAAACTCCAACAAATTTACTAGGGAAAATTGTCAAAAGGTATATTTAAATATTTTCACTCTTTTATTTATTTTTGAATTTTGCTGAAGCTTAGGAGAGCAACTCAATAAAGTTTTCAAGGTCCCCTGTTGTCCTGGTCCCGAGTTTTCCTGGCCCGGAATGTACCGGTCCCGATTTTGCCAAAAAAAACCCGGGTCCCGACCTCTCTAATGCTAAGTTAATTTGCATTTTTTCATTCACTTTGCTCTGGAAAATGGTAGAGAAAGAGAAATAATTTCTTTCTCTGACTTTCATTCTATTGACCATTTTTACACTATTTTATTGCATTTTTTCTAAGTCTCCGCCTTTGTTTAGTTGGTTAGTTGCATTTGGAAAAGTAACGACACCCATAAAGCGGAGAAGGAAGTTGAGTGCTGAAGAAGAATAGTGGGAAAATAGTCATTTTACTCGTCCAATCTAAAAAAATGCTCACTTCGGACATCGATTTTTATATTTTGTCCCAAGTATCAAAATTAGTTTTTCATTAATGAGAAAAAATTTAAACTACCCCTGAACAATTAATATTCCTTCGAACCAAAATATATAAAAAAATAATAATAATTAAATTGTTTTGAATTAAAAAATTTCAAATTTGTCTTTATTTTATGCAGCCAAATAACGTTAAAAAAATCAATTACTAAATGATGAACATTAAAAAAAATTAAAATTGTTTTATTAATTATTTTATTAAAGTAAGAGCTATATATACATATTATTATTTATTTTTTCTTATTATCTACTTATCCTACTCGCATAATATTCAACAAATTTATGAATTTAAATGCTCTTTTTATTTTAAAATTTTGAAATATTTTAATCATTATCCGTTTGCCCTCTTGGAAAGAACGAACTCACACATAAAGATGCATTTCCCTTTACACTCAACTATGTATGTTCGTAGTTTAAACTTAACATTTGATGGGAACTGACCAAATACACAACTCCAATCCTATGTCTCCCCGAGTTGGTTGATCACACGACATTTATTTTACCATGCTTATTTCATGAACGAAACATGTTAAGAAGAACCTTCATCCACTAATAAGACTAATTTAATAAAAAATACCCGAAAAATAATAATTCTCAGTAATTAAACTCATTAAGAAATATAAAGGTGAACTTAAAAAAATTTTTTAACATAATGTTTAACAAATATCAAGAAAAAATAATAATTTCAAACTCATTATGAATTCATAAAACGCTTTCATAAAAAAATGTATATGGCAAAAGATAAATAACTCAATTAAATTCATTTTTTTAAATAAAAAAGTAAATAAATTTAATAAAAAGTAAACCAATATTTTAACCTGCCCCGCATGCTGTTCGCTAAGGCCGGGAGGCGAATGGAACCTTATACTACTCGTTTGGGCATTTGAAAAAAATTATTAAAGAAAAATTAAGGATAGTGAAAAAAACCCAATTAAGATATATTTTAAAAATTTAAATGATAAGAATAATTACAAAAATATTGGTTCAATTAGTATTAATCATTTCTCTATTTCGCAAAATGTTTTTAAAAAAAAAAAACAAAATAAGAATATTTGCAATTTTTATTCGAAATTTACCATTGAATATATCACATGCGAAATTTTAATTGACACGCGAAAAAAAATAATGTTGCATTTAAATCCAACTAATTTTGAACTTAGAAATTTAATGAACCAAATAAAAATTAGAATTGTGTTCGTTAATTATTTGGGCGGTTTTTTTAAGAAAAAAATAAAACAAACAAAGAATCCAAAAAATATTAAAGGAAACAAAGAAGTTAAATAAAAAAAATAACAAATATAAAGTCATAAAATTTAAATTCTTAAAACATATTAATGTATGCTTATATTTACTCAAAAAGTATATAATATTTTTTTATAAGCTCAATTGCTTTTTTCATTAATTTTTAAGAAACAAAATATTTTTTATAGAGGTGACAAAAAAAAAAACTTAATTACCACCAGGGTGACGATTTTGCCCCCTTTCGGTGGCATTTGCCACTTTTTTGGGGGTCTTGCCACCATTTTGCCACCATTTTTGGAATTGCCACCAATTTTGGAATTTTGTAAATTGTTTGAATTTTTGTAACAAAATGCCAAATTTTAGATTTATTCTTCGTTTTTTTCGATTTTCTAACTAAAAATGTCGAAAAGTGACATTTTTTACACAATTTTTCTTTAAATTTTATTCACTTTCTCAAAAATTTCCCAGGCGGCGCCTATCGGCACCGCCGGCTCACCTAAGCATAATTTTTAGCTTTTTTAAGATCACGACAAAAAAAAAAAAACAGGATAAAATGAAACTCCTTTTTTGATTGTTCCGGTGCTTATGATTTATTTATTTCCAACACTGATTTGCTCCAACTTGTGAGACGCAATGAAAAATATAACTTTTGAAAAATTTGAATATATTTCAGAACGATTTTGACGGTAAAAATTACGTGCCACCTTTTTGCCACCATTTTTAATCCCGGCTCCACCATTTTAGACTTTCGAGATCGTCACCCTGATCACCACATGTTCATTTCTTATTTTAATTATTAATTTTATTACTAGTCTCATTTTTATTGGGTTTAAATTTTAAATTTTGAATATTTTATTGTATTCGTCAATTGAAGACCCAATTTAATAGTGTAGTGGTAAGAAAGGCTGTCTACGCTAGCAGAATGCTACATTAGTATTTCCGCAATTCAGTTCGAAAAATTCAAAAAATAAGAAAAGAGTGATCCCAAAATATTTAAATAGACCTTTTTGTCAATTTTTCTCTAGAAAATTCATCGAAATTTCAAAAATTTTCTCGGCGCATCTATTGACACCGCCAGGCACCTTTTACCTAAGATTTTCTAGAATTATCTCAAAAATTCTCCAAAAGTGACCAGTTTTGGGTCAAAATCCTTTAATAAATCACATCTATATTTCAAAATTTTCCCGGCAGCGCGGCCCCTATCTAGTTTTATACGAAAATTCAGTAAAAATGGCGGATTTAGGAAACGCACAAGCACTTTTTACCCCAAAGATTTTTTGCCAGCCATATGATGATTTGAAAGTTTCCATCTGCCACATTTTAAGAAATTATATAACGAACAGAGGAGGGCAGGGTTAAATAAATACGTTACTTTGATTTTCGTGTTTTGTCTGTTTTGCTTGGAATAATTTAAAAATTTGTTGAAAACAAATTTTAACGCCGGTCCGCAGTTGAGGTGCACTTGAAGGCATCGAAAATTTGCATTTTTATCACATGGAATTCAACTCATTTTTCACTGATGTTTTATCAGAACATTCTTTTTATAAGTCAATTTTATTAAATCAATTTATTTGCAATTATTTGTTTTTTTTAATGCTTAGTTTTGGCATTTTTACTTCGAAATGAAAGTCGAAAATGTGAAAAAGTATAATAAAATAAGAATTATTTCATTTGTTATTCCTTTAAGTTCTGTTTCAATTGGACTTGCCACCAAAGCAATGCCATCGTACAGAAGTGTTGGCCAACATTTGGACAGTTACGCATATGAAAGCAATGGCACTTTTTTGGTCAATCGCACATGTGCCAATGGCACTTCCAATTTGGAAACATTGCCAATGTCCTTGATATGTAATATTTCCTTATTACAGTACATTTAAAATGCACTAAAATTTTAATTTTTTTATATTTTAATATAAACTAAAGTAAGTTATAGAAAATTTCAATTTGTTTGGCTCCAATTTTTTAAAACAGTAAAAACTTTGAAACTTAGTAAGCTAATAGAGCAATTCAAGGATTATCTTATAATTCGAAAAAATAATGGTTTTTTCTCTTAACCAAGGGCTTAACCCAGCCTCGAAATGTGGTTAAAATTATAAGGTCGCCGTTAAACCGCGGTAAACGAGAATATGAAAAAACGAAAATACATGATTTAGAGGTCTTAACCATGGTTAAGCGGGTCCTTAACCGCGGTTAAATTAACCACGGTTAAGCGTTAACCACGGGTTAAAATGGGAAGACGAGAATTTGGATAAATTTTTAAACTTAGAAGATTAGCCTTTTATTGCCTAGAGGGTTAATTTTTTTTAATGAAAACAATTAAAGGTCGAACATGCAGAAATGCTGCTTTTTTTGTTGAATAAATCTACTCCGAAAATTCAATGTTATCAAATCTTTTGTTGTTTTTCATGCATTTAAATAAAAAAATGCTTATCAAAAAGATCACCAATTTAAAAAATTTAATTTTTAGTCTTGGTCAATTCTCTTGAAATCAATTCAATATATGGGCTTCACTACCAATAAATAAATTTGCAAAAAGAAATTTCTTTTATTATTTTTTTAAAAATAATAATTTAGGTTCGTGGTAAGGGTAAAATAAGCTAATGCAAAAAAAGAATAGATTACGTAGGTGATGGAGGGAGGGGGAATGGAAAACACAGTGAAAAATGAAAAATCATGACGACCCGTCACCCGAAAAGGGGATTTTTTATGCTTGTTTGGCTCTAATTTTTTTAAGCCTAAATGAAATTTTTTCAAATTTAGCAAGCTAATAGAGAAATTGAAGGACTACCTTACAATACAAAGATTATTTAATTTGGTTGCGTCTGAGAAAAGTTATGACATGATTTATACGAAAAATCAGTAAAATTGGCAGTTTTAAGCATTTGAATTGAATTTTAATCTCGTCATAACTTTTCTTTTAAGAAATGCACTAGAACCATGAATTTGTACATAGAAGAAGCTTATGTACATATGTTGGAAGGGAAGGGTAAAATGAATATTTTGTTTTCGAATTATTAACTTACTTTTTATTAGAATATGCTTACTTTCCTAATAAAGTGCTGAACAAGAATTGCTGCGGTAGAGTTGATGGTTAATCTCTTAGTCTTTTAGTAAAATTTGGTGTCTTAAAAAAACGTTGGGAAAATTGCCCTTTTTGAAATGGAGGGCATTAATGCCCTTATATAATCCCTCTTTTTACCATTTGATTCTCAATGCCCTAGTCCACCACTGCCATCACTGATCACCAACTGAGTGATTACTCCATCCCCCCGTTCCCGTCATGGTCTGCCTAGAGATGCGTCAACCGCTGCCTTTGTCTTACAGCAATGGCAAAATCCGAAAGGCCCAAAAAAAGCCGAAAGATCCGGAATCCGAAATTGGCTTAGCCATGGTCAAACTAACACAACCTTTTAGGTATTGAATGAAGTAAAAAGTTAGACATTCTCTAAAACTTCCTATGTCCAAATCTAAGAAATCAAAATGTACTTTTTTTTTTTGGAAGCAATGTTTTGTTTCAGCCCCTTGTTCTTATTTTGTTCTCCTTTTTTTTTTTGGAAGCAATGTTTTGTTTCAGCCCCTTGTTCTCATTTTGTTGTCATTTCTCACTATGTGGTAAAAAATAAGAAAATTTTACTTTTTTAAAAGAATTGTTTGGAGCAATTTCTTTGATATTTTTAAAATTTTTTCTCTGCGGCGCCTGTCGGCATCGCCTGTTTTGACGTGTTGCTCATATAGTTAGGAGAGACCGGAATTTTGAAAAAAAAAAAACGGGGCCGGGGACGGGGACCGACGATGACCGGGGAACGGTGACCCGGGGCAAAAATCCCCGTTTTGCCGGTAGTTAGTTATTTACTTTGGTTCATCGATACACCTCCTATTGAACCAAACCAAGTGTCTCATTGATCAAGAAAATTAAGAAGAAAATGAGCAATATTAACATTTTATCAATTTTTGTGTGGAAAAAAAATTGACATGATTTCTTGACTGTCAGTGGAAAAACGGAAAAATATAAACCCCGACCAATTTTGGTTATTCCACATCCTCTTACTTGACAGTATTATCTTCAAAAAATTCTAAAAAGTCCAGCTTTTTTAATCAATGGCATTATTTGGAAAACTAAGTTGTACTTTTGACAAATTTATTGTTGTTGACGATAAATCTTTCACTGATTTCAAAGTCGAAGGTAATGGACACCGTGAAAACAAATCAACATTCTGCGATATTACTCAATTCGATGCACTGTATTTCAATTTATTTACTTTAATTTTTGGGATTATTAATTTAATTTTTAGTGAATTTCAAATTGAAAATAGCAATAACTCGTTGCAAATCAAGAACATTGGCAATGTTTACAAATCGAAGTGCCATTGGCACAAATTATTCGCTGGTAATGGAATCATAAAGGGAACAAGTGATCACAGAAGTAAATTATTTGAAATATGATCAGATTTAAAAAAAATTATTAAAATTTAGAATACAATGCTAAAGTTGGGTTCCGTTGTGCGTTTTAATTTCATATATGACTCTCACTCATATGTTGTAAGAATTCTTCAAAAACAGGAAAAAAGCGATGAAAAGTAAACCAAAAATAAGTAGAAAGAATAATAATTTTACATTTTTACCCTTTTAGTCAATGCCCTCCGCTCAGTTCACCGGACGACGATTTGACAGTGCAAATTGGGGACAAAAAGGTAAAAGGAAACAACACCTATAATGAATGAATGCTTGATGAAAATAAAGCAAACAATCTTAATATTATATACATTTACTTGCGAAGTGAATTAGAACGATGGAAGGGAAGCCCTGCTGATTAATCAATTACCGTATCTTGATAGATTACTGTGTCCGCCCATTGGCTTATGTCCGTTTCCCCCGTCGTCCGTCGGATGCTCAGCGTGGAGATGAAAGAGAAGCAGCAGAGACTGACACTTTGGACGAATTGGGCGTCGACATGGAGCAATTCATGGGATTTGTGGAGACAATTTCACTGAATGCTCTTCATAAGCCAATTCTTCCGAACCGTAAAAATTATTAAAACCAAAAAAAAATATATAAAAAATCCTTTAAAAAAACAAAAATCAAAAAAGGGCCCATTTTTATTTTATTTTAATCATTTTTAAAATTTAGCAAAAAAGGTGCTTCTGCTGCTCAAATTGGCCGACTTCTTCCAAGTGGACTGGTTGAAGTTGCGCTGTGAAATGCATCTGATCAATTGCCATGAAATTGCCCTGATCGATCGTTTCCTTCTGATCGATCGCTATGGTCTCAACAACTTAAAGGCATTTTCTCCAATAATTGGAATACTTAAATTATTTTTTTATTTCTCCAATTAAGAAATATTTTCTGAATTTGAATGTTGTCAATTTGCGTGATTTTTACAAGGCCAATAGTGCACTGTTTTTGTCTGGGAATTCGATAAACAGCAGTGTGAAAGAATTGACTCTTCGACTTTGTGACTGAATTTTGCGGAAGGAATGTTCATTTTGCAGGCCATTTGTTTTTTTTTTTATCTTATTCACTTTTATTTACACATTTTTCTAATATTTTTGTTTTTAAAAATTTTTTCTAAAGTTATATGACCAATAGAGAGCCCAAAAAGAGGGAATGCTTTTTTCTGCGCACTATTTTCGATATAATAAGCATAAATAACACATTTTCCACTTGGTTTGAAACTTCTACGACCACTTTTATAATGCCTCTTTTTGTTTTTTCGGATTTTTCGTGCGTCTAATGCCTTTTTCATTAAGCGTTTCAAAAGTTAGGGCAATTTTTTCCACTTTTTTAGCTCCAGTTTTTAAAGTTAATGAAATTTTTTGAAATTTATCTAACTTATAGATCAATTCAAGGGCTATCTTAGGATACCAAGATTGTTTCATTTGGTTGCTTCTGAGAAAAGTTATGACTTGATTTAGTCGAAAATTCTGTAAAAATGGCGGATTTAAGAAACGCGCATAGGTGGCGGAATTTAAGAAACGACCCAGCACCCATAAAAAGAACCCAATTATTTGAATTTTGATAGGCTAAAAGAGACAAACAAGAGTTACCGGACACACAATTGTTTCATTTGATGGTGTTTGAGCAAAGTTATTTTTTCTCAAAAAATCTGTAAATTGGCGTATTTATGAAACGCCCTGGCGGATTTATGAAACGCACCAAGTGGCGGTTTTATGAAACGACCCAGCACGATTTAAAGCAATGACTTTAATGCAATTGGCATTTATATAATTTGTGGGTCTTGTTTAATAAATAAATAATAAAATAATAATTAATTTTTGAAATTATAACAGTAAATTAAGATAAATCAAACTGAAACAAACTACATATATTGTTAAAACAAAACCTAAAATCGATTCAGTTAGTCTAAAAAGATTTTAATGGAAAGATTGATTTATACACCCATATAACGTAATTTACCTTTACAAATGATTTGCCATAATGAAAAGCAGAAATGTCTCGCCGAAAATCAATCAACAGATGGAGTTCGTACAGAAACATGAGAATTTTACAGAGTATTTTTTTACGAAACTCCTATAAATAAAACTTGAAATACCAAATAATAAAGAAAATATTATAAAAAAAAGTATTAAGTGATTTTTAAAAAAATATTTATTAAAAATATTAAAACGAAAAAAATGGGGAATATAAAATTAAATTTTTTAAATTATCATGAAGAAAAATATATAAAAATGTGGAAGCATTTTTATAATCTTTTAAGAATTTACTTAAAAATTAATTTCTTCTTTGTCTTAAAGAATCTATGAATAACCAAATTATTTACGATTTAAATAAAATCAAAAAAATTTAAAATTTAAAAATAAGGACTGAATAATCGCAATAATTTAATAGGTATTAATTCTGTTGTATTTATTTTGTTAAAGAAAAAATAATACTAAAATGAATGACACCTCGAAAAAGAACTCCAATCAATTTCAAAAAGCATTTCTACCATGACAAATTAAATAGAGCAAAACTCAAAAATATTTAACTAAATGACTAAATCAAAGTATTGAAATTAAAATTTAATTTGCTAAATATAAATTAACCTAAACTAAAGAAAATAAAAATAATTAACAAAGAATAACAAAAATAATTTTATTCAAATCATAAACATACATGAATATTGGGCGCAACACACTATATTATAACCAATTTACTAAATAAAACGTCGGCTTAACTTCATTCACATTTAAATTTGGATGCACCTCTAGCGCATATCAACCGCTAGTAGTATGGCTTGTGAAGAATTGATTTTATACAAAAAAAAGGATAAGGAGGCTTATCTGCTTCGTGGCCTCTATTATCGGCTAGTACATTCTTACAACTTTTTATCTTAGGCACTATCTTTTTTTTTTGAACCTTTGGTTTGGGCTGACTAATAAATTTAGCCTTTTTCAGAGCCATTTTAACAGTCGCCGTTAACAAAGTCTTCTTTTCCAGCATTTCAAACTTCAGCGTGTTGATGTGGCAACCGCCCCTCAAGAAAAGTATTTTACAAGATTTTTAAAAATTATTATTTTCTCCTGTTTAAAAAATGAGGTGCGCATTATACTAGGGGCGAGTCGAGTACTATTATTTTGGCTAACTTTTTGTCGTTAACAAAACATATGTTTAAATTTGTTAATGAAATTAATAGGGACAAGAGGATTCCAACTTTTGATAATTAAAAATTTTGCAAAAAATAGAACAATAAATGTTTATTATTATAAAACATAATTATTTATTAAAATTTTATTTCCTGAATAAATTCTTTGTGAGCCTTAAATTGTTGGTAAAAGGGTACCACTCATGGGGCCGAGTTGAGCTGGCGCCGAGTTGAATGGCGCCGAATTAAGTTGGCGCCAAATTGTACCGGTCCGCCTTTGTGCACGCTCTGGTTAGCAACCGACCAAAAAAATGTAAGATCTTCGGCGTTATATGGGACGTACCAAACAATACACGAAATGAGTAGTGTAAGGTCGCAGTTTCCGGGGTCCAGGGGTTCTTTCCGTGGGTCCAGGGCCATGCCCAAGCCTATTGATGAGTCCAAACCCCTGACCTTGCCCATTCCTAATTACCCCCTGCCTTTATCCTAATTACTACCGAATTAACCCCCCTCCCACTCAGCCCGGCACAATCTTCTTTTTCTCAGATGCTTATTTTTTACAACAAAACCTGTGCAACCTTATACAATCTCTTTAGCAAAATGAATTTCTTGTCTATAGAAATTTATATTGATAAGATAAGATAAAACAAAAAGGGATTTTTTCCTACAAAAATAAAATTTAAGACTAAGTGTTATAAATATAAATGTCTGTCATTCATTTAAGTAATAAGAATATTTGTTTTAATGGAAGAAGAAAAAATGATGTTATTAATCAACAAACTCATAAAATAAATTAATTATATATTCCGTTTTTGATCGAAAAAATTAATAAAAAGAATAGAATTTTTCAAACAAACAAGGCATGAAAAGATAATATACTAGACATAAGAATACAAGATAATTGAGGTCTGATAATTGAGTTGTGAGAATTATATTACTCTCTTTGAATGATTATATTAAGTGAACGCAGTGATATAACAACGCATTTATTTTTAAGGCAAATCAATTAGCAATAAAGAAACAAATTAAAAAAAATATAAAGATAATTTTTGGAAGTCTATCTTTTTATGGCATGTTTCTTGTAAATTTCGCAAAAATCCTAAAAAAGCCACCCAAAAATGGCAAAAAAGGCACCAAAATAGCAAATTGCCAAAAAGGCCTTTAAGCACGAAAATCCCGAAACAGCCAAAAAAAGATATTATAAAAGTCATCGCAGAAGCTTCAAACCAAATGGAAAAGGTGTTTTTATACTTAACATATCGGTGCTAGTGCGAAGAAAAAAAAAAATCGCAAATGCCTCAGTCGGTCTTTACCAATAACTGATTTTTTTTATTTGGCTAATTTTTTTAAGTAAAACAAAAAATGGTTTAAATGGGTTTTCAACAAAATAGAAAAGTTGTAAGTCAAAAAGAAACCCAATAATTTAAATGTATATTTTCCCAGCAAAATGGTGTTAAATTTTCTTTAGATAATTTCGAAATGTGAAAAAAAAAATTAATCTCGTTAATTTGTCATCGTCGGACTTGCTATTAAAAAATGATTAAAGGATAACGTGAAAATTCAGACTTGCATGGAATTGAAATTTCTGTTAGGGTTTAAATTAAATTTAAAAATTACAAAATCGAATTTATAATAAAACATTTGGCATCTCTTTAATGATTCTTAAATCCGCCATTTATACAGGCTTTCAGTACATAATTTGTCATAACTAATAACTATGCACAAAATCAACAAAGTCTTCGTATTTATGCAAGTTTTTTGGCCACAATTTTTTAGAACTTAGTAATTTAATTATTTGTAATTTAGCAAGTTATTCGAGTAAACTAACGGATATCGTACGATACCATTAAGTTGGTTCTGAGAAAAGTTATGACTAAATTAGTCGTAATTTCAGTAAAAGTGGCGGAATTAAAAAAACGCGCTAGCACACTTCGCTGTCCCCGCTTCTTGTCCTATCATCGCCGCTTGATCTCGCATTTTTTTCTCCTATTCAGTTATTTTAAACAACGGCATTCTCTGCTTGACGTCTTTTTACATTGCCTCCGGCTTAACTCGTTGCCCCACGGGGGCAGCAACATTTAATCTCGTCATCTTTGTGTTCGTCACCTCGGGGCATCACGCCCACTCTTCCCCCCCCCTTCGCCTTTTATCCCTCAAATTCCTCATTTATCCCATCTCATCTCCGCCCCCCCCACTGCTTCCAGTTCAGCTTCATCTCTGATCACTTCTCATCCACGTATCATTTTCCTCATTTATTCCCCTTCCAATATATCCATCCCTTCCAGCAGATTAGCTTTATTTCTGATCATCATCATTCATCTTTCCCTCCCAATTTCCCCATTTCTTTCCTCACCCTGACGCTTCTTCACACATTCCGCCCTCATCCGGGTCCCAATATAATTCTCTCCTATAAATAGTGAAGCGGTTTTTCCTCATTTTACCAGTTTGCATACCACCCAATTCAATGAATGCATCTAGTGATAATGTTCAAATAATTTACTTACTTTTCCAATCAACACTTGCATTTTTGTTTTTTTCAGTTTTCTTTACTCGAAACTTTGTTTTTATTTTTCGTATTTTTTTAAAATTCAGAAATATAGAAAAGGAAAGATGAATTACGAACGCGCAGGTGAAGGCGTACAAATTTGTCGCCTATTCCGCGCTGACCTTTTCGCTGGCCGCCGTGCTGTCCGTGTTCATCATGATGCCGTTGATGTACAACTTTGTCAGCCATGTGCGTCGTCAGCTCAGCCAGGACATGGTGTTGTGTCAGGTGCGGCCGGTAGGAGTCAACTCCGTCTGATGCGCAAAGTTTAGGACGCGAAAACTTTTTTTTTTGAAGCAGAACCCAAATTGAAGAAATTGGTATCATGCTGCGCAATATTTTTTATTGCTCAGCAATTAAATAACTCGCCAAAAAGCTATATTTGAAATTATAAAAAAGATAAAAAAGTTAGATTTAGTTTGAATTTTCATTGCTATTTTTTATCGGTTAGCAAGTTTTTTCGTTTTTAAGAAATGCTAGAGTTCTTAAAACATTTTGAATAGATTCCAATTAAATATTATGTTAAGAGAAACGTATGAATATTGTTTTTTTTTTTTTGATTAAATGAATTTTCATAATTTTTTAGCATATTTTATCATTTTGTAACATTTGGCATAAGATTATTAAGAGAAGATACCAAATAAATGAAGTAAGCATAGTAGACCCACGAAAAATTTCTTTCAATAATAAAAAAAAGCACAAATTATTTGCGTAGGGTTCTTCATCCGAGCTTTGGCGTGAGGTTGAAGTGCTGAAAAATGCGCCGTTCATTTCCTCAAACGGGAGCACTTCTTCGTCCAACAATGTTTATGCGTATCGTACTGCTCGCCAGGCGTACGGAGGCGAGGCGGGCGCTGGCGCAACCCACGGTGCTGGAGCACCTGCAACGGGCGGCGGACGCGTAGCGGCACCGGGCTTCTGCAAGCCATGCTGCGTGCCAGGATCACCTGGTCCACAGGGGCGCCCAGGACGGCACGGAAAACCGGGGAAGCCGGGCGCACCCGGAGTTCCTGGCACCTCAGGCGCAGGACCAGCAATTTGTGAGTTGTTCTAATGAGAAGATTATAGTATATTAGTTTAATTATCCATGAGGGTTTCAAAATTTTGCGGTATAATTTTTTCTTTGTCTTTAAATCACCCATAAAATTACCCTGCTTTTCTAAAATAATTTTAAATTTTCTTAGATTTTTTCACAACTAATATATAAAGTCTTAACTTTTGTAAAATATGAAAGAATTTATATTTATATTTATGTAAAACCATTTAGCTTTATATTCAACTCATTTTCTGTGTTTATTTTTATAACCCAACTTTAGGCGAGGCCACTCCACCGCCGTGCCCGCGCTGCCCCCAGGGCCCGCCTGGGGCACCTGGTGAACTGGGATTTCCTGGAGAGGTTGGAGCCGGTGAGTCAGAACTTCCATTACAAGATTTCAAGAAAAAAACAACTTTCACTTTTAAGAAGGACCTAATGGACGTCCAGGCCCCGAGGGCGTGCCGGGCGAACAAGGACCAAAGGGACCACCCGGGCCACCTGGCGAAAAAGGCCCAGTAGGACAACCCGGAGAGTGAGTTACACTTTCATAATATAAAGCAGGATTGTGATTAGAAGAATTATACTGATCATTTTGTGGTTTTTTTGCAGGGCCGATGAGTATTTTATTTTTGAAATGAGTATTTGAGTATTTTGTGGTATTTTGGAAATTTGGGATTTTAGTAGTTTTGGGAAAAAATAAGTGACGAATGTGCATGATTTTTTTAAAATTAAGAAAATTTGGCATAATGTTAGCAATTTTCTTCAAGTTTTCGTTTTTTCGCTTAAGTTTACCAATTTACAAAACTATAAACGTTTACAACATGACCAAATTTTCCAAATGAGGTTTTTTATAACCCTCAAAGATGTTGGTTTAAAACTGAGGATTTTCTATGCCAAATGATGCTTTTTAAGGCTTTGATGATTATTTTTAAATCACACTCCTAGTCTAAATATCGAACAGGAGATTGGTAATTTTCAAGATTAATAATCGAAAAATACGAAAACTGTTTCTCCTTTTAAGGGAATTTCACATCAAACTGAAAATTCCTAAAATTAATTAAATGTTATGGTTTGAAAGATGAAAATTTTAATTCTGCCTTTTATTTTTAATTTATTAACGGCAAACATTCAAATTTTATTAATCTTGGTTTCTGCCTTAATTTGATACTTAACTTTTTCTACCATTACAAATATCACTTAATCAGAGCTGGACAGCCTGCTCCTGCGGAACAATTGGTGCCCGGCGAAGCAGGACAACCTGGTACATAAATTTTTTATTTATTATTCATATTTTCATTTGTTTCTCAGGCGAACAAGGACCGCAGGGGCCTCCTGGTTCTTCGGGACCGCCCGGAGCTCCCGGCCTTCCCGGAGCACCCGGCCCTAAAGGTAGGAGAGGAAAAATTATACACAAATTTTTATAAAATTGTTGCCAGGCCCTATTGGCATTGAGGGGCCACCTGGACCTGAAGGAGCACCAGGTCCACAAGGATCACCTGGACAGCCGGGCGGACCCGGCTTCAAGGGCATTTGTCCGAAATATTGTGCCATCGACGGTGGCATTTTCTTTGAGGACGGCACACGACGCTGATCAATAGAAGTGATCAGAATTAACCGAAACGAATAAATATTTTCGAACTATTTTATTGAAACGATAATTTTATTTTCATTTTTAAATGAAACAATTATAATTTAATACACATATTATTTAAAACGAGGGTGTGGGCAAAGCGGAAAAAGTATGGGTGTGGGTGGGAGTTTCGGAGGAAAGGGTCGATTCAGTACGAAAAAATTATTTCATAGCACATTCTTTCTTTCGAATAGCATTTGAAACTCAGACCGACCACTTCTGGCATTTTCAAAAATGTTCATTGTTTAACTAACGACAGACAGACTTCGGTTGGCACCAGGGATGGCGCCAATCTATCTTAATTTTAAAAATCAAATTCAGACGCCCAAATTTTTTTTTGACTCCGATTTTCGACCCAGAAACAATCGGAAAACAGAATGGGCGCCGCTGGGAGAATAATAAGGCACCATGTTGGCATTGGATTTGTCCCTCAATGAATTGGTGCCAAATTATATCCATCTCCATTTCGGTTTCGATGCATTTGTTACCTCCTCTTAGTTTTGGCACATTTTATACGGGGATTCCAAATACCATTTATTTACACACACTCAATGAATATAAACAGACGGAGCTTGGACCAGGGCTGGGCGAAATTCAACGAACTACCCGAAACAAAGTTCGAGATGAAACATCAAAACGCGAAATTCGACACGCAAAAAACCCGCATTTATGAAATTTTCGAAACGCAAAACAAATTTCACCCAGCCTTGCTCGGGACTGAGATTTTCCCAGTGATTCGAGACAGAATTAAGCAGCACACGTAATAAGTTGTCAAAAAAAAATGCCACACAAAATTAAGCCAAAAAAATGGAAGATAAAATAAGACAGCATGAAAAATTAATTAATTTATTGTAAAATCTCGCTAGAAATAAAAATTTTCTTATTAAAACCCAAACTTTCATTTATTGTTTAAAAAAATAAATTTTGACCGATATTCAAATGATAATTATTTAAATTTATTTTACTTATTAAAATAATTTTTTGGTACTGAAACGGCCTTTTTCTCCAAAACCCCAAACCCATACTTTTTTCGCTTCGCCATAGCACCCTAAGAAGAATTGAAGTTGAGTTTTGCTATGGGCGTTCTAAATTAAGGAACATTTTCGGATATTTACACCCCAGACAGTTGCCGCTAAACAAAAATCTTCAACGGCAAGACTTCTTGAGACGCATTGTTTCTCAAAGTTAATGTGCACGTTGAGTAAGTAGTTCATCAATTTAATAAGAATGCTAATCAGAATCACACGAGTACAAATCCAGGCTCTGAATTGGTCTACCGTACACCTGGGAGGGAATAACGGTATTGGCTGTTGGAGCTCGAAAACTCGAGTTAAGGAAGACAAAAAGGGCATGACAATTATGTTGTTTTGTATATCAACGAATGAATACAAATTTACTTTGTAAATTGTGTGAAATAATGATTCAACTCATTTGGCCTTGAGCAAGTCTTTACATATTTTGTTTTTAAACCGAATAAAAAAATTGAAAATTAGGGGTTGCAAATTAGTTTAAGAAAATTTTTATTCCCCACAATTTTATCGGTTGTTTTTGCAGCAAAACAGAAATTTCTCAAGAGTTAAATTTGGAGTTTACCTTAACAAAAAAAATTAAAATTAAAAAATAGGGATGTATTATTTTTGGCATAATCAAAATTTTTAGTCGAATTTTTAAAAAAGGTACAGGCTTAAAACGGACGAAAAACATGTTTTAACTTGGTTTTACGCTTCTATGACATATTCCCATATGGATATTTTGCATATTTCAGCGATTTATATACATATTTCTCCATTGTATTCATAGTTTATGTGCATATTTTGCATTTTCAAATTTTTTAACGCTGTTTGAGTACCACCAATTTAAAAATATAAAAGCATGATTCATAATTCCATGTGAATTAACCAAGCTAGAATAAAGAATTTTGAGAAATTTTATGATCATATAGAAAAATTTATAATTTTTTTGCAATTTATTTCCATAATTCAAAAATGCCGGATAAATTTTTGACACGGTAACTTGTTTTTTTGGCTTGGTCCATCTTTTTATTCTTCCTCTGGTCCCTTTGTTGGTCTGATCGGGAGTTTTGCCTTTTTACCTCTTTTCCATTTTGGCAATGCCATAATTGTTTTTTCTTTTGGAATTTTTATTAGTTATCATGTTAGCTATGTCAAATGTTAAACAAATAAATAATTTTATGTTTTTGGCACTTTTAAACTGGGCGGACGAATCGTAGTGCCCGAAATATGATACTAAAAAATCAAACCGACGAGGACTTGATAAGCATGCCCTCTAGTACCGACTCGAACTGAAGGGATTCGAAGAATGGAGTTCGTGTTAACCATTAAATTTTGGTTAATAATTTGTTGAAAACGAAAATAAATTGTTTCGGCGGCGTAGTGTCAGCAGCGCAAATGTTCATTTGGCTAGGCGGCGCAAATATCGGCTAACCGGCGGGATGTCTGCATTTTTTAAATTTATGCACCAAGAGGGGCCCGCCGTGCCGATAGGTAATTCGACAATTGCGGTTTGGCAACATTTTCAGCAGTATTATCAGTGAGGCAATAATTGAGATTTACCCCAATTTTAATAAAGAACATTAATTACATAAATATTTCTTATGTGTGAGATTCAGGGAATGCGAAATTGACCATTGACTGTGGCAACGCCTAGAAATTTGCTATTATGACATTTGACCAAATTATGTAAAAAAAAATTATAAGAAAGGTTTTCAAGCGACAAAAGATCCTAATTGGAACAAATTCGCAACTGACATAAAGAATAAAATCATAGTTTATTATGTGGAAAAATTATTATATTAACTTTACTCCTTTTATATTAATTCAATTGAAATAATTATGAAAAAGAATAATTTGAATTTTCAATTCTGACTATAAGATACCTTCAATTTTATAAATAAATAAATTTATATTTGAACTTTATCAAAAAAGAATTTATTTTTAAATTTTATTATTAAACAGCATCTGTCAATTAAAAGAAATTTACAGTTTTTGTCTTTCAACATATTTTTTCTAGTTTCAACCCCTTCGGCACAATTTTTCATATTTTAGCAAAATGAATTCAACACTCGAATTTTGCACTTTGTCAAGCGCAAAAGAGTCGCCGCTCATCACATCTTGCAAATGCTTTTTGGTTAAAAGTGTAATGCTTTGCCCCCTAATGCTTAATGGAAAAAATAAAACAAAAAGTTCCCCTTTTCTCTCCAAATTTTATCATTCCGTTCGATCGCAGCCAAAATGACCACGCGAAAAGCGCACTAATGTTCATTTTTTAATTCCAAAATGCCCTTAAGGCATATAAATGCTCTGCTTAGCATGAGTATCAAAACGCGACGCGCACACTTTTCATCCGGCTGTTGCTGGCAGCAAATAAACGCAAACCATCGAACAGCAGAATTGGTCCGCCTTGCGGAGTGCATTTCATGCGCTTATAAAAATGGGAAATGGACAAATATATTAGCCCATTTGGATGATGGTCATCTCTCCATTTTCACTAACTTGTCAAATCTTAAAATATTTTTTAATAAATTTTATTAAAAGTTTTTTTTATAATTTTATTTAACAATTTCTTTTTTTTTATTCGAGTGCTTTATTTTTTTTTTTTACTTTTTTTTTTGAATTCAGAACGTACCAACGAAAGGATGAATTACGACGCGCAGGTGAAGGCGTACAAATTTGTCGCCTATTCCGCGCTGACCTTTTCGCTTGCCGCCGTTCTGTCCGTGTTCATCATGATGCCGTTGATGTACAACTTTGTCAGCCATGTGCGTCGTCAGCTCAGCCAGGACATGGTGTCGTGCCAAGTGCGGCAGAACAGAGATATATTTAAAATTTCAAAAAAAATTAGGACCATTTTTTTAATTATTCATAATAACCTAATTATTATGATATGTTTATGTATATATTCCATTTTTCCCATCAGAATTCTGCTGCCGATTTGAGTTTTGAGGTGGAATTGCTAAAGTCCGTCCCATTCATTGCTTTCGCAAATCGAACTGTTCGACAAACTGCCGCAGCTGCTTATGGCCAGGATGGTAATGCCGCCGCCGCAGTCGCCGGATTTGGCACTTTCCTCAACGAAAGATCGTAATACTTCTGGCTGTAAGCCATGCTGTGCGCCAGGTGCGCCTGGTCCACAAGGAAACCCGGGTCGACACGGCAAGCCTGGGAAACCAGGAACCCACGGCGTGCCCGGAATGGCCGGCGCGGGTTCCGCAATATGTAAGTTATTTCTCTATGAAATTTTTTGACAAAAAAACATTTGAAAGGTGAGGCCACTACACCTCCATGTAAAACTTGCCCGCAAGGCCCTCCTGGCAAACCCGGAGAGCAGGGCCCTACAGGCGAAGTGGGCGTTGGTGAGAGGCATCCCACCACTTTGTGTTGGGGTTGCGAGATAACAACTTCATTTCAGAGGGTTCTCAAGGACGGCCTGGAAATGAAGGCGCACCCGGCGAACAAGGGCCAAAAGGGCCGCCCGGGCCACCGGGCGAGAATGGCCCAATGGGACAACAGGGAGAGTGAGTGTACCGTAGTACAGTATCGTCGCACACTGACAATTATGACTTATATTTAAAGATCCGGACCGCCTGCTCCGAATGAACAGCTAGTCACCGGTGAAGCAGGAGCGCCGGGTAAATTGGACAAACTTATATCCCATATTCTTACCAAATTATAATACAAAAAAAAAATCTTTAAATTTTTATTGGTTTTCATTGCTTTTAGCCACCAAATGGTGCCTTTCTAAATTTTCAGGTGACCAAGGACCGGCTGGGCCGGTCGGCCCACCAGGCATTGCTGGTGCCCCCGGCATGCCCGGAGCACCCGGGCCTAAAGGTGATAATTTCTTTATTTTTGATGTAAATACATTTTTTTGAAGGCCCTGTCGGCATTGAAGGACCGCCTGGGCCCGATGGTGTGCCCGGCCCTCAGGGACCACCCGGGTCTTCTGGGCAGGCGGGCGAAAAGGGTATTTGCCCTAAATACTGTGCCATTGACGGAGGCGTCTTCTTTGAGGATGGAACACGAAGATAAAAAAAAAATAAAAATTTTGGAAAAATAAATTAACGTTTATTAAAAGGTTCAAAAAAATTATGATTTTAATAGGGCTTGATTATTATTATTCATAATTTTTGCCTTTTCGGCATTGAAAAATCTTTGTCAATTTTCATATGAGGAAGAAATTTTACTAACTTTTATATTAAATTTACATGCAAATTCATCTAATTTTTTTTTTTGTTCGCTATGTCCACCATTTAAGGCAAAGAATTTTTATATTATCAATATTTGTTGACTGTCAATTTGCAATTCGGTTCGCCTATTTTAAGCCATTCGTGGAAAAAAGAAAGTCATTTCTCTTTGTTCAAAAATCTTTTTTTGCATAGGTTTTTATGCGTAAACAAAAATGATGATATTATTGATTTCTTTTATTTCTTAATTGATTTAACCAAGAATCCATTAGCAATTATTAACCAAGCAATTCTATTAAAAATTTGATAAATCATGAAAACTACATTTTATAATCTTTTAAAAAAAACCAAAATTGTAAAATTGTCATTATTTCAAAAATCTTGAAGAATGAAATTTTTATAATGAAGAATTATTATTCACCCGGACATTTCGCCACCCGGACATTTCGCCACCTAAGCCAAAATCAGACGTTTCGCCACCTAAGCATAAATAGGACGTTTCGCCACCCGACCTTTCGCCACCCAGACATTTCGCCACCCAAGCCAAAATTAAAGTTTTAGCATTGAATGTATTAGTGATAACATATTTGAGTTTTTGAAGGCAAATGGGTGGCTTTTCTTAGAGGTGGCAAAACTGGTGGCGAGACGTCCTATTTTTGCTTAGGTGGCGAAACGTCCGATTTCTGCTTAGGTGGCGAAACGTCCGAATTTGGCTTGGGTGGCGAAATGTCGGGTGGCGAAACGTCCGGTGGCGAAATGTCCGGGTGGCGAAATGTCCGTACACGGGAATGAAGATGTCTAAATCCTAAGAATCGGCCCCTGATTCTCTTGCTCATATTCGTAATGCTAGGGAAAAAATGAGGATTTTGATAAAACTGCCTTTTTGCTATTTAAATCTAAGGACAAATAGTAGCTCTCCTATGTGCAAGCCCTTAACTTTTTTTTTTTGTCATTTCCTTTTCTCTGACTTTTCTCTTGAATATAAGAGAATAATAAAAGAAAAAATTTTGCTTTTTTTCTCTCATTTCACTCTTTTTTTTCCTTTCTCTATCTCTTTAGAAGATTTTAGTGTTCTCTAACAGAGCAATTGAAAAAACGACGCCACCGGAGGAATTGAATGGATGGGGTGGTGAACCTAAGGAAACCATCATGCCATTATTGCAGGGGCGTATCTAGGGGGGGGGGGGGAAAGGGGGGGAATTCCCCCCCCCCCCCGAAATGAAAAAAAAAAATTTTTTTCACCAGCAAGAGGAAGGAGAAAAAATAAAAAAGGAGAAATTTTTGGGCAATTTTCTTTAAAAAATAGCAATGTTTATTTGAATATTGACAAAATGCCAATGTGGTTTTATCTTTTAAATAAACAATTTTTCCGCTTCAATACAAATTAAAACGTCTTTGCTTCATCCCCGAATCAAACTCTCCAATAATTTCATCCATCGTCAATCCATTGACTATATCTCGATAATAAGAACAGATAGCCAAATCATTCAATCGTTCATCTCCCATTGATGCCCTGATGGATGTGAACAAACGCCCCAAAAGTGAAAAGGACCTTTCAGCTGAAGCTGTTGTTACAGGACACACTGCCAAAACTTTTAAAAGCGAAAAGACAGCGGGAAAACTTTCCTTTTCAAACACTGTCAAAAAGATTTTCAGTGCCGTTTCAACCATTTCGGGGATTTCGCTAGACATATCGAATTTTTTCTGCCAACGAATTAATTCCATTTTGAGCAGAGTGGCGTCTGTTTCGCGAACAAATAATGGGAATTTTCGAGCGATCTTAAAATATTAGTCTTAAAATTTCATCCATTATATTTTTACATTCAGGAATTTTTCTGTGTCAATTTCCTTTCGGCGGGCGGGAACGAGCATTTGAAGGCAAAAAATGCCCAGCTGTTCTTTGCTAAACCGAGCGTCCATTTGCAGACCCCTTCAAATTTTCTCATGGATTTTTACACGATATTAACACTACCGTTTGCGTTTAGCCTGTATCACAGGCTGAAATTTGTAGTCATTTGGAGGGATGAAGCAATCAATTAGGAAGTCCCTTTTGCGTTCAAATGTCAATTTTTTCCCGATCGCTGTGCCTATGTCATTTTTAGCTGGAGGGAATTCCAAATAAACGGGAAGGGGTTCGGGTTTAAGCAAAGCTGCGGCTCTCTCCAGAATTTGCGCATCATCTTCCTCTCCAACGATTTCTTTGTCCCCTTCAGCTTCTCCATAATCTATGTTTGATTCGTCACTTTTTTCGCTCTCGTTTTCACTTTCTGCCATTCGGGATTTTTTGGACGTAGAGGGTGTAAAAAAGCTAGAAATTTTTCGCTGGGCCATGTGAAGAATAACGCTTCAAAATTTTTTTTTATTAAATTGATCAGGAAATAATAATAGAATGAGCATGTTTTCGGTTGAATGTCTTTGTATTTATTTTTGGCTTTCTTCGCACATCTGGCTGTTGGCGTAAACAATAGGCGAGGGGCTGGACCTGGGCGGCGGCTTGAAAACAAAAGTTCGACAATATGAAGAAAGGCGAGGAATGGGAATAATATTAAAAAAAATTAACCATAGTCAGGACAGCATTAATATAAAGTTGGACTTAAAATTCAAGGGGCTGAAATGGCTGGGAAATTTCAGCGCGGCGCTCAAATGTCGCGCTGAAATGGCGATTCCCCCCCCCCGAAAATTTTTTCTAGATACGCCCCTGCATTATTGCCACTACTGCAAACGGCTCATTTTTGACATCAATTTATTTATGAGTTTAGCGTAGTTTTCTATATTTTACAAAACGAAGAAAAGTCTGAGTATTCCTTTTCAACATTGTTTTTTTATACTTAGAATTACTTGATAATTCATAATTTTTTTTTATTAAAAAGCCATATGCACGGTAGGAAAAAAATTGTTATAGAAAAAACCCGAATTACTACCAAACAATGAGCATGTTGGTGTAATTATCTTTTGTAATCAACACCAAATGATTATTTATTGCTTAAGATATTGTTCTGAAACTTTTGCACGGTGCCAATCGATTGTTAATCCGCCATTAATTCGCCATAATTTTACTCAAAACTGTAATTAGTAATTTAATGTACTTTTTTTAAAGAATTTCTGATTTGTGGTATACCTCAATTGCATGCAGACCAGCCTTAGATTTTTTTTTTCAAATTTTTAATTGCAGAAATCTAATGCCCTAGTTTTTTGAAATCTAAAAACTCTATTTTTCTGAAAATCTAACCCTAGTTTGATTTTTTTGAAAAAAGAAAAAACTAGGGTTCTAGGTTTTCAAAAAAAATTAGAGGGGTTAGTTTTAAAAAAAAAATTGGAAATTCCTTGTTATTTTGTTTCTTATATTGTTTATCATTTTTTTTATTTCTTAAAAATTTAAATTGAACTTATTTGACACAAAAGAATGATTTGAATTAGTTTTATTTCCACAATCTCATATTGTGTAAATCATTCATTATAATAATTTAAGTTGAGCCCGGACGGGGCCCCGGTCAAAATTTAGGGCCGGGAACGGGGGCCCCGGAAAAACGGGGATTTTTGCCCTGTTTCCCCATTCCCGGGTCATCGTCGGTCCCCGTTCCCGTTTCCGGGTTTTTCAAAATTCCGGGCTCAAATTATAACAAGGGTACGATATGGCCTTTTTTTTAAAGAAATGTTCTTTTTTTGGAGGGCTCGAATCTTTTAAATCAAAAATATCCTTTTCAAAGAAATGTCCTTTTGTCAGCCTTTGTTCATATTTTGTCCTTTTTTTCTTACTGTGAGATAAAAAAGAAGAAAACAATACTATTTTTATATTTTTAAAGTGATTTCTTAGTTCTTTTTTTTTCGCCGGACACTTAATCCTTTTGGAATTCTTTTCCTAAAATTGGCTATTTATTTATCTTAAAAATCCTCAAAATTGATCATTTTTTTGTCATGGTTTGTTACCAAAAACAATCAAGTTTTTAAAAATTCAACGGCGGCCTCTATCGGCACCGCCGACCCATCCTTGTTCAAAATTGTATTAGTGTCCCATTTCAAAGCCCGACAGTAAAAATCTTGCTCCGAAGTCTACGCTTTACTTATTTCCTGTCCCAAATTGCTCAAAATGATTATTGTCGCACTAAAAAAGAACCGAATACCTGGTGACAGTAAAAATTTTGGGTTATGACAACAAAGAATCATACTATACAACCAACATATTGGTTCTTGGTCGTTTCATAAAACCCGCCATTTTACAGATTTTCCGTCAAAAACTTTCATAACTTTGCTCAAACTCAACCAAATTGTACATTCTTGGTATGGCCCGATAGCTATTTGTGTTAGCTCTATTAGTTTACCAAATTTCTAAAAGTTATTGTTGTGACTGGGATGTAGACCATTTGGCCAAATGGTCTACATCCCAGTCACAACAGTTATGAAAGTTTTTGTCGGAAAATCTGTAAAATGGCTAATTTTATGAAACACCCAAAATAGTGGTTTTTATGAAATCACCCAGCACACCACATATTCATTATGATCGAAATACCCGAAATGAAATTAAATATAATTAAACTAAAAATCTAAAGATTTAAGAAAATATTTGATGAAACAATTAAAAAAAAACTATTTGCCTTCGAAAAACTAAGACAACAAATTTTGTTTACAATATTTAAAAATAAGTTACTGCGAAACATCCCTAGATTAAAAAGTAATGTAATATTTCATTAATATTTTTAACTTTGGAAATGAAATGTCGAGGACATAATCGATTTCACTAACTAGATTAAAACAAAATCTTTTTTTTACTTCGAATGAAATAACAAAAAAACCCCTTTAATTAAAATACGGAATGCTAATGAATTAAAATTAAAATGAATAATAATATATTATCTTGAAAGTCAACATGTGAAGACTTCCCTCTTATGTTTTACTATGTTTGATAAATGATAAAATTCAAAAAGCTAATATTAATTCAAATATTTTATCAAAGAAAATTGAGGAAGAAAATAAGAAATAATTTATAAATTTTAAGTTTTTTTATTACCATGTTATTAAAAGACCTTTTTAGAGCTTTGTTTATGAAAAAATTTTATTAAGCGCATGGGGCATGAGAAATAAAATTAAATGTAACAAGAATAACTTACATTAACACCAATTAAAACCAAAAATAATAAAATAAAAAAAAAACACATTCGAGGTTAAGTAAAAAAATATATTATCAAAGAAATAATATTTTTCTTTGTTTTATCAAAATTCACCGTAACATAATAGCGGACAAACACCTATATATGAGCGTCTGAAAGTCGGAGGGACTTTGGCATGATTAAAAAAAATAATTCGGAATAGTTTATATTGGAAATACAATTAAAATTCAAAGAAAAAAATTTGAAAAGCAATCGAAAGGCATGCAAAGAAAAAAAAGTAGTTAAGTATTGGGTAATTTGGTAGCGCTGCCTTAAATGTTTTAAATTGCGGAGAAATTTATTACAAATTTTACCAAAATTGAATGCTTTCAAAAATTGTAAGACGAGCGAAAAATAAATAAAATGCAATAAATTCCAAAATTGTCAAATTGGTAGGGAGAAAAGAAAAAAAGACAGGGAAAACTTTAATAAAATATAATTGAATAAAGTGCAACGCAAATTTCCATATGATTCTTAAAGAAAAGCTTCACAGAACACATCCCAAATGAAAGCTATAAATCATTGTGATTAAAAAGACAACGCAAACGACGACAAATAGATAAATAACGGAAAAATATTATGGAATGAATATTTGTTGGGTTTGAAATTTAAACCAGAGGTCGGTTTTATTTGGGTGGTCCAAATCTTGTAAATTTAAAGATGTCTTATTTTTAAAATTATAACTTTTGTCAAGATTTATTAACCAAATAACTCAAATTTTAATTTTCTCGATGGCGTCCTATCGGTAGCGCCGACCCTTTCTTTTCGAAATTAAAAGGGTAATTTCTCAATTCAAAGACGGAATTGCTCAGAAAATAATTGGCCCAGAGAATTACGTTGTTAATGCATGATTTAGTTGAATAAAATGAAATTTTAAACTAACAGCGTTTTTAAAACTGTCTTATTTTTGACCCCAAAATTTTATTACGACGTTTTCAAAATGGTTCCTATAGTTGTTGCAAGAAAATATTCAAAATTCCATTAACTCCATAAGTAAATTAGAAAATTTTTTAAATTCTTCGGAAACTAAAATAATTTTTTAAATTAAAATGGATTCTTTTAGTTTAAAAATCAAATATTATCCTCCGCCATTATTGACCGTTTTGACAAACGGTCGTGAACGACGGTTTGTCATTTGGTTGTTAGAAGGATGCTTCCTCTCATGCTCATATTCACAATGCTAACTATCTGCAGATAATTCGCTATCTGCAGATAAATCAGTATTCACAATGCTGGGGATAGAGTATCCGTATTCCGAACTCGCAAAAAAATCCCCATCCCTAGCCCTAGCAGCATTACATGTTCACAATGCTAAGGATAGGGTATCCGCTAGGGTATCTGCCGATTAAAATCCTCAGCCTCCTCCCCAGGTGGATAGTTTGGTTAAAAATGGTATGTAAAAGGCAAAATTTATTATTTATTTCGCCTCAAATTTTAGAATAAATATTTTTATTGCTTTATAAATGTTTATTATTGATGAAATAAAAATAAAAAACAAGAATGAAAAAATTCAACATCTCGACGAAAATAAGAAAATTTTTTTTTCAAGTTTTGCTCCGTCTGCTAATTTTTTACTTCAAAATTTAATTTTTGTCTAATTTCAAGAACCGAAGAAATATCTAAGCAAACAAACAAATAATATTTTTGAGCCCTGACTCCTCTGTGGAACCCTGTTTTTCACAGTGACTTGTCAATGAAATTATGGCTGTATTGGAGCGTTGTTAGATTTGTTTGGTCTTATTATAATCAAAAATTTTACGGGTTCAAACTTTTGGCTCTATTTTCTTTACGGAGTATATGTATTTTTTTAATTTATTTTTTCATTTTTTGTTTGAAAAGTCAATTAAAAAACAAAAGTGGTGAGCGGGATCCGAACCTGCAACCACTTTCGGGTTCTACCGCTAGAAAAAATAAACTAACAAAGGGAAAGAAGATAATCGGCAAGGAATCCCCAGCTAAGGATAGTTAGCTGAGGATTGAATTATCCGTACTCGTGTTCACAGTTGCGAATACAGATTTTAAGCTGTAGCTTTTTCAATATGCAGATACCCTAGCTACAGCTAGGGATATGCGGATTTTAATCCCTAGCATTGTGAATATGAGCATCAGTGTATATTCTAATTTTTGCTGTTTTATGGGGCACTTTCTCCTTTGAATGAAAAAATATATTAAAAACTGTTCAAAAAAATTGGCGAAGAAGTTTGTTCCAAAATTTGATTAGCTATTGGGGTGTACTTCCTATTAGAGAAAATACGGTAATTAAAAAAAATAAAAGAAAAATTTGAACAAATAATAATAAATGAAAACAAATAAATAAAATAATATAAAATTTTGTCATTTCGTCTAATGAAAATAAAGTTGACGTGGAAAAACGAATAAAATACTTAAATAAAAAAAAATTAAAAATATTCTACATTTAAAAAAAGTGATATTGGCTGAAAACTTAAAAATAACCGTATGCCAAAAAACTAGATACGCGATGAAATCAGAACGTAGGCTCCACGAGCAAGAATAATAATTGAATATTATGCTTTTTTAAAGAAAATATTTTTAATTCAATCAATTTAAACCTCAAATTCAAAAAATTAAATATAGGCAATCAAACTTTAGCAAAAAACAAAAAATAAAATATAAATGAAAATTATTTTTAAATTCTAGTGAAAACATAAAAAGCTAATGTCATTAGTTCAATTCCTTTTTTGATTAATAAAAGAATTTAATGAAATCAAAGAACTAAAGCAAAATGAGAATTTAATAATTTATTAAAATATAATTGCAAAATATTGTTCACATTTCTTTGTAGTGATATTATAAAAAGCGCAGAAAAAAATGCCTTCTATGATTGCTGTAAATGTAAACTTAAAAATCCTCAACATATTTAAGTTTGCTAATTAAACTAGTCCATCTTTCGACTGCTCAAAAGCAGTGGTTGCTGCGATGTTTGTATCGATCGGACTGCGCAAAGATTAATCAAAGCCCAACGAAAAAAAAGGACGAAGAATATCAATATGGAAGACAAAATATAAGGACAAATTGATCAATTGTCAGGAAGGTTAATCAAGAAGCAAGAATTAATTGACAACAATGTACAGGAAAGATACGAATATGAAAAAAATAATAGTGAAGAAAAATAAATAAAAATAGAATTATCTCATACTTATAATGAAATTAACAAACGAATCAAAAATACCAAAAATTTTAGTTTCATTTTTTAAAAATAATCTTTTATCAGCAATAATTTTTTTAATCATTTCAAAAAAGCTTTATATTAATGATCGGTGCTATAAGTTTTAAAAATGGGGGGGGGGAAATTGAAATAAAATATAATTAAAACTCCTTATTTGATAAAATTGCAAATTTAAAGTGCCGTAGCTTTAAGCATATTGGTGAGACAGCATCGTACCTTGAGTTGAGTCAACATGCTAATTAGTACAAAAGATCATAATGTTTATAAACTATATGTAATGAATATATAAATATAGAATTAAATACAATAAGAAAAGAAAAAGGGGCAAAAGATACGAAAAATTACTAAATTTTTTAATAAATAATTTCAGATAATAATTTACTTTATTTATGAGACACAAATTAAAAATAATAAATAAAAATATTAAAACAAAATTATCCAAAAAAAATATAATTTTATAATATTGGGTTGGTAAATAAGACCGTGCGCTTCACAAATTGAGTATTTTTTTTTATACCGGTTTAGGTTATAGCCAAACCCGTTCTGTTTAATCAAGAAATTATTTTTTATAATTTGTCAAAATGCGCACTCAAAATAATAAGCCGCAACTGGCAACTTTTCTTTAGTAAAAACCTACCAAATTTTTGCGACCATTGTACTGCTAAACAAATATTTATTTTTTTTAATTCAAAGGGGCGGTGGTGCCGATAGGTGCTATCAGGACAAAATTTTTAAATTTGTATTTTGTTAACAGATTTTGCACAAAAGACCATTTTTGATTTTATCAAAAACCATTATTTTGAGAGTCTGGTCGCGGCCAGGCACGTTTCAGCCCCCACGTTTCGGCCCCAGACTCGTTTAGGACTTTGTAACTTTTTTCAAAGTAAACCAAATTTCACAAATTTGGTATCATTCTAAAGCTTTAAGTGTTTAGAAGGTATGAATAAGCTATTGCTAATCGATTGACCAACTCTTAAAAAAGTTACAACTTGAAGAACACAAAAAAGTCAGATTTTTTGTATTTTTTGGTTCATACATTTTCTGTAAATAGACTATTCTTTAAGACTTTTAGAAGTCTAATAGAGCTCATGAAGAGCTTTCGAATGATAATAAATTTGTTGCATTTGGTTGGCAATGAAAAAAGTTATGAAACTTTAAATGTTGCTGGGGCCGAAACGTGGGGGCCGAAACGACCCCTCCCCGTCTGGTCGTGTCTATAAAAATTTTCAGGCAGGAAAAAATAAATAACAAATCAGCCATTTTGGCCAGATGTCTTGCGCAAATTTAAAATTCTTTTAAAAGTTCTATTTTTTTCTATTCAAAATTCCATCTTTACTGGTATATATTTTTTTATTTTTTCAAACTGAAGCCGGGGAACTGGTCTTTTCGGTTAGGCTGGTTTTCAGACCCACCGTTTTCGGTTTTGGCGCAAAAAGGCCGGTACCGGTTTTTGGTTCCGGTTTAGGTTGGTTTAACTTTTTATTCTGAACCTTAGGTCTCAGTTCGTGCTGGCGCGTTTCTTATGCCCTTTGCTGACGAATAGTGGGAACCGCCCAGTTCGGCGTGGTCCCTTTCGGCGCGACTGGCCATAAGTTTTAGAGGGTTTAGTTTTTTAAAAAACTAATAAATTAAAAATTGGCTGGCCCCCAGTTGTGCTGGACTGCTTAATTTAGAGCGTGCTGGATCGCTTCATAAAAACCGCCACTTGGGCGTTTCATAAATTCCGCCATTTCGCAGATTTTTTGTAAAAAACTGGTCATAACTTTGCTCAAACACAACCAAATAAAATAATCTTGGTAAGGTTCAATAGCTATTTGTTAGCTCTATTAGCCTACCAAATTTCAAAAATTTTGATTGTTTTTAGAAAAATATTGAGTTTTTTGCACTTTTTATGGCTACACTTTATTAAATCTCGATCAAAATTTTTGAAATTGGTAGGCTAATAGAGCTACCCAATAGCTATCGGGCCATACCAAATGTACAATTTGGTTGAGTTTACGCAAAGGTATGACAAGTTTTTGACAAAAAATCTGCGAAATGGCGGTTTTTATGAAACGCCCAAATTTCGAATGACCGTTTCGACAATATTTTTGAAATATTTCATATATCACAATGCCAATTAAAATAAAAATAAAAATTCCTATCTCTCTTTGATTTCACTTCGTTATACTAAAGAAGTTATGGGTTTTTCAGCCTACGTATTGGCTTAATTGTTAGAAATTATCATTCGCCTTTTCCGAAGATGAAAGAGGTTTCCTATATTTAAAAATTAGTTATTTTTTGGACCTAATTTATCCCCAGATTCTTTTCCTACTATCACAATTCATTTTTGTTTTTTTCACAAAAAGAAATTATGCTTTTATCCATGGGTGAGTGAGAGATTTAAGAATTTTACTGAGAACACTGCGAATGACAACTTTTTTTGACAACTTAATTATTTGAATAAAATGTATCATTAAATAAATTTTTTCTTTATTGCAGAGCCAGAAAATACTAGGAAAAGGAAGTAATTCCTTTTTGGCATTGTGATAAATGAGATATTTTCAAAAACATTGTCGAAACGGGTTGTCGAAAAGGACATTGTCGAAATGGTCGTTGTAGAAATGTCCGGTAACCTGTACAAATATTCTTAAGAAAATATCTTAAATTTTTAGGTGCTAACCCATTTGAGTGTGGGTTATTTGGGTGTGGGCTATTGAGTGTGGCGCATTTAACGCTCTATAACTTCTCTTCAAAGCAATATAATTAAAGAAGTGGTATCATTCAAAAGCCCTAGATGTTTGCTAATAGGTATGCAAAAATTAAAAAATTCCATTTATTTGTATGAAAGTGCAAAAATCGGATTTTCGAACTTACTGAATGAAATGTGTTCTTTTAAGAACCTATAGCGCTTTTATAAGATATCACAGTTTTTTTTTGATTGCTTTTGAGCAGGATTGCGATATGTTACCGCCGGACGCTCTAATCGTTTTGGAAAGGTATCAAGATCTCAAAAATTGATCATTTTTGAGAAAATCTGTTAACAAATTCAATCAAAATAGTTAAAATTTCCCCGGTGGCGCCTATCTGCACCGCCGATCCTCCTTTTTTCAAAATTAGGAAATGTTTCTTTTCAAAGGCCGACAGCTAAAAAATGTACAATTTGCTTATTTTCCAGTTCCAAATTGCTAAAGATGATTATGGGTAATGAAAGATATTTTATTTGACGCTCATTTATTTAAATAATGGGTATATTTTTAATTACCAAATTTTGCTAATTTAGTCAATAACCAAATATCAAGAAAATGAGGATTTGAATGCCAGGGCATGAGAGATAAAAAATAAAGGTATAACTCGAAAACTTTCATTAACCAATTATATTGAAAAATAACAAAAAAAAGTATTATAATAATTTAATATTGCAAAAAAATAATGTTATAATTATTTACCTAAAACGAAAAAGATCTAAATAATATTACAAAATTTAATACACTCGATTATAAGTAATAAAATAATATGAAAGGAAAAAAAGATTTACTTTGTTTTTTTAAATCAAGACTCACGTAACTAGCCGGACCAACTCCTTTACAGTGCAGTGCATTGAGGATATTGACATGATTAAAAGAATTAAATTGAAATAGCTTATATTGAAAATAAAAATTAAATAAAAAGATAGAAACTTGAAAAGCAATCGAAAAACATACAAAATATCGAATGCTTTTATTACTATTTCCATCCAAAAGTAAGAAAGGAAAGAAAAAGAGCAGATAAGTATAAAATTCAAATGTTTGTTCATTTTGAAAATATCAATAAAATTTTTAAATCAAAGAAAAATTTAAAAATATTTTAGACTTGAAAAAGTAATATTGGTACAAAGATAAAAAAAAAAGCTCAGAAAACTTAAAAGTAACCATCTGCCACAAAACAACTGATAGAGGATCTGGTAGAAAATGTCAATGAAGCGCGAGAATAATAAATTGAATATTATGCTTTTTTACAGAAAAGATTTTATTTCAATCAACTAAATCTTGAATTCAAAAAATTAAATAAAGACAAGCAATCTACAGCAAAAAAAAAAAATTATAAAAAAAATAAATGGTAAAATTTGAAATAATAGTAAAACACAAAAAGCTATTGTCATTGGTTTAAACTTTAAAGGCAATTAATGAAAGCAAAGAACTTAAGCAAAATAGTAATTTAATAATGTATTAAAAATAAAATTTGTGCAAAGATTAATCAAAGCCCAGCGAAAAAAGTAACTTCATGATTGGGCTTGGCGGAGGCTCGATATCGAACTTAATTTACGAATCATCAAGTTAAGTTTTCTTGCAAATGCAACAAAACGGCGAGAAATAAAAAATAATCAACAAAAATCCATTGGAAAAAAAGAATTTTAATGAAAAATAAAATAGCTTTTAGTTAGTTGAATGTGATAAAAAAAAATACTGAAGTAAAATTGAAACTAAACCTAAATATTTTCATATATAAAAACACTAATAAATAAATAATAATATGGTTAAAAAAAAGCATTGGGTCTTCTTATTGAAAAAAGGCAAAAACATTATTAAATTTAAAAAATAGAAAAATAAAAATAGTGAAAAATTTAGATAATGCTTTTTCTGGAATAAATATGTAAATTTACTTAAATAGCGGACATTGAAATTTAAAAGAAGAACAAAATCAAAAGAACAAGCAAAAATTTTAATTGTATTAAAAAATTTAACAGACCGTAACAGAGCAATTAAGTGGCAAACCGTTTCACTCTTCAATATGAGGACCGTCATTCGTAAGATTAAATGTCATCAAGCAATTATTTGATTAAAAATAGTTATTTTAAAAATTAAATAACTTACAAAAATTATTTTAAAATAGCCATGTAAAAAGAAGAAGCAATAATAAATTGAAAATCTATACATTTTACCAAATAGAAAGAGACAAGCAGATATTAAAGGTAAAATATGTGTAAATAATTTATTAACAAAACACTTGATGAATATAATGAAAAATACTCAAAAAATATTTTTTAACCCTTAAAAAGACTTTTATAGGTAATGGGAATTTATATTAGTAAATAAAGCATTAAAATTAAAAATACCAAACCATGGTGTCACATAAATTTGAAAAAAGGAATGAAATTGCCTGAATTTATTAAAAAATGCTAACAATTAAAGAAAATGAGAGAGAAGCCTTATAAATATAAAAGCCATATCATCTTAATTTACATTTAAATTTCATTATTAAAAAAATAATTGCTTAAATTTTAAATAAAAGAAGAGATTTACATTCCTTTGCATGTTTTTTTAATATTATTTTACTTGTTTCTAAATTATTTTTAGAAATGATTGACAAAAAATTTAAAACCGGTAATGATAAAACTAAAAAAATAAGTATTTCATGTCCTCGGCTAATTCCTACGCAAAAAATTAATATAATTGTGAACTTACGCTTAACTGAGCTTACTAAAATTGCTACCCGCATAATTTTTATATTAATTGATCACAGACAAGCAAAATGTATGGTTCACCAGTACATGATCAGTTATTGGCGAAATTATATTAAAAACTAAGGAAAAAAAAACAAATAAACATAATTAAATTACGAAATACTTTAATAAAAACAAGAAAAACACGTTTAGGATGAGTTCATGGACACAACTTACAAACAAAAAAAGCAAAATAATTGCATTCATTTTAGGCAAATTCCAAAAATTTTTTGCGCACTTGTATACGTTGAGACCAGGAATTGGCGAAATTTAATTTGCTTTTCTAAATTTCGGATTTGCGTCTCAATTTTTGCGTTCCGACTTTCGGGTAAAGCTGCGAAATTCAAAATCGACCGCTAAGAATTAAGGTAAGCTACAAAAGATATATAAAACTGATGAGAAACATGAGCAAGGAAAGGCCAAACTGAGGTCACTCAATGACAGAGAAATTGGCCAATGATTCGGTTAGACATAGGGTTGCACGGGTACGGCTATTTCGGGCAAAATCGGGTCCGTGCTTTTGTTGGGTCCGTAAATGCCGGGTTTACACCATTTCCGGTTCCAGGTATCGGGTCCAGACAAGGTTTAAGAAAAGGCAAAAATATTAAAAAAAATAAATTTATTTCGGAGCTAGATACATTTGATAGAAGAGTTATTCTTTTATAATTTTTTATAATTATCATTTTTTGAAATATATATATAAATTATAAAATATTGCAAATTTACAAATCAATTGTTTTATAGCAAAAATTGTTGAATGAAAGTGCAATTTTGTGCTTATTCATATACATCGATTTTACATTAATACTTCTGCCGATATTGGGCATAAATTTTTTCCCTTTTTTCCTCTTTATTATTTTATTAAATTATTCCAAAACATAAACATTATTATTTTTAATATATTATTATTTCTTATAGCAATGCAGCTACTTCTTATAATTTTATAATTTTTTTAAAGAAACAAAAATGAGAATTCTTCTATTCTTTATTTTTCTATATTTCATGTTTGACTCAATGGGTGAGCATAATGGTAAAGACTATTTAATAATTACCATCGAATTAATTAATACTTTTATAAAAAATAATTTGTTTTTTTTAATTGTGTTTAAAATATGTAAAGCTTTCGTTTTTTGTGATTTGAATGTCCGGCTTTCGATGTTTGAAAAGCTTTTAGTTATATTTCGAGTTTCGATGGGTCCATCACATTGTTTTGCCTATCCTTGATTTAGAAAAGTGAAAATTTTACAATAAAAAACAATTTCTACCCGCCGATCACATTGCATAATTACAGGCGCTCCAGTGACAAACCAAGTACTGCAACTGCCGCCTACCAATTTAGCGCCAACAGATTACGCAGTAGAAATATTTGGAGTTTTAGTGTTTATCATTAAATTATAAAAAATCTGCGTACCCAAGAATGTCGCATGGGAGCTAAAAAATTTAATTATTAAAAATTCTGCTACTAAAAAAATTCATTGTTTTTTTGCCTTTAGCATAAATTAATTTTTTTTTTTTTTCATTATTTAGTAAATGATATATTTTCCGTTTCGTAACAGGGACAGCAAACCCATATCGGATATGGAATGCAGCAAGAAATGACACTAATGGATTTGTCGAAAAGTGAGTTAAATAATTTAAAAAAACCGATAGAAAATATTAAATACCCCCATCATAATTTGTGAATGAATTAAAGTCCAATCCCATTAAAAATTATTTTACTTAAAAAATCGAACCACGCAATGAAGATGAAGTTTGAATTGATGATTGTTAATTATTTTACTGGTTAAATATAGTTCAACGTTATCTCACTCCTTTTTAATATATTTTTTCAATTCCGAGAAATAATTACAAATATTTAAGATGGTGTTCCGTATCCTTCTAAAGCGGCAAATTATTCTGACTGTGAGTAACACTTTTTATCGGTTTATTAAAAGTTAGCCCCTGCCATCAGATCAGAATGCCAGGGCTACAATAAGGGGCACTTTCTTCTCCCGCCCCCAACAAAATGAAAGAAATTTGAATGCAAAAATCACACTTTTTTTAGGCCCTCTGCTGATTTTTTAGTTAAACCTTCTATTAATAGAAGAAATATATAATATTAGGGAAATCGAAAAATATTAACCAGAATCTCGTATTAACTAATAAAATACATACTTTTTAGTTCTTCGGCGTGTAGGTTTGTGAGTCAACAATAACTAATGCTCAAATTAATCAGATAAGTGATTTTTGACAATATATTTTCATTTTTTTGTCCGGTCTAATTTGATGCAGATAGGCATTATCGAGGCATTTTTTTAATTTTTAATCTTGATTTGTTTTAACAGATTTATCTTTCAATTTTTGAGTCCAAATTTAACAAATTTTAGAAGTGACTCAGTTGTCTGGCGGTGCCGCCGGGCGATATTCTTAGAAAAATGAAAAAATGACAAACTCTTTTTTATACAATTATCACTAATAATTTGCTAATTAAGCTCGTCCTGGTGCAACAATAACGGAATTAATGCCTGATGGCAGTTCTGTAACAATTCATTCTGTAGACCTTGATGCACGTCCTGAGACAATGATAGTGACAAACAATAAAGGAGAAGAAAAATATTTGGAAATAATAGATATAACACAGGATGGGTTGATGACTGGCCAAGTCCGTGGAGGACCAATAATGTCTGGACAAATTATTGCCGGTTTGACAAAATCCTTTTCAAATTTTTATCTCATTATTAGGGATGCATTGGGTTCGCTTAATTCATCTTTATTTAAAATGTTTAAAATTAAAGTTGTTGATAAAAGTTCGATTTTTAAGTGCATGAAGTTGGAACTAGTGCTCCCCTCGCTGCAGGCAAGCCGTATAGTATCATTGAAATAAATAAAAATCCTAATTTAAAGTCAACATGTTACATGATGCCACCGCTGCAATCGGTAATGGCATTATTCGAGGAGTGTCCATATTTACGTCAAAATTGGCGCCTAAAGAATAAAAAAGTCATTTTTTTAATTATTGTTATTTTACTTGGTTCAAAGGGCACGGTAATGAAAGAAAAGACACCAATATTAAAACCCACCTTTTGAGCCCCAATACTCCTCATTCTCTCAAATGTATAAAATGAATTTTAGAACACAAAAATTTAAAGTGAGGCCTCCTTTTATTCTAACTATAAACACTAAGACTGAACTGGAGCCTGCAAGTTTTGAAAAACAAACAAAAATTTTTTTAATTATTTAATAATTCAGAAGCCTTAAACAGCAAAAGAGACAGACACGAATTAAAATTGTTATAATTTTTTATTAAAAGGTATACTTCTTTTTAAGCCAGATAAGAGAGATTATTGTAAATTCCAATATTTTCTTAAATATTTTTTACAATTTATATGATTTCTTTCTTTAAATGGGTTATTTGCACTCAAAAATTAAAAAAAAAAAAAGTAATTTTTTCTGATGTGAGTTTAAGATTGTGTCGTTTTTATGGTCGTATCTTTTTTATTTTTCTTGTAAACTGCAAAAGAAGCAGAAATTAAAAAAAAAGAGTATATAAAAAATTAAATTAACAAGAAAATATATAATATAAATGATAGAAAATACTATTTTAATGCATGATTTCCTTTTTATGGTTTTTTTAATTTTGTACATTCATTTGGGGGATGAAGCAGAATTTTATGGTTTTAAAAAAAAAAAAATTCCGATGCCTATTTAATAAATTGTAATTGTTCTGCACGTAAATATAAATTTGATTTATTAAGAGAATTAGTCAAAACACCATTTAAATAACATTTTTAAGAAATACTAATATAAAATACTTTTAGTTCGTGGTACCAACTCGTCTTGGCATTGAATTATGAACACATCCATTGTCTGATATGAATGAAAATACGCACTCTGTTTAGGCATTTTTATTTTATTTTTTCGTCTATTGTGATTTTTGCGATTAATTCGTTTCCATGGATCATTTTATTTTGTTGGACTTTATCAGTAGGGCGGTGAATTATATTGATAAAATCGTAAAATAGGACCATAAAATATGGACCAAAAATCCCGAAATATTGATATAAATTTTTCCAAATTGGGGTTAAATTTCTTCAAAAATTTCAATTTATTAGCTGAAATTGTAACTCAGATACATTTCCAAGTTTTGGGGGGTAAAACGCATTCGATATTTATTTTTTTAATCAGAAATATTAAAAAAAAATTGCGAAAAATTTTGCAAAAATTCGAAATTTTTTATTTTTGAGAGGATTTTTCTACAATTTTCAAAAAAAAATTTTCAGGGTAGTTTTCGTTTTATTCATTTTTCTTATGCATTTTTTCAAAAATGGCCAAATATGGATAGAAACTAGAGTAGCACGGGACCGGGGCTTTTGACAAAAACCGGGACCGGGACTTTCCGGGCCAGGAAAACCCGGGACCGGGACCGGGGCCCTCGATTTTCAACCGGGACCGGGACCGGGACTAAACCGGGATTTTTCTGAAGCAAAAATTTTTCTTGAAAAAACGAAAAAATTTTCTTATGAATTTTCATTGAATTCCCATTTCATCTTCAATCACTTTTCAATTATCAAAATAAATGAATAAAGTAATTCATTAAGTCTAAATGAACCCTTATCCTCCTAGTTTACCCAGGGTTCCGATATGAGAAATTTCAAAGTCAGAACATTCAGTCCCAAAAATCATAACATTTTTGAAAAATGATGCGCAGATAACTGTAAATCAATTTATCGAAGTAAATGAGTATTAAAGATTATATTTCATGACCCATAATGGAGGTGCCCGGTGGTGCCGATAGGCGCCACCGGGGAGAAATTTTGAAAATTTGTGTCCCATTTGTTAACAGATTTTGACCAAAACTTTCAATTTTTCGAAAATAAATGAAATTTATAAAGAAAATTGTTAATTATGAATTATATAAGGTGGGGGATTACTTTCTTTTCATAATTTTTGAATTTGACCGAACTGATATTGGGAAAACAATTTTTAAAAAAATTAAATTTCCTGCATGAGAGGGATTTGAACCCAAGAAAAAGATATGGAAAAGCAATACTTCTACCACCACACCAAATTGTCATTGGATAGATTATTAATAAAAGTATATTTATAACGAATTTTTTCTCCATAATTTTCCTTTTCTCCAATTCTTCTCAACAATTTCTTGCTCATAGCCCAATTCTTACCAGTGCATATTTGGTCCCGGTTAATCCCGGTCCCGCCGGGACCCAAGTTTCGGGACCGGGACTTGACTTTTTTTGAAAAACGGGACCGGGACCGGGACCTGAAAAAACCGGGATTTCCCGCCCCGGTCCCGGTCCCGGTCCCGTGCTACCCTAATAGAAATACATCCTAGAAGCTTCAAATCAAGCTAAAACACGTTTTTCGTGCGTTTCATGCCTACCACAGTCCAGGAAGAAAATATTGATTTCAATATAATTTACCACCCTATTTATCAGAGCCAAAACTTAGGCAACACTAAAGGTTTAAAAAATTGCGCTTCGACATTTGCGCCAGACAATTGCGCCCCGACAGTAGCGTTCCGATAATTGCGCCCCCGACATTTGCGCCCCGAATATTTCATTCCCATAAAGAAGAACCAAAAGTTTATCCGCTTATAGATTTTTGCAAAAGTTTTTTGTTTATATTACTTCTTGTTCAAAGAGAAAGTCAATACACTTCATATCTTACTATTTCTTTGGGTCTTAATAGTTTTTCTTTTGTTGTTTTATTTATTGTATTTTTTCTTAATCAAAGTGCATTAAAGCTGACTATATGTTTTTCGATTTCTTTATTAATTGTCAATTAATCATTTTGGTTCTTTACAAATTTCATTTGCTGAGCTTTATATTTTTTTAAATTTGATTTTCTTTTAATTTAGATGAAGAAATTATGGAAACTTTTTACTATTATAATAACAAATTTCTTAGTTTTTGTCGAAATTGATACTATTTTGGTATTTTAGAATAATTTTTGCAATAAATTTATATTTTTATTTATTAAAGAATTTTGGATTTTTATTTTTTATCTCCCCTAATATATTGGTAAGCCAAGAAATTCTAAAAGCAATAAACAATTATTAGATATTGCTTTAATTAAATTGGTACCTTTTTTATTTTATATTTTCATTTAAATTTTGATTACTCCGCACATAAAATATAAATTTAGACTTCTTAAGAATTTTTCAAATATAAAAAACTTTTAAGTTCGTCCTACCAATTAACACAACACATTCATTGATTGTTATAAACGAAAACAACGTTAACAAACAAAACTCATTACTTAAAAAAAATTAGATAGGGAAAAAAATAAATTTTTGTTCAAATATGCGTAGAAATAAATCATTTTTATTTTGTTCTTGAATGGGAATTAATTTAATCAAATTAGGTGCTGGATGGTTTCTCTAAATAAAATGAAGAGATTTTATTATTATATGAAAATTAGTCTATTCTCATGAAATAAGTAAATTACAATTCATAAATTAAGGCAAGAAAAAAAATTACCAAAAAGAAATTTATGGCCCAAGAAACAAGGATAGTTAGTTAATTGGAATCGTGAATATCTATTGGACCCTGGAGCCACAATATTAGTAGTGCTGTTCGATAGTCGCTATTTTGATTCTCGACTCGAAAAAAAGTCTCGAATTTTTTCTGGTCTTGGTTTCGACTCTTGAGTCTCGAGAAATTTTTAGTCTCGAGCAGCACTAAAATTTGCTTTATTTTCTTGGGCAATTTTTTTTTAGCAATTTTATCTCCCTAAATATTTTTTTGAAGAAATTCATTAAAATATTAATTAATTCAATAAGATGCTAACTTTATTTTAAATTATGACGTTTTTAAATATGGTAATAAAATAAAAATTTATAAATGAAACAGTTAAATTGCAATTAAAATAATTAAAGTTACTTAAAATAATTTTTCGGGACTGAAATGGCTTTTCCTCCAAAACCCCACATATATATAACTTTTGTAGCTTTGGCACACCACGTAAAAAGAAGATCTTCTCTATTTTTTTATTCTCTCTCACATTTCATTTTCATTTCTCTTTCTCTGCATGGGTTTAGTAGCTAAATAGCACAGCAATGAAAAAAACTGACGCCGAAGGGAATTGAGCGGACGAATGGAAATGCCCCCAACCAATAACCCCCCACACGGAACACTCATTTTCATTCTTCATATTCACTGCAAAAGGGACACCTTTTTACATTGATTATGTTCAGCAGATTCTTCCAATCCAAACATTTTTGAGTTTACATTTTTAATTAAACAAAAATTTTAATCGCGTTTATTATTTTTTCTTAATCAAATTCAAAAAAAACATAAATTAAAGTTCTCAAAGATTTTTCAATTTTTCAATATTAAAATTTTTTAAATAATTTATTTTTGAAATTTTCGAAAAATTTGTAAATCTTTAAGATAACTTTCTCAGGGCAGGGTAATGGCGGATTAACTAAACGGCCATTTTGGTGGATTTACGAAACGCCCACTTGGCGAATTTACGAGCGCCCTGGCGGTAATAGTCTAACTTGGGTTATTACAAAAAAAGTAAAAATTTTGCGATTAAAGAATTTCCTTTGAAATGGGCCATCACTTGACAAAAAAAATAATGAAGTTTTACAAAAATAAATTCTTTGGTTTTAATCAACACCAGAGAATAATTTAATGCAAAAAAGACTTATTTTTTAGTAAAGTGTGCTAGTGATAGTGACACCAAACTCCAACCAATACAGCGAAATTTTGACAATTTTTTTTAAATATATTTTTTGCCATTTAAAATAACCTATTTAATAAATAAACCTAAACTCAAATTAAAATTTAAGAAATAAAAATAATGATTTACATATTTCAAAAAAAGCTTATGAAATGATTATTTTTGAATTAAAATTAAAATAAAAAAGATTATTCACAAAGGTAATTATTATAATTAACACAAAATATATTAAATTTATGCAATTTTTAAAACAAATAAGTTATTGATTTATTGACAACTAAAAAGGAAATGACTTCTTAACAAATATTTTTCATTAAGACGAAAAAGAAATAAAAAAAACCTTTTCTTTAAATATAATATTTTGGTTTAAAATTACAAAATACCATTTTTAAATAGAAGACAAAATTAAAAAGTGAATAAAAATTCATGTAGCCAAATGATCATAAAAAAGTAATATGCTTCCTTCGCAAAAAAACGTATTGAAGAAAATAATTTGAAAAGAAACAATAATTAATTCTATTTAAAAAAATTGATGTACATTCTTTGTAAGGATAACAGAATTTTGAATCAAATATTATTATTTTAAATTCAAGACTATTATTGTTTTTTATCATCTCGGGGCATAAACATATGCATAATCAACAAAATTAATCTAAAAACAAAAATAAAAAAAAGTTATAATTAAAAATTTCTTTGTCCGTTATAAGAAAAGGCAACAATAAAGGCATGAAACAATGAACAATACCATCGAATGACCAAGTGAAGCCAGCGTTTGGTCAACTATGCCAAATCGCATGGAAATCGACAAGAACCCCCTGCCAGAATTCGGGGCGCTAAAATTTCAATCTAAAAAAAAATAAAAATAAATATTTGTTTTATGATATCACCGAATAGGTTAGTTAATTTAATAAAATAAATAGATATTTACCAAAGTAACTCACTGGAACCAAAAAGTATGATGAATAGTGAGTAAATGAAGCTTGAGATCATCTGAATACGAATTTATGCAACATCATCACTTGTGCAATTAATAAAATTTCACTTGTTTTAAAGCGAAAAGTAATTCAAAACAAAAAATTATAAGAAGAATTGAATTTTTATCCAACAAAAATTTTTTCATGAAGTAAAAATGGAACTCTTTGTTTATTTTGTTAGTTAAACTTAAAAATCAATGAAGGGGGTAAAATTATTTCAAAATTGAAAAAAAAATATATATATAAAGGTGCTAGGTCGTTTCATAAAAACCGCCACTTTGGGCGTTTCATAAAATCCGCCAAATGGGCGTTTCATAAAAACCGCCACTTTGGGCGTTTCATAAAAACCGCCATCATGGTCGTTCCATAAATCCGCAAATTTTACAGACATATCTTTGCTCAAACGCAACCAAATTTAACAATCTTGGTGTGGTCCGGTAGCTATTAGTTAGCTATATTAGCCTACCAAATTAAAAAAAAATTTGATTGAGATTTAAGAAAGTTGTAGCCATAAAAAGTGCAAAAAACTCTGTGTTTTTCTCCAAACTTAAATAAAGTTTTTGAAATTTGGATGGCTAATAGAGCTAACCAATAGCTATTGGACCATACCAAGATTGTTTCATTTGGTTGGGTTTGAGCAAAGTTATAACCAGTTTTTGACAAAAAAAAACCTTCAAAATGGCGGAATTTATGAAACGCCCAAAGTGGCGGTTTTTATGAAACGACCCAGCACGTATATAAATAATCACCGATGGATTTAATTAATCATGTTTGGCATAATTCCTAAACTTATTCAAAATCGTTGATTTGCACGGACGCATTGAGACGTGTAAAATTTAAAAATAACTTAAATATAAATAATAAAATCTTTTCAAATAATCGCAAATCAAAAAAAAAAAGCAAAACAAAAATTTTAAATAAATTTTTTTTAAAAAAACTATTGAAGAAAAAAACGTTTAAAAGAATTCGTGATTCATTCTATTTTTTTTTTAATTTGATGAATATATTTAGTATTAACAGAATTTCAAAACCACATATTATTATTAGGGCTGCCAAAAATATGGAAATAAAATCGCGAAATATGGCCATAAAATAATTTTGGTCATAAAATTTTATCAAAATAGTGCAATTTTTCAAAAAAAATTAGCGTTGTTTATAATTGTAAATGAGATATATTTCCAAATTTTGGGGTGAAAAACGCATTCGATATCAATTTTTTTGATCAGAAATATAGGAAAAAAAATCGGAAAAAATTTTAGAAAAAAACTCGAATTTTTGAGAGCATTTTCTGATAATTTTCAAGAATTTTTTTAGGGAATTTTTTTGTTTTTATTGCATTTTTCTCATGAAATTTTCCAAAAATGGCAAAATATGGACATAAAATATGGGCAAAATGCCAAAATATGGACAAATATGGAAATATGGACATAAATCCCGAAATATGGAAAAATATTGAAAATATGGATTTAAAAAACCATCCTAGAAGCTTCAAACAAAGCTAAAAACTGTTTTACATGCGTTTTAGGCCGTTCCGAGTTCAGGAAAAAAATATGGATTTCCATAGAATTTGCAGCCCTAATTATTATTTTTAAATTCAACCTTTATGATTCCGGGGCATAAACATATCCATTATGAGCAAGTTTTACCTCTAATAACATATAAAACGATAATTAAGCAAATTAATCCAATGACAAAAACTTAAAAAATAAATTTAATTAAAAATTTATTTGTCAGTTAAAAGGAAAGGAAATAAGTGCTAATAATTAAAAATTAGACAAAAAGAAATTAATATTAAAAAAACTCATATGACCCTGCAAATTCTGTCCAACATTAAAAATATTAGCGGAAAAGAAATAAAATTCGGATGACCAATACTCACTTGTGCAATTAATAAAAAACCGAAATGATTATAAAACGAAAAAGAAATACAAAAAAAAATAATTAGAAAAAAATTCGTGAAGTAAAAAACGAAATTTTAAAAATATTTTGGTAAATGGTCTTATGTTACCGAGTTATTACTCGAAAAATATTTGAAAATTTGTTATTTAAACTTAAAAAATCAATAATCGGATAAAAATATTAAAAATTGATTATTTCAAAACATTTGAATTTGGGATCATCTTAATATTATGCAACACCCTCACTTGTGCAATTAATATAATGAACTTGGGTTTTTTTTCTCGACAACGTTAATTGGCAAGGTGCGTAATGTGACGTGAAATAGAAGTAAAAAATAGAAAATTAAAAAAAAAACTCGATAAAAATAATATAAATTTAAAAGTCAATCTTTTAAAATAATTGCAATCAAAAGAAAACAACATTTATAAATAAATTGCAAACAAAACCAAAAAAACAAAAACAATTAGGTCAATCTAATAAAGGCTATATAAAATTATAATAACCATATTCTCCGTTATAAATTATCCATTTCTATGCATCAACACTGAAGTATTGAGCTCATTAATTCAAAAGGCGCTGGAGAAGGGTCAAAACAAATTGACTGATTTGTAAGATGAAACTGAAGGAAGAGGGTGAAATTCAAAAGTCGCCACTTTTCGAGTCAGCAAACGCTGGTGAAACCGAGCGATTTGTTTTCGTTTACCCTCAACAAATGGGCAGTTTTTACCAATATTTATGAAAGTAATGGCATTATTATTTTCCAAAGATAAGCAAAATTTAAAATAAAGCTTTCGAAAATTCAGGTGAGATTAACTCTTCGGTCACGGTTGTTCATCGTCACCGTCGAATTTATTTTTTGTTTATGAATTTTCATCCTAGCAACACTTCTTTTTTAATTAATAATTACAAATTCGCTTTTGATTTTTTTTCTGATTTTATTTTGCGATTTTTTTAAAAACTTAAATCTTTTATTTTCTTGTCAACCACAATCTTTTTTGGCTTTTTTTTTATTATAAACTTTAATCTTTTACTCAATTGCTTTCATTGGGTTTTTCTTATTTATTTTTTTTTTTGTATTTCTCCTCTTTTTTGGCCTTAAAATTCCTTTTCGTGTTAAATTTTCGTTCTTAAACTGCAAACTTTTTTATGCTAATTTAAATAATTATAATTTGAGTTTAACGACGAAGACTTTTATATTTTTTTAAATATTTACTGCCATGTCTGTAAATTGCACAATAAAGTGTCCCATTTTTTTAATTTGGCAAGATTTTTTAATTTTATTTTTTGTTCAAATAATTATTAGGTCAATTTACATATTTTTGTTTACTTTTCATGATAATGGATCTTTCGGAGTTTTAGAGAATATTTTTCACACTCAATTGTATGTATAATAAACAGACTAAGGGTTTATTCCAACTTTATAAAAGTGCAAAAAACTTTTTTTTCTTTTTGAAATTTGGTAAACTAATAAAGATATCTATAGCAACCGGACCAACCAAGAATATGCAAGTTGGTTGCTTTTGAACAAAGTTATGTAGAGTTTTTGTCAAAAATTGCGGAAATTTTTAGAAAGGTTTGAAGAGGAAATGTGAATTTAAATAAAAATTCTTCATAAAATATTATCGTTTAAAAAAAATTATTTCAAAAAAGACCCGGGGTTTCCCACAGTTTCGGTCCCGGTTCAAAATCGAGGGCCCGGCGGCCCCCAGTTTTCTTGACCCGCAAAGTCCCTGTCGCGGTTTTTTAATAGCACTGTATATAAATATATGAATTTGCCCAATCTTCATACTGTAAGTATCGCATACCGATAAACGCGCATGAGAACAACCGTAATGATACAAAAAATAATAAAAAAAGACTGAGTAAATTTAATATTAATTGCTGACTAACTATATTTATCAATGGGGAAAAGGTATTATAGTATAAAAGTAGAAATAAGAAATAAAATAAAAAAAACACAATAAAAATCTTACTTGGAATTTGTGATTAATTAATTATTTGAAGATTTAAAGCAACTACCTTCTAAATAACCTTCATTAAATCTAATTGCTACAAAAAGTAATGCATAAGCAAAAAGTCCTTTCCTTACTTAAATTAAACATTTAATAGTAAAAATAATTTTATTTAATTAATACACCTAGAGAACGAAAGTGTATTTTGTATGCTCGGAAATACAAATGCTTGACACATAAAACACAAAGCACAAAACTAAAAATGTCAAGTATTCATTGTGGAGTTTAAAAAATTTAAACAAAATTAATTTCCTATAAATATAATTCATTATTTTTTGGCGATGATTTTTATTGAATATTTATTATTTAGATTTTATTTATTTATATTGTAAGACTTCCAGTGAATATTTTGAAAATTTAATCTATCATCGCAAAAACATTTTTGCTTTTCTTTTAGCGCCGAGTGCCATCCTCGAAGAACACGCCCCCATCAATGGCACAATATTTAGGGCAAATGCCCTTGAAGCCGGCCCCGCCCGCTTGTCCAGGCGGTCCCTGTGGGCCTGCCGCGCCTTCAGGCCCAGGAGCACCCTCCGGTCCAATCGGCCCTAAATTTGAAGAAATTTTCATTTAACTTTGATAAATTCACATTTTTTACCTTTTGGTCCTGGCGCTCCAGGCTTGCCGGGTGCACCGGGTGGACCAGTCGGTCCCGGGGGTCCATGTGGGCCTTGTTCTCCTGAAATGAATTTAATAATAATAACAATATAATAATTAGAAAACGGCACCAGGAGATCCTTGTTCTCCGGGCACAACTGGTTGATTGGGTGCAGGTGGGCCAGCCCTAAACAAAGTTTTACAAGGGTTTAGAGTTCGCTGTAGGATACCGTATTCTCGTCACTTACTCTCCGGGTTGTCCAACAGGGCCCTTCTCGCCAGGTGGCCCAGGCTGTCCCTTTGGTCCCTGTTCGCCAGGCCCCCCTTCAGGCCCGGGACGTCCAGAAGGCCCCTCTAAAAAATTGGTTTTTCTGAATTTGCGCTGAGGAACTGACTCACCTGCTCCAGCCTCGCCAGGCGGCCCATGTTCTCCGGATGGACCGGGTGGGCCCTGGGGGCAGCGCGGGCATGGCGGTGGGGTGGCCTCACCTAAATAATTAATAAAATCAAAATATTCCCCCGTTAATTAGGGCACAGATTTTTAGGGTTTTACCTATTTTTTTGCGTCTTGATGATAGAAACAAGAAATCACATTTTTCTTCGGACAGTTTCAAATTAAAGCGACTTCGCAACTACTTTTTTTACTTTTGGGTTATTGGCGCCTAAATTTAAGGGTACCTATTCTGGAATTTCTAAAATATTTGTCCCCTATTTTCGCTACTATTTTGAAGGTTTTTTTTTACCTATCGCGATTTTTAGCACCTAAAATATTTAAGCCGTACTGATAATAAAGCAACTCACAAATTGCTGGTCCGGCGCCGGCGGAGCCAGGTACTCCGGGCGCGCCTGGTTTCCCGGGCTTTCCGTGCCTTCCTGGGCGTCCCTGGGAGCCGGGCGGTCCAGCCGCGCAGCACGGCTTACAAGCGCCGCCACTAGCGGCTGAGCTAGTGCCTCCAGCACGGCCCAACGTTGAGCCAGATGGACCTGCACCAGACGGTGCGCCTGCTGCATGAGTGTCATAGCCAGCCTGGCGCGCCGTGCGGTTGCTACCGGGCATCATGAACGGTACGCTTTTTAACACCTCAACCTCACGAAAGATGTCGGAGGAAGAGCCCTGTAATCGTAAATATACCAAAAAAAAATTTAAATTAAAAACCCAGTATAAAATTTAAACCAATATTATTCCGTTTAGAAATTCGTAGTAAAAAAAATTGGGAAAAGTTTCATCATACAAAAAGAAATAAAAACTAATAGTTACCTTAAAATCTTTCTAATATTTATTATTTTGAAAATATTTTTTTTTCGAAATTTCTAATTTGCATATTAATGTAAAAATATATTTTTCTATGAATTATTTTTATTTTTGAAATTTAATATCGAAATTTTTTTACAGTGGCCGAATTCTTTATAAAAGTACTGTTATTTTTATGATGTTTTGTTTTACCAAAATTATTCGCACATCTAAGTGATGCCCAATTCAAATTTTCGCTTTATTAGTGTCCATTTAGCCCACCGTTTGTGGGACATTTTGAGAATTTGTTCACCCACCTGGCACAACACCATGTCCTGGTTGAGCTGTCGTCGCACATGGCTCACATAATTGTACATCAGTGGCAGCGAAATGAACGCCGCAATCACTGAGGCAAGCGAAAAGGTTAGCGCGGAATAGGCGACAAATTTGTACGCCTTCACTTGCGTGTCGTAATTCATTGCAGCAGCACTGAAAAAGACTTTTGTATCTTGGTAATTTTAAATGTTTGCTTTAGGTTTGCTGTCTTGCTATATGTAACACGCCAACCGTATTTCATTAGGTAATTGTACTACTTCCTATATTCCCAATGCCCTTGTTATGGTTACAGTAACGCATGGGTCCGATATGATCTTAATTATCAGAGGCACTGATTGGGATGGATGTTAAATCTGACAAAAAAAAAACTTCTGTTTGGTCAGAAATGTTCTGGTTTTAGCCCATTGTTCTTATTTTTTTCTGATTTAGTGAAATTTCTGACAATTGATGAATTTTTAGATTTTTGTGAGCAAAATTTGTTAAAAAGCGAGACCAAATTTATAAAAATCTCAGCGGCGTCTATCGGCACGGCACTTCCGGGCACCTATTCCTTTATTTTTTCAAAATTTGTCACAAAAAGCATCAAAACTTAGGAAAAATCTGCTACAAATATTTTTTATATTATTAAAGTTTTCCCGGCGGCGCTTATCGGCGCATCCCCGGAGACACTGCCCTTCCCTACCTTTTATGCGTGCTGGTGCATTTCGTAAAAACCGCCACCCATGTGCGGTTTCGTAAATCCGCCATTTTCACTAAATTTTGGACTAAATCACGCCATAACTTTGCTCAGAAGCAATCAGTTTAAATAATCTTGGTATCATGCAATAGGCATTGGTTTGCTATGCAAGCCTATAAATTTCAAAAAAATTCAATAACTTTTGAAAAAATAGTGGCCAAAAAATGGAAAAATGGCCATAACTCTTGAAAAAGGTAATGAATTTTTTTGAAATTTAGCTGACTAATACAGTTATTCAAGTGCTATCGGATGATACCAAGATTATTTAATTTGGTTGTTTTTGAGCAAAGTTATGACTCTATTTATTCGAAAATTTAGTGAAAATGGCGGATTTACGAAACGCGCATGGGAGGCGGTTTTTACGAAATGCACTAGCACCCCTTTTATGTTCAAAAAAATAAAATAATTCCTTCTCCCAATTTGCTTAAGTGATTATGCTAATGAAAACAATAAATAAATTGGTCTATAACTGATAATATCGGTATTTAATTTTTTTTTGATTTTTGGCCCCTAAATCTGATTTAAAAAATTCTACTTTGTTTTAAAAAAATTTGGCCCAAAGTGCAAAAAAAGGCCATGGTAATTTCTAAGAACTTGTCTAATGATAGAGCAGATCACGACTTATTAAATTATACCAATATTGCTTAATTTGTTTGCTTTTAAGCAAAATTATGACGACTTATTGTCAAAAAATCAAATGTCGGAATTTATAAATCGCGCAAGCATGACCATAAACATGTGTGCTAATAATGGGTAAATGGTAAGGGTGATAAAAACGACATATTCCAAATATCTGATTTAGTGCAAGTGTTATTAAAGCTTTATTTAGCGCTTTATATGCATGCGCAATTACTGCGATTGGGAAGAATTGTGTGTTTTTTGCGCCCTGCGGCTTTGGGCCCCCTTTTCTCCTTAATTGGTCCTCATTATTCCACTTTAAGGATGAGAAGGTGTGATGCCCAATGTGTGCTTCCTCAGCTTCTGCTTGTCGAAATCTCCGAAAAGAGCCCCTATTTATAGGGGGGGGGGGAAAGAATGAAGCCGAGGGGCAAATAGAGGGGGCGGTGAGCAACTACATTCAGGCCCAAGGGTATTCCTGATTGATTATGAATGCTTTTAGGCTTCTCTTCCATCCATCCGCCTGGCTCTGTTCCGTTTTCATTTTTTCACTCAATCCTTCATCTTCTTCCTCCCCTGCCCCCATCTCTGTCCGCCGAATGTCCTCTAAGGACATGACAAGTTGTAAAACTGATTATGAATATTTTGCTAATGATAACGATCAGCAAATGCCTGCCACACATTAGTTGCTCATTACTGCTAACGGCGACGGGTTTGCCCATTGGCAAATGGGTGGGATAGTCTTTTTTCATTCTTCCGACCAGCAGTTGGACATCAAAAGCATAAGCAAAACGATGTAGTGTTCGACCGACAAATACCTGGCTGCTATCTGTCATATGTAATAGGAGCCCAACAGCAGTGGGACAAACGAAGACGATAGAAGATAATCATCATCCGATACGCCTCACTTCATCCATCCTTCCTCCCTATGCTATCCTCGGCAATTTGCTTGAGGGCAAATTGCGCAAGCAAATATTTGGCGCAGCGCCGGTAAACAAATGATAAGAATCTTTGCGCGCCCCCGCGCGGATGCGTGACGGCGGACTGCAGACGGAGGGGGGGGGGGGGGGGGGAGGGGGCGAGGATGCATGAGTTCGTGCTGGGGTATTTCGTAAATCCGTCATTTTTACAGTTTCCGAACATAATTATTCATAATTTTAAAAGCAACTAAATGTGACAATCTATTTAATGTTTACATTTTTATGGCCTTAAGTTTCTTAAACTAATCAAGTTTTTTGAAATTTGGATGGCTAATAGAGATATTCAAAAGCTAACGGACGATACCAAGATTGTTACATTTGTTTGCTTTTTAGAAAAAATCTGATCAGCGAGTTTCCTGTTCTGTTCTGTATTGTTGTCCTGCTGCTATGCCCATTAATTAGCGCCTTGTTTGGTGGATGGACATGGTGTTGTCATTTTCTTCTCGTTCTCGGATTCTTGTTTTGATGTTATAAGTGCACCCCTCGCCCACCCTTTCGCCCCGTCCGTTTGTTCTCCTCCGCCGGGTACACACCCCCATCTTTGCACTCTTCTAATGGTGGGAGAGGGGAACCAATGCATGACGGACAAATATGCATTATGTAGAGGAATGAATTTAGCTCGGATTTTTTAGTTGATAAAAATCGCAAAAAGATTGTATCTAAATAATTTTTCTAAAAACCCACCCAAAATAGGTTCTAAAAATCTGAAAACCCCTCAAAATAGGTGCCAAACCAAGCCCTAAATAGTATTATTATGGTGGAAATAGTCCTTTCTTCAGTGCTCTAATTGACTTATTCTCACTAAGTTTGAATTACATTCAATGAACTTCGGAAAAATAATTTTTAAAAATTTCTTCGCGACTGCATCAGGCTTAAATTTTGTATTTTAGGGCTTTTGGCGATCCATTGACATATTCGTTTACTTTGGCCTTAGATAAAAATTGTAATAAAATATGTTTTAATGTTTATTAAAAGTATTTAAAAAGATAATCTATTTTATGTGCTTTTTAATTTATGTGTCCGCTGAGCAAAATAGGCAAAAGATAAGTGGTACAAATTCACCAAAATGAAAAAATGCAAATTGGTAAGTATAATTTTTCCATACACATCCCCTTAAAGCTAAAGCATACCCAAATTTTAATTGTTTTAAAATGTTACTAAAAATACCGAATCGGGTGCTTTAGCTTTTTACAAATTGTAATCAGACGAGTTAACCGCATAAAATAGGGAAAAATAATAATCTTGGCGTTGTGTTTGATGGCAACAATTCAAATTGGTAATCAATCAGTTAATGATAGTAACTAGAATTGGTGGCATAAAACTGATCAGACAAAGAGTATATTGGCATAAACAGTCATCAGATGCGGATGCTTAATCTGTGCCAAATTCGTTGTCGGGAAATAGCAGCACCGAGTCAACAACGCCGGACCCTTCGCAAATGCCGCCCTGGTTCACGTTTACTGGCTGAAAATTAATCATTTATGGATTCAAAATTAATTTCTACCATAGCCCTAAACTAATTCGGGGGTCATGGTACTGTAACCTTATATAATTTCGATACTCTTGCTCTGCCAATGTTGAGCAGTACAACAAATACAGTTATTTTTTGTGACCCGCGCTTCATAGTATCTAAAAAAATATTTCTGTTACGAACACTACAGTATTCGTACAGTGGCGTGGTTGTTGTTCAATACTAATCTATATGAATCCTTCACAACGCATTTCTTACGATAAATTGATACAGTATCCGCAGCTATATCTCTCATTATCCCCTATACTGTAATGGGTCAATAATAATCACCTTGCTTCGGACCAAGTAGCCTTCGGCTGAGTTCAACAACACTTTGCCATTTGAGCTGTCCGCAATGATGGAGCCGTAAATGCCCAACTCGCTGACTACATTCTCCAAATAGGGCACGTGGAAGGGGCGCACCAAATAATTCTGAAAAATTAAAATAAACAAAATTATAATTAAGTAAAGGAATTAAAATTTAAAGCATTTAACATTTATAAATATAATTTTAAAAAACTAAAATTATCCCTTATAAATTGTTTTAGATTCTTTATTCTCAATTCATCGCGAGAAAAAATGAAATATTTGAACTTCAAATTCCAACAATTTGTTGATTAAATTTCTCAAAAAGGAAAAATTCACATGGTGTTAATTATTTTTTAGCGAGTCCTTCACCTCTATTTTTTTGAATTTTAACCCTTTCCCCCTAGTTTTCTCAAAACTTTAACTACCTTTACAGCGATAGGCCAAATTTTCTTCATCAAAATGTACGCTCCCCTCTCCTCCAGAGACATTGTCTTCAATTTATGCACCATTTCATTGTCAAAGAAATTGCCTTTGCCACCGCCCATTTGTGCCTTCAACACGTAATCCTTAGGCCTTTGGATGGCATCCTAAAAAGTTTATTTTTTTTTTATTATTTTCCAAAATTTTCACCCACTTCGATAACAGAGTTGGTGACCGCGTCATCATTTTCAAGGCCCCACAGTCCGGTGAACACGTCCCGCAGTGCGGCAATACGTTCCGGCTCTTCAGGGAAGAAGTGCTCCAGCACGCCTGGCTTGCTGAGCAGCTACAAAAAAAGATTCAAAAATTACAAAAAGAAAAAAAATCAAAATTATAAAATTTCAAAATAGTTTTTAGAATTTATTACTATTTTTTGTCGTAAAAAATACGAAATTACGAAACGTCTTCGCGCTTGCTTAATGACACAATGAATGTGTTTGTGTGTGTGTGTATCAGTAAGTTTGGCCTTTGGTTTGGGGTCTTCAAAGTAAGGGACACAAACATAAGAACCCAAATGCCCTTGGCGCTCAAAGATTTATTCATTTCTCGTAGCAGGTCGCTTTATACGACCCTTGAAAACCTTATTTCTTGAAAACATAAAAAGAAGGATAAATTAAGCGAATATTTATTTTCCGAATTTTTTCAGCCCCTCTCCCCTAGGGCTTCCATACTAAATTACCTGTTGGATTTTCTTGGTGCCCGTCAATTGTAGTCGGATGTTCGGAGAAATGATGGCGGTTGAGCGTTCCATGGCGATGCGCACTTGCCATACCGCCTAATGGCATGATATTATTATTCATTTAATTGTTTAATTTTGGCATTTTTAAAAATTTTATTTACCTCGGTTGGATAATGTTCCGGCAAATATCCGTATGCCATATGCACCAATGCCACCCGTTTGCCGTCCACATACAGCGAAAAATCGCTTTCGTCAAGCTGACAACTGCAAATCTTTATAAATTAATTAAAAAATAAAAATAATATATTTAATTATAATAACATCATTATCATTTTTTCTGATTATATATTTTTTGTTTAAATAATGTAAATCATTTAAATTCTTTTAATAGATAAAGAAATATATATATATTTTAATCCACCGTTCTGTGCACTCCATCAATGACATTCGTATCACTTGGACAAGATTTCCATCCTGCTTGGCCAATTTTTCAACCTCAAATTTTATTTTTGAAAAATAAAAATTTTTATTTACAAATCACCTCAAAAGTGGTGAATTGTAATTGTTCAAAGTGACAGAATGGGAACAAGTCGGGCTGATTGACGAAGAGAATAACAGCATTTGGATCGCCAAACATTTTCCTATTAAAATTTTAATCCCATAAAATTCTTTAAAGACGCATTTAATTTAATTTTTTTATTATTATTTTCTTTTAATATAAATATAATAAAATTGCAATGTGATAAAAATTCGTGTCCCATTTGTGCCTGTCTTACCATCCCTCGTAGAGTGTTCGTCCCATTTTGTGCCGTGGTTTGTTCACCGGCATTTCCGAGTTGGCCAAAATTTCCATTCCGCCGATGCCGGCCCGCACGATGTCCAATTTGTTCAACATTTGTCGGTGGTATTTGTTTGTTTGGGTGGCACAGCCGGGCCCTCCAATTTGGCCAATGTTCACTTCCACCTGAGGGCACGTAATCAAATTGTATTACAATTATTTGGCCTAATTAATAATAATCAAAATCTAGGCTTGTTATACAAATTTTCAACAGCAAAAAAATAATTAATAAGCGGATTTAATTATCTTTTCCAACCCTAATATTCTCAATACATATATGCTCCGTTTCCAATTATTAGTATAAGTTAAAGAATTTTAACATCAGTTTATCTACTTCCGAGGGGTCAATTGAGCTGACATTTTACCAAATAAACCTAGCCTATAAAATTAAGAACAACAGAAAAAGAAAATCAGAAAAATTTTTTGGGCGAGGTGTGTTTGGTAAAAATTTCAGCTTGATTGGCCCATTGGAAAAAGAAAAACTGACAAAAATTCTTTAACCTATAATGAAAATAAAAATGTAATTAAATGATTTTTGTTGTCTACAGCCATTTGCCACCTGTTTCAGCTCAATGCATTGCTTTTGCTCGTCCCAGTGGGACAAATAATCCGCTCGTTGGACGCAGAACGACAACGGCTGGTGCACACCTTCGTCATGGATTTGTTGCGCAATTTCCAAGCATCGTTTGATGTATGAGTCGCCCTTAAAAATTGAAATGTCAACTAATCGCTAGGGTGTTCGCCAAAATATTTCCCTCTCAGACCAAGCAAACATATGTAGAACAAAAATGAATTGGAATTAAAATTCTGAAGAAAAGTTTATAGTTAAAATTATCCGAACTCATTTGGGTTCCATATTTTCTGATAATCAATTAAAAGTATCAGTTTGATTGGTTTCTCAAAAAAATTATTATTAAAATAAAGAAATTACGGTATTCCCCCAAACTTACTGTACCGCCCCCCCACCCCGGACAGTACCTTGATCACGTCTTTGTACGCCTCGACCAGGAAATCGTGGTCACAAGAGATACGGAAGTACAGTTTGTTGAGCGTCTCCTGCACCTCAAATGCTTTCATGTAAAGGCTGCGTGGGAACGGTGACGGCATCAGTGCCAACGGCGGTGCCGAGGCAATGTCAGATTGGAATTTGTGCTCCAGAGTGCGCGCGCAAAGACCTTCAAATGAAAATTTGATCAATCAATGTATTTACTTTCTGATCACTCCCCGCCGAGGTAGGGGAAATTATTGAGCATTCCGCGTTTTCGAATTTTGCTTAGATACAATCAAATCGAATGAGCCTAACATGGATTCGACCAATTGAATGCCAACTATTAGTAGACCAATTTTTCTTTTTTCAACATTACACTAGTTTTTTCTAAACCAAATTAAGAAAAATTGGCTTATCTTCAAAAAAAAATGGATAGTTTTTAAGGTTTTTTTGACGATAAGCCGAGGACTGATGTCTCAAACAGCTGGTACTAAATCGTTTCGGTACCCAAACGGCCCCCACCCAAACCGAATTTTGCATACCAATTGAATGCACGTAGTCGAGTCCGTACTCGGCAAGCTCGCGCATCCGCTGATCATCGGCAACCAAATTGGGCACATAATTACGGGCATCAACGAGAAGCAGTGCCTTTGCCTGGGGCGGTGCCGTCAATGTTGTACCGTTGGCATTTCCAGTGGCATGTTGCCCATTTGTCGTACCGTTTTTCCCAATTTGTTGCTGTTCTCCGTTCTCAGTGATGCTGGTCAGCAACAGTCCATCATGTTCCTTTTTAATTACTGAAAAAGGCAGAATAAAAATAGGACCAATCAAGAGATAAAAAAAATTATGAGATGGTTAATCCAGGCCAAAATGCCGGGTTTCTGAATTGACCCATGGAAATGCGAGGTCAAATTTGGTCAGATTTAAGCCGATCATTTTTGCACTTCTCTTTTACCATTTAGTTGTCGCTTCATCTCTTGCATGTCCAATGTTTGTGTTTGAGTCATCGTTGTTGACATTTCGGCAGCAGCAGCAGCGGTTGCCAACGTGACTACCATTTTTGATGCGTTCTATCGGAAGTTAATTAATGAAAGCAATTAGCAGATTAATGAAGCTAAACGCTATAAAATATAGGGTGCTAATTGATGATAATGAATTGGAAATTGTTAACGAGATGAAAGGAAAAGTGATAATAGGTTACTTGAAATGAAATTGGTGGCATTAATGAATGAAATGCACTAATTGAATCTCGCTTAAATAGTGTGGCAAGAAATTGGCAAGCCACTCCCCCTCCTCCTTTAGGGCGGAGACGACGAAGGTTGACAGCGGGCGTACTTTGGACATACCCACTGCTCTGGAGACTCTCAAAGAATGCGAGCAGTGAGGGGCGGACTTGTCCCCGGACTCATAAAGACCCCCCCCCCCGCCCCCGCCGGGTACACACCCGGACAAGTCGTCACCTTCAAAAGCAGCAAATACGGTCGGGGCCGTGAGGTATTTGGTTAGGAAGGAGGTGGTGGGCGGGCAGAATTGGACGCGGTTATTATGTCAAAAGAATTCTAATGATTCTCTCCCAAATGAATGGCCAATTTTTGAGCGGATTTTCTGTTTTATATTGTTATTTTTTACTATGGTTTTACATAACGTTATTGTAAGTAACTTTTTAATTAGGTAGTTTATCCTTATATTTTTAAAGAAACAATTTAATTGAACAAATAAGCAAAAAATTCGGAGCGTTAATTATGATAAAACGTGCAATAATCAGTGTCAGCATTTTTGTTTTTATTTATGGGTGTTGCTTTTTGTTGCCAAATATTTGCCCCTTCCCCCCCCCCGGGCCCACTAATTACGATAAAAATAAATGATTATCACCATTTGCTGCTATTGCTCATATCCATCACGGGTTATTTTCTGCAAATTTCGCCTGCAAGGATTGTTTTGCCATTTTCGTTTATTTATCAATTATAAGAAATGAAAATTGAACCCGAAATTTGATACCCTTGATTTTTTTACAAAACTTCCGCTGGCATTTAATTTTTCAAAAAACGCTTTTCTTTTTAGCATTTGCTTCTTTTTAAATATCATTTGTTTAAAAAATATCTATGGGTTAGAAACGGCCAAATTTAAATGAGTCATCAGTATACGGTTAATTTCGTGTTGTTTCTGTCCATTCCTTATACCCTAAAGGATTGTTTCCCACTTCGTTTGACACTCTTTGAGTGAAATATTTTTATTGTTGACTGTATGTCGGTGATGGAAATACCGTACCTTTTCTTCTTGTGCCGTCAATTTCTTTCCACGAGATTTGTGAGGGTCAAAATATCTTCCATATATTGTAAACAACTCTTCTTGGTTACCACTTTCTCACTGACATAACGATGATGCAACACACACAATCACAACCGTAAGGGATCGTCGGCCCACCGACGAATTATCAATGAAACTGTATCAAGTGATTGATATACAACAATCAAATCCTAGCAGTCTCAGTTTAATTAACATTATCACTCCTTATCACATCGCATTTTTGCCGGGGGGTCCGTCTGGGGCACAAAGTCGACGGAAATTGGGTGGGGGAAGGGGCGTAAGAGGGAATTCCCTCTGCCGCCGGGGGAAGACCAATAACAAGGGATTCCCCGTCGGGGAATCACTCAATGGTCAGGCGATCTTTTGACGAGTCATGGGATCACACGGGTTTTATGAATGGACGACACCCATTTGTCTTTGTTCAATGATAAATGGTCGTAAATTGGGGGAGGGGGGGGGGCGAAATATTAGTATTTGCCCATAATCGAAACGGGGTATAGCCGTATTAGAATGATACCAAATTTGAAAAAATTGATCAAGTTAGAAAAAAGTTATGAGGTTCTAAAGTTGGCTCAGACGCAATTGGCCCGCTTCGGGTAGGAGGGGCACAACACTGGCGGGGGTTATCAGCAAAAGCAAATTGGGTGCCCCTCACAGGGGGAGGGAAGGTAAAGTGCCATTCAAATAGTGATGGACTAATCCAATTGGGAGAGGAAGACATTTTGGATGAAAAAAAGAGATCATGGTAAATGCTTTTTATTTTTTCTTACGGTTTAAATTATTTTCTAAACTAAGGCAAATAAATTAATTAATTAAAATAAGCTTTGGAAAAAAAATTGAAAGACTTTCACTTATCAACGAAGTTGAGGGGGGTCAAACATATCAAGGAGATAAACTTCTGAAATTCATTCTACAGGTTCAATTTACTAACTTTCCTGTGCCATATTTTTTTCTTAATCAACCAAATTAAATATAGCTGTGAAATAATTTTAAGGTTCTTGAGGATCTGTATTTATCTGATAAATTACTAAACTAAACTTTGCCAAAAAAAAAGTTAAAGCCAATTTTTTTAGTTTTTTTGAAAAGTTTCTGTATTTTAGCCAAAATTTTTTCTAAAATTTAAATTCTCTTTGAACATATAAAATGAAAATTTTTTGAATTATACCTTAAAGTGCCCCTTCCTTGCTATCCATGCAACTATTCACGTGATTGGCACGAGTGCGGGGCGATTGCTTAGGGGGGGGGAGGGGAGGGGATAGGCCAAGGGAAAGAAAAAAGTGTTCTCAAATTAATACATAAAATTATGCTTTCTGTTCTCACTTACTCTCTCTCTCTCTCTCTTTATCAATTCTATTCCATCGCCCAAATTTTCAATTTATTTATTGGGGGCGTGGGCAAAACTGTTCGCACAAACAGAACGCCAAAATTTAGCCCCGCTGGCTCAGTACAGCATAAAATGCGACCGGCAATTGGAATGGGTACACAAACAACCGACTTTATCAGTTCGGAGTGAACGGGGAGGGGGAACCGACCGTGTTATCATTTTTAATGAGGGCCATTAGGGCAGCGCAAAACCAAAATTTGTACGATTTTTGGCGGTGGTTTTATGGAAGAAAAATGTGTCGGGATCTCGTTGGGTATTTTTTGTGCGGTCATCACCCGCCATCGATGATGATGATGGCGGTGATCAGTTTGACAATAATTTTGGAGGAATTAGGGTTGCAATTTATATTTTTTAAATATTTTTTTGTAAATATTTTGGCATTTTTCTACTTTTTCTTGTAAAAATCAAATTCACATGAAAAATACACCCCTACAATATTTTGGGATTTTTCAAGCTTTTGATCAATATTTTAGCCTTTTTTCGTAAATATTTATTTAAATATTTTGGGATTTTTCGTAAATATTTATCGCAACCTTAATCATTATAGACAATAAGGTGATCGATCATGATGAGAGACTATTGACGGCTGAGCATTAACAATAAAATTGCCTGTAAATGATGTAAAACTAATTTATTTTTATTTTTATGATTTGTTTATCTTTCATTAGTAAAACTGAAAGATTGGCTTAAGCATTTAAAATTTTTACTGGCCATAATTTTGTAAATAAATTTTCCAATAATTTATGAAATTCAAAAAACCCATAAATAAGGTTGAGACAATTAATAATAACAAATGATAAAATTAATTCGGGTTTATTCGCAATATGTTCGGAAATTGATCGGGAATTCCTAATTTAGGAGCAAACTTATGTTATTAAATGTTGAATCCAGAAAAACTCAAAATTTCTGACATAGTAAGCTAATGTATGTTTTCTGATCAGTGAGGCTCATGGATAGATTTGCAATCAGAATCTAATTATTATCGTCGAAAGAAAGATTATCTAACTCAGTATAACTGATCGGGAACTCTTTGCAACTGACCGGGAAATATTCGCGAATTTTGATTGGGAACATTCCCAATTTGAACTCCTTAGGACTAATTCAATTTCTTTTTGGGATTTATTTGACAAAATTAAAAATAAAAAATGTTGCGGAATAGGCCAAATAAAGGAAATAAAAATGCAATAAAAATGTGAACTGTTGGGCTACCGATCAACAAATTGCATTTTATGTCAATTTCTTATCGCCAAATTTCAAAGTCCATTGGTTGGCCAATGATTTTGTTGCTGGTTTTATGCAATTTTTGCTGATAAAGCATTTTTGTGGTACCGAAATAGATCAAAAATGTATAAAAAGGAATTCATTTTTGAATTAATCTGAAAATTGTATTGATAAAAAATGATCCATTCAGTTAATTGTGGGACCATTATGGAATGAGCAAAAAAGATTATGCACAAGAAGCAGCTTTCATGGACAAAAAATGGAAAAAACAAAAACAATAGTGAAAAATTATATTCATAGTAAAGCTCTTTCCAATGGAATCAGGGGGTGGGGGGGGGAGGGTGCGAAATTTAATTTTCGTTTTTGTGATTTGGTTTTTTCGGCACTTTTTGGGTTTCGTTTTAGGTTTTTGTCCTTTGGCGTTTCTTGTTTCGGTTTCAGTGCAAAATTAGCAACACTAATTAGCTAAAGATAATTTGGGAGCTTTTTATCAAAAAAACATGGCCAAAAACCATCACACATATTTTTTGTTGTCGATAAACTCTTTGTAAGAGCATTTGATAACGCATTTTTCCTTATTTTCCAGGATTGATTTTCGAAAAAATTATTTTATAAAGTCTCTTTGTGGCAAATACTATTATTTGCGTTCAAGGTTTTTGATTAAGATTTCTGTTGTTAATGAGTCGACATTTTTATATTTTCATAAAATCAATCTCGAGGATCAGAGTGCTACCGTGTTTTATGGGGATTGACTAGTAATTTCTTCTCATCCCCCCCCCCCTCGCTTTTTTGGTAGATTGCTTTTAAAAAACATAAAAAACGGTCAAAAAACCACGAAAAATGACAAAAAAAAAAAAACCGCCAAGCCACGGATAAGTTATAAACGGGCACGAAAAGGCGTAAACCCCTTCAAAAAGTAACGAAAAATTAAAAAAATCCGATAAGTCACGAAAAAGTTATAAACGGGCACGAAAAGGCATAAAAACTGTCAAAAAGTCATGAAATAGGGGTTTGGGCGGTTCGTAGCGTCTAGTTCATCGCTTGTCGCGGGTTTTTCGTCCCTGGTTTTTTCGTCGCCGAATTTTTCGTCGCGGGACGTTTTGTCGCGTCCAGTTCGTTGCCGGTTAGAAAATGGCTTTTTCATTACTTAATTTAATGCTGGTTTTTTAACCCAACGGGCGAAGGAACATGTAATACTTCCGCAGATTGTGGCCACTCTTTTCGTTTTTTAAATAAAACTGATTGGGATTTTCAGGGTCAGAGAATTACAATCTGACACCCATTTCTTCCCATTGCGAACTCCAAAACAGACTTCGAAAAATTTTCGTGCATGAGTCCATTTTGTTGCGTAATAAATTTCGAATTGTCAACTTTTTGTTCGAAGTTGAGTTTCGGGTTCGAGAAAATAATTTTATTTCATAATTAATTGTATTTCAAAATTAAATGAAGATTTTTTTTTGTCGGAAAAAAAGGCACCATACAGAAGATTTTACAGGGTCCCAGGCAGGGAGGGCTGCACGAAAACCAAAAAAAAATAAATTCTGAAACAAAATTATAAATAAAAAAAACTGCAGCGCCCAAACATTATTGGCGCCCAAACGCTATTGGCGCGATTAAAATGGCTGAAATTAAATAAAAAGCCAAAAGGAAAATTGTTAAACAATGGTTACCTTTACACTTTCAACAAATTTAACTGATAATTGCATCAATTTTTTGAGTTGCGAGTAAGGGATGTCGTTCAAAGGAGTTTGGGGGGAGGGGGTGAACTTAGCCGGTACAAAGTTTTGTGGGTGGGAGTAAGGTAAAACTGGTGGTCAGTTAAATTCGCGAAATTTTCGCGCACTTGGTTGTGTGTTGGGGGTGGGGGCGGGAAGGTGGTCGGGGAAAAACGACGCCAACTGATTGCTTACCATCCCCTCCGTTTTTCTCTTCTCTTCCTCCTGTTTTATGACCTCCTCCATCCCCCCCCCCTGTGATGCCGAGGGTCATTATGATCTGCTCGCCGCCTCTTCTCAACAATTTTTTTTTATTATTACGAATAGCTTTTTTTTCAATTATATAAATTTTTATTTATATAACATGGACCCTGAAACTTGTTTCTGCACCGCGGACTTATACCCTCAAGCTGGTGAGGCTCCCGATGGGTCAAGACTGGCAGTCCGCCTAAATTGCGCTTATACGGAGGCCTACCACTTGGGCTGTATTGCCCGGCGATTTAATGAATACGGCACCTGCCCTACCTGCCGTTCGGATACGATAACGGAGCATTGTCGGCCAACGCAGCGATGGGTTAAACTAATGCAGGTGGCAGCTGGTCCCGGTGATGAGAGGAAATTGAGTTTATCAGGAGTGCGTTTAAAATAATAATACAAAAATTAAATAATAAAAATACTTATTGTCAATATAAGTTGTGACGCTCCAAACACCGCCACCACCAGCAGAACTAGATTTGACTTAGTTTTTAAAACTGAAATTAATTTTAAAATGCTTTTAAATTCTCCGCAGCTACAGAATTGCAGCGATTGTGACGAGTCGAGGAAGTGCCAGTGGAGATTTGCGCCAACTCCGTGTTCATTAGCACGGCTTCTCCTAGAGGGAGGTCACGTGGGAGGATGAATCGGCTATACGCACGGTAAGAAGTGCTTATTAATTAAATTATTTAAATAAATAAATCAATGAATTGCAGCAAGCGCCGCTGATTTTTGGCTCGTCATAGCAGTAATGCAGTGTCCTTTTTACAGAATTTCGTGAAAGAATGAAGCGGGCTTTTATGATATAAAAAAATCACCATTTTTAAAGTAGGAAATTTCAAGAAAACTAGAAATTTTCGTAACATTTTTTAAATTTTTACTAGTTTTTTGAAGATTTTTAAGAAATTACGAAAATTTGAAGGTTTTTCTAAAAACTGCTTTAAAAAATTCTCAGACATTTTTTATTGAAAAAACTCAAGACTTAAAAAAAAATTTTATTTTTTTTCCTAGGGGGTGATATTTATGGTCATGTCTTTTTTTATGGTCGTGTTAATTTTTTATGGTCGTGTAAATCTTTTAAGGTCGTGAAATTTTTTTATGGTCGGGTAAACTGCAATAGAACCTTAAAATCATTGTTTTTATTCGTAGAAAATAAAAAGTAAAATTGGTAAACCAATTTGGTCAAAATCAGACTTATTATCCAATAATTGGGCAATTGGTTAATTCATCCGGTAGTCTGAAAAATGAATTCTCCAAAACTTTCAAATTGTCGAGGCGATATTTTTCGATCAGAAGGAAACGATCGATCAGTGGAATTTCCACGCAATTGATCAGATGCAAATCGCACCGCTTCTTCAACAAGCCCGCTTGGAATTAGTCGTCCAATTGGATGTTGAACTTCTAATTGCAGCCCAAATTGAGTATTTTTGTCTAATTTCCGACCCTTTTAAGTTAATTATTCACCTCTTTGAACACTTGCTCCTCTTTCTCCTTCCATTCCCAGCGAATAATTTGTGCCAATGGCACTTACGGTTTGGAAACATTGCCAATGTCATTGATTTCCATAGTGTTATAGTAATTATAAATTTTAAATTCACTAAAATTAATTCAAATTTGAATTAAATGTTTAAATGGATACAGTGCAGCGAATTGAGTCAAGTCGCAGAATTTTGATTTGTTTGGGTAGCCACCACCTCCTTCGATTTTTAAATCTGTGAACGATTTTTCGTCAACAACAGTAAATTCGTCAAAAATTTCCTTTCTTATCAAATGCTTAATTAAAAAGTTTGATTATGATGCTCAACATACAGTAGAGGATAAAAAAAGAAAAAAAAGCTGCACTAAATCATTGGCGCAAAACAATCGAAAACGAATTTAAATATAAAATTTTTAACAAGAATAAGGGAGAAGGTTCAAGTCCGGTCCATGTTTAGAGATATTTTTAATTTCTCTTGAAAAATGGCAAACATGATTCTTTGTGCATTAAATCATACAATGTTTGGGCTGTCATTCGAAGGCTCTTAAAGAGAAAAAGCTGCTTTTTTTAAAAAACAATTGCTATGCAGAGATTAACTTAACAAAAAAAAATCATCAGATTTCTTAAAAAAAATATATCATTGAATTTTCATTAAAAATAATCGTTAACTCGCTTCAAATCACAAGAATGATGTTTTGATGACATTTGATAAATCATCAAGTATCAAAACTGGAAGGTTACCCTATTGATCCAAAAAATTGCTGTAATTATGTTTTTTCTTCCTTGAAAGGCAATACTGCAGTTATTTGTCACTTTAAAATTTTCTTTATTTTTCCTCAAGTTTGCTCTCAGTCTATAGTCTGTAAATTTTTAAATTTATTCAGTGGAATATTAATTTTTTTCTATTAATAAAGTTTGTTGGGCGTCTATTTGTGCCGATAAGCGCCCGACTAGGATTTTTTTTTGATAATTTATTCATTGGTAAGTAAATAGGCACTAGGTATATTGAGCTGATTTTATCAGAGATTATTCATCAAAGAAATCAGTAAAGTTCTAAACAGGAAAAATTGTTTGTTGTAAAATTGGTTTTAAAGGCAATTATTATTTGTGGGAATTTCCTTTCAACTAAGAAATTATGCCCAACTTAAAATTTTGAATACAGGGAGGCTAAAAAACTCTCGAGTTTTGTTAAAAAGTATTCTATTCGACCCATCCAAATAATGACAAACCATAGAACTAAGGAAAGATGCGACCTTGGGTCTAAGCCGATTTTGGGGAAATTAATAAAAATTTATATAAGTTAATCGTTTTCAGAAATTTCCTTTTTCCGTCCATCCAAAAATAACTTCCCTTCCCTAATTAATGGACGATATTTTTGACAAATTTATTGTTGTCGAAGAAAAATCATACAATAATCTCATAATCGAAAATCCTGCTTCAGATAAAATCATTGGGCCAATAACCTGTTCAAGATTCCGTGATTTGTCTCCATTTGCTGCACTGTAATAATTAGTAGGGTTGGCCGGGACGGGGACACCGACGAGACTGGTCTCGGATATCGGGTTTTTTCCATCTGAGATATGTCAAAATATAACAGAGAGGGAACACCGGTGCATGACTTAGTACGGCTTTTACCAAATTGAAAGTGCCATTGGCACAAATTATTTGCTGTGAATGGAATCAGTAAGGGAAACAAGTGAACAAGGAGTAACAAAAAGAAATTCATCATTCATCAGATTTTAAAAATGATTTGAAAAAAAGGGAAGAATTCTCAAAACGGTCGGTAATAAGGAATTGTGCTTCGATTGTTACCCTCAGTTGTGATCAAAAACTCAAACAGCGCGATCTGGTTCATATATACTAATTAAAACCCGAAAGGGTAAATTTTGCCAATTTTAAGCAATCAACATTTAAAAATTTAACTGTAATTGTGGTTTTAATCATTTTCATACAAAATAATATAAATATATTGTTAGTTATTCCCATTTGCGGACCTCCCTACCTACCCAAAGATAAAAAAAAACCGTGCTGAGACGAACCGAAAATGGGCTCAGTGTGGGCGAACCGAAAATGGTCTCAGTGATTGATAAATAATAAATTTAATTAAACGATTCACTCATATAATTATTAAATTAAAATGAAAAATAAGTTTATACATGCTTTTTTACTGTTCAACAAATATCATTAAATTACATTATAACTCTAAAGAATAAACTAAAAAAAGTTTCAATGGGGCAAATTAAGATTATAAAAAAACAGACATATAACTGATGAATTATTCATAATTATATTTTTATTTAATTTTTGCGGCTAACATATAAAATTTATCAATCACTGAGACCATTTTCGGTTCGCCCACACTGAGACTATTTTCGGTTCAACCTAGCACCAAAAAAACAACATAATTTCTTGCGTCAAGATATTCTATTTAATTTTTAGCATTAATAAATTACAAATTTATTGATATTCATCAGAAATTGAAGGAAAGGCGAGTCTGCGCAGCGAAAAAAGCGGCAAATGAATGTTATGAGTGATCTGACATTTGAAAAAAATTAAAATTGTTTGAATACACTATTATAAGGTATTTACCAGGCATGGTCACGGGCACCAATTTACATATCATTATTATTCCATTTATTAGAAAGACATGAAATAAGAGCACCTTTAAAGGGTTTAAGTGAATTAGCTAAAAACAGTTTCGATATATTATCATCTGATAATAAAAAACGTCGTACTTCTCTCTCCCATTCATTTAAGTTTTCTCAAAAATGTAACTCAAAATAAAACATTTTTTTGTGAAAATCTAATATTAAAACACTAATTAAAAAAAAATTATTTGGCGGCGTCAATCGGCAGCGCCAGCCACTTTAAATTTTTTCAAAAATTTAAAAAACAAGCCTAAACGTATAAATAAGAACTCTCAAGAGAATTTTTTTCATCAGCCGAGCTCTGCTTACACAGATTGGTAAGAAAAAGAATAATCAACATTAGAGAGCGGAATTTTGAAAAAAACGGGGCCGGGGACGGGGACCGACGATGACCGGGGAACGGGGCCCCGGGGCAAAAATCCCCGTTTTGCCGGGGCCCCCGTCCCCGGTCTAAAATTTTGACACTTAAAGTAAATAAATTTTTGATAAAAAACTTTTTAACTTAGAACATTTCGCCAATAATTATTTTTTTTTTTCAAAAAGTAGGGTGCATCAATGGTAAAATTTAACCCGTTTCACCGGCCGTTTTCCCCGGATAAATGGGCCGGGGCCGGGGACGGGGACCGACGATGACCGGGGAACGGGGACCCGGAACAAAAATCCCCGTTTTGCCGGGGCCCCCGTCCCCGGTAATTTTCCAAAAAACCCGGGGACGAGGACGGAGCCCCGTTCCCTCCGGTCTCTAATCAACATAAACACTCTATATGATATTAAGAAAAGATGTTAAAAAGAAATTTACTATGGCCGCAAAAAAAAAATTGAATTTAAGAAAAATTAGGCCAGATCGGCTACGGTTCTGAAAACCTGGTGCCACTCAAAAACCGAAACCAACAACAGGGGATCCGAGAACCGGCCTAACCAAAAAAGCGAGACCCCGGTTAAACCGGCCGCGACCAACCCCAGTATTTACTTTTTAACAATGTGTTGAATTTTCAATCGATTTCCAAATCACTAAACCGAGTTTTAAAGGGCCAACTTTACTTAAATTTATTTTTTATTTTATGGTATTTTATTTATGTTGTTATATATACAGCTAAAAGTTATTTATTGTCATAGTCTTTTTCAAATGGAAAATTATTTATTTGTGGGAATTTATTTCTGTTCTGATTTTCTTAATGATCTTAGGATCCTTCAAATTTATTAGGTTTTCAAACTAAAAAAAAAATTAATTTAATTTTAATATAATTGAAACGTATGTTTTCTTTTTTTCAGTTTATGTTTGTTATTTATTCGATTAATTTAATTTTTAATTAATAAAGTAATTGTTTAGATTAATAAATTTAAAATTCTCAAACCGAGATTAAAGGCGCGCCAGTTGGCGGCAAAGCCTGCTGCTATTATTTTCAGGAATAACATAGTCTTTTGAAAATACAACTTTATTTATTGTACAAGAAAGGTGTGCATTCAGTTCTTTTTTTAAATTTCATTACTTTTGAAATTAAAAATAAAATTTAAATTATTCGTAACTTTTTTTAATATTTTAATGCTAAATTTTTAAAAACTTGTATACGATCGTGCAAGCGCATTGTTTTTTCTCGGTCTGATTAATTTTAATTATGTTACAATGATCATTAATAAAATATTTAAAAAAAATTTATCTCTATAATCGCGAGCAGAAAATATTTTTTCTTCATTTATTTGTATACTCTACTAAAAAACAAATAGAACTTGAATGCTTTATCTGTAAACTATTGGATATTTTAATGTAATACCATTTACTTTTCAATTTTCAAACAGAGCTTTCCATGCGATCATGCTTGGCAATTTTTAGCATTTTGGCAATTTTTTTGTCACTTAACTTCGGATTCTTTCCCCTTAGCTCCCAATGCTTTTTCATTTTTTGTTGTTTTTCGTCATCAGAATATTTTTTTATTCTCATTCCAAATTCTTTGTTCCATTTTTGAATTCTTTCCCGACTTATTCCAAGTTTTTGGGCAATTTTGCCATGAATATAGTTCCATTCCTTTCTTGAATGTTTTATTTTTTTCTTAAATTCATTTTTTATCAATGCAACTTTTTCCACAATTACAAATCTTTCATGTTTATTGCATTTCTTTTTTCTGCTCATACCAACTTTTTTCTTCCATTTGTAAATATAATCATAATTTGTACCTAATTTTTTTGCTATTATTTTATCAAATTTTTTCCATTCTTCTTTGGAATATTTTCTTCCTTTTTGTTTAATTTTATTTTTTATTTCCAAAAATTTTACAACAGTTCCTTTTTTACACTGAATATTTTTATGCCGTTTAATAACTTTCGTTTCCTTTTTTAAAAAGCCCAAATTGGCATTGCGCTCAGGGTGTGATATTTTATCGTTAATTACTTTATTTTGTCTCTATTCTTCGGGAAGACCATTTGGAGTGTCTTTTTGCTTTTTGTTTTCCGTTTCTTTCTCATTGTCCCATCTTTTGCCAAATATTTCGCAGAATGATATTGCCAATTTTTTGTTGTTAACAGACTCAACGGGAAAGTATTTTAACATTATTATAATGATAAAAAGTGGAAACTCCATTTTCATATTCATTTTTTTGCTAAAAAACTGAAAAATTTTTAATATACTAAACATAAGTATTGAAAGGACGAGGAATGCCAACGTAAAATTTGGACTGAGGAAGAGGGTTTTATTCAATAAATCAATAAAATTTATATTATTTTATTTTATTGAACAAAATTATTTCCATAAAATGAGCGAAAAAAATAAATGAATAAATTGTTTGGCAAAATTCACGACCCCGATACTGGAGACCGAGAAAGAGACCACAAAAACCAAGTGCATAGTTTAGGTATGACCTATTTTGCCATTTTGTGGAAGGCTCGCTATAAAAATTTTTAAAATCAGAACATTCATTTTAAAAATCATTTAGAGGGCAAAAACTGCGTAAAATAATTAAAATATATTCAGAGAGCAAAATAAAAAATGAGTAAAAAGATCAAATTTTCCACTTCATGATAATTTTAAGTAGTGTGCGGCACGGTATCGGTATTCAGTATTTTTAATACCGAAATTTCGGTATATACCGAAAATACCGCGGTATTACCGCGGTATTTAGGTAAATACCGCGGTTTATACCGAAATGCCGCGGTATTTTCGGTATTATACCGATACCGAATACCGAAGATCTCATTTGCCGCACACTAATTTTAAGCTCTTCTATTTTCGGCATATTAAATTCAAAGGAGCGGAGGCCGGTGGTGCAGATAGGCACCACCGAGGAAAATCAGAGTTGTGCAAAATTTCGTTTCCCCTTTCGATAATTTCGGGGTTTTTTGCGTTTCAGGTAAAACACTGAAATTACGAAAAAAATAGTTAAACAGAAAAAGAAAGTGATGGGCATTTATGGGCGCCATATATTCCCAAAAAGTACATAATATTTAATTGTCATATTAAATTGTAAATTCGGTATCACACGTATTTATAGGCATTTTTGGTCAATATATTCCCAAAAATCGCCAACAATATCCAGGTACGGATTTGTTCTATTCAATTAACTAAAAATGACAAGTGGTTGGGTTTTTTATCTTAGAAACCTCTAATATGAATGATAAAATTGGAAGGAGAGTATCACACGAGAACTCAATAAAATTTGATTTACTTGAAATATAACAGTATAATCAAAAATATTGTTATTGTATCCCACATTTTGTGTGATTTTGAAGGGTTATTTAAGGAATTTTATTTGCACATTTGTTATTCTTTTGGAATTTTGTGAGGTTTTTTTTATTATTAATTAAAGAAAAATAAACAAAAATTAGGAATCATTATAAACATAATTGAAGATATTTTAATAAGTTAAGTAAATAATATTTAATTAATTTGGTTTCTATTTATTATTAAATTCAAAAATTTCAGTATAAATTTGTGGTATAAAAATAACATTGCGAATTTTTGGCAGCAAATCGTTTAATCATTTCTGGGGCTTAGAACATATCTTTTTTTAATGAAATTAAGTTTTATTATTTTGCTTAATTTTCTATTTTTTATTTTAAAATTATTATTTATTTGGGTGAGTTAATATTATATTTATTTATAACAAAACTGGCTATCAAATGTAAAAAAGCTTTCCGAACCAATCTTTTAATTAAAAATTCCTCGTCATTCAAAGAATTGGGGCAATAATCTTCCATTGGCGGTAGGTATTTGGATGGCTACCCGACATTTGAGGATTTAACATTTGAGGACCCGACATTTGAGGACCCGACTTTTGAGGATCCCGACATTTGAGGACCCGACATTTGAGGACCCGACGTTTGAGGATCCCGACATTTGAGGACCCGACGTTTGAGGATAACCCCGACATTTGAGGACCCGACTTTTGAGGACCCGACATTTGAGGATTTTCAATTTTTTTTAATAAAATTTTATTTATTATCATTATGAAAAAGGAAGAAAATGCCTTTCCCAAGGGCCAACGGGAGAAAATGTATCAAAAGGACTAAGGACAGCCGAATAATTCTAATCTTTCGTCTCCTCGTACAGCATATAACATCAAAATTCCAAGATCAGCCTTGGAATTTTTCACTTTTCTTGTTGCCCTGTTCTTGGCTTAATAATTTATAAGAGTATAAAAATAATTTTGTAAATATAAAAGAAACATACTAGTAAGACATTGTCAATTTGGCGCCCCATTTGCTTTGATATTTTGTTGAAAAAATATTCGGGCGTATAATCCTTCGCGGAAATATTAAATTCGTAATTGTCCAACACGAAATTCAAGGGGAAAAAGTCTTGTAAAAGGTCCTCATAATGGTTTGAAGCTGAAAATTAGTTTTTTTCCAAATTGTTTGATCTATTGGTTAGAAGTCTTGCAGCTCTTTCCTTTCTTCAAAATTTACAAGTCATCCCAGCATTCAATTTGATCAGACAAAAAACAATCGAACTCGAAATTGAACTTATACCAAACGCTGGGCAGCCCTTGGCAATCTTTGAATATTTTGGAAGGTTGCATAATTTAAAAAAAATAATAAGATTACCTACTTATTTTTACCCAGAACGTATGTTCTTGGCCATGCTGGAAGACCCCCCTTGTTTCCGATTAACACATGGAATCATCATGAAAGCATTCTTAATGACATGGGACGCACAAACAACGCCCAAGAAGGGTTCCATTTGGCTTTAAGAATGCAATTCTCCAGTGTTCATCCCCCATTATCGAAGTCAAAATGAATTAATCATTTTAATATTTTTGACTTATCAGACTCATGACTGTTCTAAAGAAAAGAGCGAATTGCAGCCGATAAGCTTCGGCAATACGAGTTGGACCCAACTCAGGGGATAAGAATTCGAGAACGGAAAAAAACGTACAGAGACAATGATTTGGCTATACCGAATTTGGTTGAAGACTTTGATGCGATAGAGAACCCAAATGAGGATGAAATCCTTACTCATCTCAGATCTTTGCAATACCGACTTATGCGCAATGATTTTGAAAACTGGGATGATCCAGAAAACGAATAGTTTTATATTCTCTCCCGTTGGCCCTTGGGAAAGGCATTTTCTTCCTTTTTCATAATGATAATAAATAAAATTTTAGTTTTATAATAAATAAAATTTTAGTTTTCTTAAAAAAATTGAAAATCCTCAAATCTCGGGTCCTCAAATGTCGGGGTTATCCTCAAATGTCGGGTCCTCAAATGTCGTGTCCTCAAATGTCGGGTCCTCAAATGTCGGGGTCCTCAAATGTCGGGTCCTCAAATGTCGGGTCCTCAAATGTCAAATCCTCAAATGTCGCACCACGATTTGGATTCTGTGACTAACATTAACCAAAAAAATTTATGAATAAATCAATGCGAAGCGGAGGGAGAATAAATGAAATTAGTCAGGGACTTCGTTCACCAACTCCCCATACCCTTCTCCACCCCTTGGCGTCCATTTTATCGATTCCTTACTTCTGCTGGGGTCAGGCAAAGAGATGCCAGAGAAAGAGATTAAACTTTTTTAAAACTTCTATAACACAAAAACAGAATTGGCCTATGTACTGATTCCGAAAGTACTTTTTTGTTAATTTTGGGGGTCAAAGACTCATTTTATTCTGCTTTTGAAAATTTTCATCTGCCAAACATGGCAAAAAGCTTGCTTTTAGTCGGTTTACGCGTCTAAATCTCATGGTATTTTATGCGTGCAATACCAGGGAAGGTATGGCAGCTGTGCCACAAGTGCTTCTTTTTTTTTGTCATTGTAATATATTTTCTTCTTCAATCAAGGAAGGGAAAAGTTAATTTAATTATTTTGTTATTTTACTTTTCAGTTTTTTGTTTGAATTTTTTTCATCAAAAGATTTTGGATTGAAATAATTGACTTCCAAAGAAGGCTAATTTTAAAGCTTTTTCCATAATTATATAAATTTATTACATTGAAAGAAATATTTTAATTTAAATTTATAGTTTTGTAGATTTGGTTTATAGAGATAAAATATTGAAAGATTATGGTAAAAAAATAAGAAACAATTATTTTAATATACATTGTAATAGGAAATTAAATGTTGACACAAATATAAAAAGGAAAAAAATAGAAATTGTAAAATTTTGCTAATGGTGGAATAGTGTGGTGGATGCATGAAGCCTTGACTCAATTGCCAAAAAACTTTAAAATTAATCGAAATACTGCCTTTTTTAATTTTGTTATACGGTAATTACATAATTATTTAATGCCATAATTATTGCTTTTATATAAATAAAAAAATTACAAAGAGCATCCAATGAAGTTAATTCATTTTTTTTTTGGTAAAAAAAAAGAATATGATTGATAAAAAATAGGTAATAACCAAAGTGAACGAATTGATTAACAATAATTCAATGAATGTCTTTATTTTTTTGAATAACGTTCTAAGATTTATTTAATATATTTTAATTTGAATAAAACAAATTGCGAAACGAAATACGTGCAAAATAATCTCGAATTTTTTAGTTGCAATTATCATAAATTGTCTTTAAATACAGAATATACAGAAAAAAATAATGAGATAAAATTGTTTTTTCAGTTTCGAAAATCTGAAAATCATTCATAAACTGTTTTAATTTAATTCGTAAATTAAGCCAAATAAATTTGCGCCAACAAAGTAAAGAAAGCTCTAAGAAAAAAAAATCAAAAAGAAAAAATAATAATAATATACAACATTAGTTTTAAAACATGTATTTCTTATTATTTTCCGATTAAAATAGCATTAGGTTTTCCATTTTTAGACATTTCAATTAAATAAGCATGAATCCCTCTAAATAATATATTCTATGAAACGACAGAGCATTACAAATTATTATACATAATACGAACATAATAATTTTACATATTAAAAACAAATTTATTTTTCCACGACGAAATAATCTTTTTAATGGGTCTGGTGAATTATATATAAGCCATAGATTGGTTTCCCAGGGTACCAGTTTGCAGAAACTCTGGTGGAGTATCAATGGCGCCGTGAGCTCAAAAAGAATTATTTGGTCACCATTTTCACAACTTTTTCAAGCAGTTCATCATTATTTCAACAAAAATATTTGAAAAACAATAAATTTGAAAAAAATACATTCAAAAAAACAATAAATTTAAAAAAATTGCATTTCGCCAAATAATTGACAGTTTTACACCAAAAAAAGCATATATCTATTACTTATATGCTCTATAAGAACCATTAAACATTTTTCTGGTTTACCCCTAAACAAAAGTCTAGCCTGAAATAGAAATGCCCATGTATATGTTTAATGTCTCCGGAAATATATAAAAAATAATAATAAATTACCAAAATACCCTAATCAAAGAAACACAGAAATTAATTAAAATGGTTAAATTTACAATGAAATTTATCCACCAAAATATTTGTTAAAAAATAAAAAATGATATTGTCTTGAATAAATTGAATAATATTTTGGATAAAGTAAACTAAATTTTAAATATTTATAAAAAAGAATTATATACGGACACAAAAATCAAAATTTCAAACAGAATATTTGGGCTTATAGCCCATTATATAAACAAAAGATATTTAAAGGAAAAGAAAATTAGTATTTTAAATTAGTTCAAAACGACGATGGGCCCATTAAATTGCAACAGAAAATCCAGAAGTAATTTATAAACTGTTTCGTAATCTTCGGACTCTAACCACTGAGTTTGACACTGGCACAATAAAATTAACAAATTATACCCATAAAAACTTAGCAAAAAGATGCATTATAAAAGAAGCAAATGAATTAAAAGGAAAAAAAAGATGCGTGTCGTCGGGCACAATTTAGAATAAAATAAATTCCTTAAGTTGAACAATCGAATTATATATGTATATTAAAATATCAAAAAGATAAAAATAAAAATTCTTATATGATTATGTAATAAAATTTTTAAATAAAAATAGAAGAATTTTAGTCTCTACAGCAATATTTATCTCTCATTTAAAATGTTTTTTTTTGCATGATTCAATAGGTTTATGAACAAGTTTATATAATTCACACTCATCATTGAGCAAGCCTAGTTTTTTTAAAAAAAGGCGATCATCGCCAACGGGGTCACGGGTTTTCATTTTTTTTTTTGCCTTGCGACAGTCAAAAAAACTCAGGTCAATATTCTTACAATACAAAAATGTCATTTAAATATTTGCAGAATATTAACAACTTACCGCATATATTTTAAATGTTACATTTTGAAATGAGGCGGTGATGCCGGAAGGCGCCACCGGGGAAATTTTTAGATTAATTTGTTCACAGTTTTCACAAAATAGTCAAATTTTGTTACATTTTGAAAAGTTTGAGTGTCAGGCGCTGCCACAGGCGCCGCTGGAAAAAATTTTAAAAAAATTAAAAAAAAAACGGTTTCAAAAAATAGTAAAAAAAGTCAAAACATAAATAAATTGAGCAAATTTTGGCGAAAAATCTAAGTTTTTATTCATCAATACCCAAAAATTTGTTCATCATTTTTCTTAAAAGTGCCATTCTTTGGGTGTGTATAAAAAACCCCGACTCCGAGGCGGGGGGGGGGGGGGTGAGGTCGGGGTCAGGGTCGGGGAAAACCCCGAATTAGCTGAAAATGTCAGGGTGGGGTTTTGTTCAGTCTTATAGGTTCAAGGACTTTTTCATCAGCAGCTCACCTATATCCGATGTGTCAATTGAGTCGAAATTTTTATCAAACAAACTTTCCCATAAATATTAAGAAGAGTGCTTTGACAATAATTGTGCCCATTTTCTGAGCGATTGCTTTTTAAAATTCCTATGTGATAAAGTTAATCAAGAGCTATCTTAAATACAAAGATTGTTTAATTTGGTTGCTTTTGGGCAAAGTTATTAAAATACTTAGTCAAAAAAGCAGTGAAATTGGCAGTTTTACGAAACTCACCAGCACCATTACGAATTATTTACTTCACAATTTTGTATTTCGTAATTAATTTGAAATAAGGCCATTCATAAATTAGATTCATTAATTTATTTGTTTACTATTTTTATATTTAGCTTCAGAATATTTTTCTTTTTTAACTTCTTTTCTTTTATTGTATAATTTGATGAAAAACATTATTTATCAAACTAATTGTCTTAAGAAAACAAAAGAATTCTTTTAATAAAGTGAATGATTTAAGCTTCCTTTTTTTGAATTTTGATAAAAAAAGGTACTGATTTCTAAGTTTCGAAAAAATTTAGCTAAATCCATTGCCAATTAGATTTACCGACAAATTTTTTTATAATCTGTACTAAACCCTAAAGAAACAGAAAATGGGAGCCATAAATTGTATTTTTGAAAAATAACTATATTTTTTAAAAAGTGCCACACTTAATTAGAGTTAATTTTTTAAATAGGGGTAAAAATAAAACCCGCGGTCATTTTGTGGGGTTTAAAGGTTAAGATTTTTTTTTAAAGGTTTGATGATTTTGATGGCCTTTTTGGAAATTTGCTGATGATTGATAATTTAAAAAAAAAAATACAGTCATAAAAGAATTTATAACAACATTGAAAAAAATGAAATTAAAAACGTAATGCTAGACTGGTAAAATATTCGAACCGGGCCATTTTGGTGCGGCCGTTTTAGTACGGGTGGTTATTTTGGTGCGAGCGCCCATTCTTATTATATATTTATAAAATAACTAAATAATTTTAATTAAAAAACAATATTTAGCTAGATCACCTAAAAAATTATCATAAAAAATTGTCAAAATCTTTTTTCTGTGCATATTTGGGTCGTTGATCCCGAATCTGAACTCAGTTTTTGCTAAGACCCCGTTAAATTCCCAGAATCCCTGCGTATCTGCGGATTCTGAAATAAGCGGCAGGGTTCTGGTAGGGGAGGGGGTCAGGTTCGGCTCCGTGCTGGGTTGTTTCATAAAAACCGCCACTTTGGGTGTTTTATAAATTCCGACATTTTAAAGGTTTTTTTGTCAAAAATTGGTTATAACTTTGCTCAAACTCAACCAAATGAAACAATCTTGGTATGGTCCAATAGCTATTGATTAGCTCTATTAGCCTACTAAATTAACTTGCTTAAGTTTTGAGAAAAATATAGAGTTTTTGCTTTTTTATGGCTTCAACTTTTTTATATCTGGATTTTTATTTGAAATTTAGTATTCTAATAGAGCTAACTAGTAGCTACTGGATGACACCAAGATTATTAAATTTAGTTGCGTTTGAGCAAAGTTATTAAGAGTTTTTGACGAAAAACCTGAAAATTGGCGGAATTTATGAAACACCCAAAGTGGCGGTTTTTATGAACCGACCTAGCACCGTTCGGCTCCCCACACTTCCGCTCCGAGTGTCGAACATTGGCTCTTGAATTCTAAAAAAAAAATCAAAATAATTCGGTTTCCCATTTCGAAAAGTTGTTTTTTAAGTTTCAATATTTTCTCCATCGCCGCGATCACTACTTTTTGAGGTTTATGTTTTTTTCCAATATGTTTCATATTTTCAATTTACTCATTCTCCTTATTTTTTTCTTGTATTGGATGCCAATTTTTTCTATTATTAATTATGCGTTGGCTGGCTCCTATTTTTTTGCCAATTTATCATAAATTTCTTTTCATTCTTTAAAAGAATAAGATTTTGCTGGCACATAAAGAGTTACGGACATTCTACGATAATTGAATGACTGGTCAGTCATCATCATCATTGTGTATTCCTAGAATAAATATTTGGATCTTTTCCCTGATACGAGTCTTCGTCTAGGTGTGAAATAATTTAATTTTTAATTCAAAATTTACATCATAAAAAGTAAATAGATGACTTATTTATTATTTTATTTATTTGTTTATTAACTCTTTTTTTATTCTTGCGTATTCATTTACTTTTATATACGATTTTACAGATTGTTTTTGTCAATATAACATAAGTTTTTTTTAAATTGTGCAACAACTTCCCAAATAAAATTGTTGTGACATAGCTCGTAAGCAAATTATATTTAATGCTTTAAATTACCACGGCTTTTCCATCCGTGAATTCATTAAGAGACGCGATAATTTTATTATTATAATAATCTTGAGATTGTTAATGCTTAAGTTGAATATGTATTTGGGTTTTTAATATTTTATGGCTTTGTTTTGGGTTTCTTTTTAAATTATTTCGCAAATTGTTTTTGTTACTATTTTTGTAAATTTAATTTTATTAGTTTTTAAATATTTTTGTAGCGATAAAATTAATGGATTTTAAAGTTAATTTGGATTTCTTAAAAATAAGAATTGTTCATGTTGCTAAAAGAATATTATTTGGATTTTTCGCCAATTTGGTTTTTGTTTGTGTATTTACCAACTTATTTAAATAGTTTGTTTCTAAATTGTGCCGAATCAGTAAAACTTTCGCCACATAAAAAGCATATATTTAATTTTATAAATAAATTTCAATTTTCGAATTATAATTTATGTTTCAATTGACTAATTAATAAAGAACACCAATACCATATTATCTTGACATCGTGGCGAATCTTGGTAATTGATAGCACTTCTTTTCTTGTTTTTGGGCTTATTCTTTTTCCAGAAATTTTCATAAAATTATTGTTTTCGTTATAATTTTCGTATCTTTCTAATTATTGAAATTCATGGCTATCGGCTTGATTAGGTGCAAAAAGTTTAAATCTTTAATTATAAATGTTAATCATAATTCCGTACAATTAAATAAGGAGGTGCTAGGTCGAAGGACAAAAAGTGCAAATTTGGTCGAAGGACAAAAAGTGCAAAATATGCTGAATTTTCGACTAATTCATGTCATAACTTTGCTCAGAAACAACCAAGTGAAATAATCTTGGAATCATACGATAGCATTTGAATAGCTTTATTAGCTTACTAAATTTCAAAAAACTTTATTAAGTTTTTCATAAGTTATAGCAATTTTTTTCACCTTTTTGGTCATAACTTTTGAAAAACTTAATAAAATTTTCCGAAGTTTAACAAGCTAATAGAAACAAGCAAGAGCTATCGGATGATACAAAGATATTTAATTTGGTTGCGTCTGAGAAAAGTTATGATTTGATTTATTCGAAAATTCAGCAATTTTTGCACTTTTTGCCCTTTGACTCACCACAAAATAAGGAAAATAAATAATCTACCCTTTTAATTTATTCTCTTTATTAATTATGAAAGTAAACTTTGATCAAAATGGCTAATTACCATATTAAAAAGGGTAATATAAAAAGCTATTTTCGAAAATTCATTACTTTTAATTCAAATTGTTTTTAGTTTTTTCTTCAAAGAATTTTATCTTAAAATTGTTTTTATTTGTATTTTATCTGCTATATTTTCATGCCTTGATTGAGTTTTACATTTGAACAAAGAAGGACAGTTTTACGGATAAAAAAGAAGATTTTTTTTTTTGGATTTTGAATATCTAATATTTAATTATTTTTTTTCTTTGAATGCACAAGAAGGATTTTTAAGCTTTCTCGGATAAGATTGGTAATTCAAGTGCAGAATGCTCGCTTTCCATAAAAGGTTATGTTCAGCATTCTCATAATTATGCTTTTCAACGTGCTTTGCGTTCTTAAGACTGTGTTTTTTTTTATTAGTTAATCTTTTTTTTTTTTTCTTGTATTGCTCTAATTTTAATCTTATGAAAAATTTTATTTTATAAATAATATTTTTATTTTATCCAGCGTTCCCAAATGTGATGATTTTGTAATTATTTTGATGATTTTGAGGGCTCAATGATGAATTTTTGAAATGATGAATGTATCATTTGATCTTTTTTTTTGAGAAATTTGATTTTTTGGGCGGTTGATTTTTGAATAAAAATTTTCAAAAATGAAGGCTGAAAAAAGAACAGAAAAAAGAACATATCCTCTATGCGGGTAACGAAAAATTCATACTAAGTGCTGCATGCGCCGGGAAAATTTTTGAGAAATCAAATAAAATTTATAAAGAAAAATTGGGTAAAAAAGTTCATTCTTTGACATTTTTAGTTCGAAATTGAAAAAAAAACGAAGAAATAAATCATAAAATTTGGCATTTTGTTGAAAAAAATATAAATAATTTTGCAAATATCCAATCTTTCCACTGCATAAAATACCCGTTTTTGCGGGCACACGCAGTGTTTAACCGTACGGCTTTCGAGTTTTCAAATCGATTACGGGTAAGTACCGCATGCGGGGTTTTTCATTAAAATATGCGGGTAAACCCGTACCGGTTAAAAGTCCCGACTTTTGTAAATATGCATTTGCATATTTTTGGCAGCCCTAGTGATGATAGAGCAAATGGACTGTCTAGAGAAAATTGCCCCCTTTTTAGACAAAAGTTGGCAATCCTGCAGAATGGGTGTCCCTAATTTAAGACATATATAATTTTAAAAATCCTTTAATAGTTCAATTTTAATATTTTGTTTCTTCATAAAAATTGACACACAAATTTAAGATTACAATATTTTTTCATTTAATACAAAATCTGACCAAAACATTAAGCTATCTATTAACCAATACAATTATTTTCTATTTACTGATATTTTTTTTTGGTTGTATGCGTGGGGGCATTTAAAGTTGAAATGCTGATATTAAATTTTATAAAAAAGTAAGCACAGGAAGTAGTTTGTTGATTTTTAAGACCGCACACGCAGAGAATTTTGATTTGCATTTAAATAATAAATTTTTTATTTATGCAAATTGTTTTTTTTTTAATTTGTTTATTTCTGAATTCTGTCAATTTGCAATCTCACAGCGACAACCTTCTCAAAGTGCAACTGTTTGGTGCCCGGATGCGCATAAAGAAATTAAAATATGAAAAAAAACAAAATTCTTCTTGAGCAAAATGGTCAGTTAAGCTTTGTTTATTAAAATTTATAAAAAATGTTTTATATTATTTTAAGGAATAAAGTAAGAAATCATATTTTTTTATTATTATTAAGGTTAAACTTTTAATGAAGAAAAATTTGTAAAAATTTAACTAAATTGTTTGTGAAAAATGCAAAATATTTACAAAGTAGTGAGAAAAAATCAAAAATAATGACGAAACAGTGATTATTTTTTGCCAATATATCAAATAAGAAAAAATTTTATTCCAATTATTGGTTGCAATTGTACCAAAAATTGTAAAAAGCACCTTTTTAAAGAATGAATGTTTAACGAAATTTTTTTTTGTGAAGCAATGTGGTTATCAAATTTTAAACGTTTTTAATTTCTTTTATGATAAAACATATAGAAAAAATAATACAAAAAAAAAAAAACAATGAAATACTAAAACAAAAGGAAAAGGTTGGGTAATAACACTGCTTATTGATCCAATCTAATTTTTTCTCGCAAACATCAAATTTACTCCATCCGATTATTGTTTTTTTTTCCCTTTTTACTTAATTTTGTCTTTATTAGGCCCAATTTGTTGAGAAATTTTACGTTTTAGTATCTTCTTTTATGACAATAAATAATTTGACAGATAAGAATTTGAATTTTTGTGATAATTTTGTTTTTTGCTGATCAGAGGTCATCCGTGCTCAAATATTTGATCAAAGGATTTTACCAATTTTTGTTGGTTGACCCACCTTTAAAGATTGTAAATAGTATTAAATATTGAAAAGATTATATATGTAAAAAGTCTCATTAGAGAAAATTTTGCTTAATTATAACTTTAATTTATTGAAAATGAATTTAAAAGTTACTTAAATATTTTTTATAGAAAATGAAGTTAACGAGAAAGACTAATTAAAGCCATGACGCTAAAAATTACAAAAAGAATATGAATGCACGATGTTTTTAGTTAACACGAAAAAAATTAAAAAATAGCAAATTATCGCGAATGATCATTATAAAACCAATATAAAAATAAATGCAACCAATTGTTAAGCAAAACAAATTATTCAATTGAGAGTTAATTCATTAAATGAAACGAATTTTAATCGAAAATTTAATAAAAAAACAATCACTTTTCGGGGCATAACTTTTTTTCAAAGCCAGATAGCATTTAGCTAGCAAAAAAAAAACCCTTAAAATTAATTTTGCAAGAAAAGCAATAAAATCTTACATTAATCATCTAGAAATAAAGAAATTCCAAAAGAATGAGAAAAAATAATTGTAAGAACCATTTAAAAACAACTGAATTATTATTTTACCCTTAAAATTTAATAATTTTTTTCTTTATATTCTTTAATAGGGTTGTTCGCGGTCGGTTAACCGAACTGAAACCGAAAACCGGCCTTTTTGGGCCCAAAACCGAAACCGAAAACCGGAGGTGGCAAAACCGGCCTAACCGAAAACCGGGGGGACCGGTTTCCCGGTTTCGGTTTGAAAACAAAAAAAAGTACACCCCTAAGAATGGGACTTTTATGGTGATGTTTGAGTAAATTTAGAGGAAAATTGCACCAAATATTTTATTTTTGTGTTATTTTTTGGTTGGTCATGGTTCGGTTGGGTTTACTTCCCATTCCAAAAAAAAAAAAGATTTGGTCTTAAATCGCAAAATATGAAAATAAATATGGAAAAATTCCAAAGTATGGACAAATATGGACCAAAATATGGACGAAAAACTTAAAGCAAAGACAAAAATTTTTATTTTTAAAACTTATATGATTGAGCTTTCAAATTTTGTAAAAATGAACCCCCTAAGAATGGAAAAAATTTATAAAAAATTGCCCCTAAAAATTCTATTTTTTATCCAAAAGCGAGCCTTGTTTATACATACATATAGTAAAGAAAAGAATAATCAAAAAAAACCTCCAAAATAAACCAATTATTAAGAAAATTATTTTAAAAAATTTAAATTAAGTGTACTAAAGTTGGGACTGGAAATAAGGCTAAAAACCGATTTCGGGTTTCGGTTAACCGGGTCTCGGCCAAAAACCGAAACCGAAAGCCGGGGGTAGCAAAACCAGCCTAACCGAAAACCGGGGGGACCGTTTTTAAACCGGTTTTGACCAACCCTATTATTTAATGGAAAAGAATAATAAATTAATATTATCAATTGGGCATAAAAAGCAATGCGTCGTCAAAATGGTATTTTTATGTAATACATCATGTCGTGAATTTATTAAGATATTTCTTAATAAGGTATAATAATGATTTTGAAATAAATTTTTTAATTAGTCCCAAATAATTTTGATTAAATTACAATTAAGCAAAAAAACAATGACTTATTTTTTTTAAATCTTTTCATTACAAACTGCAAAAAATAAATAAACATAATTGGTAGAAATTGCGAACTCCTACACTTATCTCTTACAATAGCCAATCTGTCAAAAAATTTTTTTGCAAATTTTTCAGTTTTTTTTCATAAGTGCTTTTTTTAATTTTCCATAATTCATCTTTAGGGATAATATTTGAATGTATTTGTCTGGTTTTCAAAGTTGGGAAATTTAATAGGAATCGAAAATTAATTTGGAATTATTTGGCTCCCCAATCCCATCGTTTTGTATTATGGCATCGTTTTATCAAAGGTTTTCTTTCCAGTAATTTATATGATTTTCTTTGTCGTTTTTTTCAATTTTTCTTCCAAAATAACACAAGAAAATTAATAATATAATTCACAAAATAGCCATTAGCTTTAACCGAATCAATCGATGAAAGAGAAGTAAACACAAACGTACACATACATGGTTTAAATAAAAAGAGTTTTTTCAGGTTTTTTATTAAATACCCCACAGATATTATTTTGCAATAATATTGCAGAATAGAAATAAAAAATAAATTAAATTTCACTTATGTATGGTTAAGGTTTAGCAAAAATTAAAAAAACTACAACAACAATTTTAATTCAAAATAATTAAACTTGAAAACCTCAAAATTCCTTAAAAAATAGAATCTCTTACTTTTATTGGCATCCACTGGACGCTATAGCGAGAGAAAAAAATGATAATAATAAATAATGGTAATTTGAATTAATAATAAACAATAATTTAATTAAAAAAATAAAAATTTATTAAGTGCTTAAACGCTCAGCATTTGCAATAAGAATTTAAAGTTATTTTTAAAAAATTTATACAGCAAAACATTCTAGGACTGCGAATAATATTGAATTTATTTGTTTAAATATAAATAAAGGAATATCCGGGAAGCTTCTGCTGTGTTGTGAATGTCGCCATATCTACACTCGCGTCCTAAATACATTCATATTTTATTCATTTATTCATTATTATGAATAAAACTAACTGTACAAGAATTAACTTTTTATAACCTAACGAATCAAAAATGGATAAAAAAAAAGTTAAAGCATAAATGGTTGTTCTCATTTTATAAAAAATTGTTTAATTGTAAAAAAAACTATCTTAAATTATCCGAATTATGAAAAGCATAAATAATGTTATATAAATTCGCATTGCTTCAGAATCTGCTCAAGAAAACGAGTCACATTGCTCTATAGTCGTGCGATTCTGGACAACCCGATACCGTTAACAACAAGCGAAAGCACTTGCCACTTACTGGACATATTTAAAAGAAATTAGCAAAACAAATGTAACCAAAAGTTTTACTTATTGATGAAATAATAAATTATTAATTGTTGAAAAATTACTATTAGATTATTAAAGGTAAAAATAAATATGTAAATTAAAATAATAAAAAAGTTTCAAATAAATAAAACGATTTCAATTAAAATAATTGTAATAAATAAAACAAAAAATATAATAAATATTAATTCCATTATTTTTACAAAAAATAAAACATATGCAAGTAAAGATAATTTTCTTAATCTTAAAAAGCTAAAATAAAATCAAGCAATTAATTTAACTCTTGAAAAATCCATCAATTTAAACTTTTTGATTATAAAATTCCCTGAATGCCATTCATCGGAATCTCTTTTCGAAATACATACAAACTCAATCCAAAACTTCAAGACATTTTTTGTTGTTGTTGCTGAAATAAGATCTTTTTCTCCTTAACTTTTTTCATTATTTTTTTCATTTGATTTTTCACCAGTTTCTGCCAAATTAGTTGATTTTCACATTAGCGACAAAAATTGCATACCATGAGGTGATAAATTAAAAAAAAATTACCAAGATAAATTAAATCTTTATCATATCGCATCTAAAAATCTTAAACATTCAAAGATTTGAATTAGTTAATAATTCACAAAGAATTTTATTACATAAATTTAGCCAAACTTAATTACGCTTAAAAGAAAAAGTTTATTCCCATTGACTTATTTAAAGAAATAAAAAAACTGCTCAAATATTCTTATCGGAAAATTTAAAAAATATTTTTAAAAAAATATTTGTATAAGAAAATGACTAAAAGAATGAAACTATACCAGATCAGAAACACAAATTGACTTTTGAGAAAGTGAACACGACTTCGCGACATTCTTACATTCGAAAGAGACATGAAATAGAAACACTTTAAATTAATTACAAATAATAATATTCAAAATACAATGAACCAATTAAGAAAATAAAATGAAAAGCAATTCTATTTGGTTATGATTCAAATTTGGAATTCATTTTTTTAAAAAACTGAAACAAAAAAAAAATTTAAAAAAATACAAAAATATTTTCAACCTGGTATTATCTATATGTGTTATAGAAAATTAATTAATCTTTTTTTAAGGTTTTTTTTTAGTTTTTTTTAATAGATAAACTCAGATTTTGATAAAAAATTGGAAGCCATAAAAGTTGAAATAAATAACAAATTCTTTAAACTACCCAAGGGGGGGGGGGGGGGCTGAATCAAGCAAATCGAATAAAAAACTTTAATTGCTATATGTTTAAATATGTTATAGAAAAAATTAAATTAAATATAAACCACATGAACATTTTTTGATAAAATACATTTAAAATCCAAATTCTTTTAAATTATTTATTGTTAGACTTCAAAAAATTCGTTTCCTGGGACTTAAGGCGGTGCATTCGCACAAATACAACCAATCCTAACATACAATTATAAATAATATTTTTTGAAAATAAGAAAAAGATATAATAAAGGAATTTTGGATTGTTAAAATGAAAGTAAACAATGTAAAATAAATTTAAATAAAAGAAACCTTGTATATCTGAGTAATTTTTTTGCAAGTAAATATATCGCAGAAATGGTGAGCAAGAAATATATATAAATTAAAAATAAAAAATATAATAAAGTTTAGCTAATAATTAAAACATCAATATAAAAAATCGTAATTTAATACCTTATAAAAAATCATTAATATAATGCCTAAGTCTAAAAAGGACAAGAATACTCTCCTTCCTGAGGTAGCTACTTGGTGCTTGTTGCGCCATCGTGACGAACTGAAAGATATTTATTTCAAAGCTATAATTTGATCCTAAAAAACCCAAAATAGAAAAATACATTATGATATGTATGTATATTAGAATTTGATAAAATGATTGAATATATTTTTTAAAGTGAGCAAAAGATTTTAAAATCAATTTGACGCAATGTTACGGATAAATATAGGACTTTAATATTATTTTAATGTTTTCAATTAGAAAAATTTTTAATTATTTTTTTTATTTTTAAAAGTAAAAATCTGGCAGGTTTAAACTGAGGGTCGTACCCTAAAATATTTTTGTTACCCCTAATTCATTTTTTGGTTAAGATTTTCTAGTAGAAAATCAGTACAATCCCCCCTTAGGGGTACCAAATTAATTAATTAAATAATTTAATTTGAAATTTTTATTTAATATGAAAATATTGAAAAAGAGGAAATGGTTCAAATATGATGGCTGTATTAGAAAAAAAATATAGTTCTTTTTTAAAAATGAAAGATTAAAAAAATTTATTAGTATCAAGAGTTTAATTAATGCCTCATATGTAATTTCTAATATTTGTATTAATAATTTTATTAATAAACGAATTAAGTGATTGACTATTATCGAAAAAACCCTTGTCGTAAAATAGGGACGGCAACATACATGCACTGAATTGAAAAAGTCTAATCAAGTTTCATCCTGTAGAAAAATTTTTTTTTTGGTATCATATCTCATGGAAAATTAAATAGAAATTTACCCTAAATTTCAAGAAAAATTAAAATTAACGCATATTTTTTTTCAGCTTTTCAAAAGTTCAGAGGCTGAAAATAATTTCTGTTTTTCAAAAAAATTTTTTTAGAGAAAAAAAATTTTTAATCTTCAAATTTAGAAATGGAAGAAGGATAAGGCGGACAGACAGAGCACAAAATTCTCTACAAAAAAATGCCTTTTGAATGATGCGTCTATTCGTCTTCGAGGAGGGGCGGATACTCAAATACATAGCACCTAAAAATGGTCAATTTTAGACAGGGTTCCCAATTTTTAAAAGCCTCATTTAGAAAAAATTTTATTCAACGAGCAAAAAAAAAAAAACAGTAAGAATGATAAAATCTTTATTTTTAATTAGTTATATAGTTGCTTTACAAATTATTTAATGCATATTATTTTTTAAACATGGCTATACCATGGTGCTTTGCTTTTTTTTCTATTATTTTTTTTATATTTTTTGCGAGCATTTATTATATATTATTTTATTTATTTTAAAGCAAAGCTTTTCGGCTAATGATAGGATTGCTACCATAACTGCGGCCCTGCAGGACTGGCCATCGAACTGATATAGTGTTTTTTAGAAAAATTTTTAGTAAATTATTATATTAATTACTTTAAACGTAAACTGTTACTGCCATTTAATTTTGTTGTTTAATTAATATGATTCTTTATTTCCCATTATTCTTTGTTATTTTTTTCTATGTATATTTTAAAAAAATGGCAAAATTTTCTCAAATAAATTATTTTATTTATTTCTATTTTGTTGTTAATTTTATATTATTATTTTGCCATTCTTTTATATTCGAGATGCGATAATTGTTCGTAATAAATATGAATATTATTTATTTGTAAATTCAAAAATAAATAGCAAAAGCTGCCCACTGAAAATTGAATCAAAATAAAGAGATTTTTTTAACCACAAAAAGGGTAAGCATTGTCATTTTTTAATTTAATATTTATTTTGAAAATTTGTATCCATAGAATATTTATTTTATTTAAGAAGCACCATCTTTAATCATTTAAACAAATAAACAATTTTTGCATGCACCTTTCTCAGCATGCTAATTGTAGATGGTGATGCATACTGAAAAAACGGAGCAGTGCTCATCAGTTATAATGTTTATATATTTTTAATAAGTATGCTTTTTTAATGAAAAAAATAAATTTCTTGAATATTCTATATTATAAAGGGGCAAAAAATACTTTTAACAATTTTTTCTCAGGTTTAAGCATTTAGGCTTTGAGTTATTTGATTTTGATTTTTTCTTATTTATTTTTTTTATCAACCGAGATTTCAAATTATCTTTCAAATCACTTACTCAATTGATTCATTGATATCTTTGATTGCAGTGAAATAAATAACTCTTCATTCTAATTAGTCCATTAAAAAATTTAATAAAGTGTTTTCGCAATTTGCTGCTTGTTTTTCAACCATACTTGACTTAATATAATTGAATATTTTTTAAGATTTTGAAGTGAATTTAAAATTTCAGTCCGTATTTTATTTCACTTTTTTATCAAATGATTGATTATGTATATATGGTTCTTAAATACAATGAGAATAATATTTATATTACCTTTATTTATTATGTTTAATCGGGTATTTAGTACAATACTGTTTTATGGCAATATAGCGTACAAAAAGCGCAGTGTTACTGGATGAACATCGGTTCTCGCCAGCCTATTAAAAGCCACCTATAAAAGGCTAACGGCCGTGAATAACAGTTAATCTTGGTTCGAGCGCTCCTCATTTGTCACTGACGCGAGACCAGCTCGATGAGAAACGCTGACTGCACGAACTTTGCATGTCCAAGAGGTCTAAAGATAATCAGGATTGGATCGTTTATGCCTGATCAGTCATTTTACGTTCAGAAATTCACATTTTTCGTAGTCAGTTACACACAATCTGCTGCTTTTCTACTAACACAAACACATCAAAAACTGAATAATGTGGGGCCGATCTTCTTCCAAATCTAAAGGGGGTGGCTCAGCCATTTTAATAGACAGCCGGATTCGATATTTTAATTATTGACATTCTAAAAAAAATAAACAATCTCCATATAAACTAATTTCTGTTTATCTCGCACCTAACCGCCCTAAAACTATTGTAAATCAATTCTTAAAGATTATTTAAAAACATCTTACTATCAATACCTTTCTCTGTGGCGATTTAATAAACCTGCTTGTCGATTTTGAACAAATTTTTATAACAGTTGGCTAAACCATATTTGTGCAGGTTTTACATAGTTCTGGTTTAATAAAACTGTTGTCGATTTTGAACAAGTTTATTTTACTACAGTTGGCTATTCTATACTTTTACATGTTTTACATAGTTCTGGTTTAATAAAACTGTTTGTCAATTTTGAACCAAGTTTATTTTACTACAGTTTGCTAAACCATATTTGTACCGGGTTTCTATATTTGTAGTTTAATAAATCTGTTTGTCGATGTTGAACCAAGTTTATTTTACTACAGTTGGCTATATCATATTTGTACAGGTTTTACTTAGTTCTGGTTTAATAAAACTGTTTGTCGATTTTGAACCAAGTTTATTTTACTACAGTTGGCTATACCATATTTGTACAGGTTTTACTTAGTTCTGGTTTAATAAAACTGTTTGTCGATTTTGAACCAAGTTTATTTTACTACAATTGGCTAAACCATATTTGTACAGGTTTTACATAGTTCTGGTTTAATAAAACTGTTTGTCGATTTTGAACCAAGTTTATTTTACTACAATTGGCTAAACCATATTTGTACAGGTTTTACATAGTTCAGGTTTAATAAAACTGTTTGTCGATTTTGAACCAAGTTTATTTTACTACAGTTGGCTAAACCATATTTGTACCGGGTTTCTATATTTGTAGTTTAATAAATCTGTTTGTCGATGTTGAACATTTTACTACAGTTGGCTAAACCATATTTGTGCAGGTTTTACATAGTTCTGGTTTAATAAAACTGTTTGTCGATTTTGAACAAGTTTATTTTACTACAGTTGGCTATTCTATACTTTTACATGTTTTACATAGTTCTGGTTTAATAAAACTGTTTGTCAATTTTGAACCAAGTTTATTTTACTACAGTTGGCTAAACCATATTTGTACCGGGTTTCTATATTTGTAGTTTAATAAATCTGTTTGTCGATGTTGAACCAAGTTTATTTTACTACAGTTGGCTATACCATATTTGTACAGGTTTTACATAGTTCTGGTTTAATAAAACTGTTTGTCGATTTTGAACCAAGTTTATTTTACTACAGTTGGCTATACCATATTTGTACCGGGTTTCTATATTTGTAGTTTAATAAATCTGTTTGTCGATGTTGAACCAAGTTTATTTTACTACAGTTGGCTATATCATATTTGTACAGGTTTTACTTAGTTCTGGTTTAATAAAACTGTTTGTCGATTTTGAACCAAGTTTATTTTACTACAGTTGGCTATACCATATTTGTACAGGTTTTACTTAGTTCTGGTTTAATAAAACTGTTGTCGATTTTGAACCAAGTTTATTTTACTACAATTGGCTAAACCATATTTGTACAGGTTTTACATAGTTCAGGTTTAATAAAATTGTTTGTCGATTTTGAACCAAGTTTATTTTACTACAGTTGGCTAAACCATATTTGTACCGGGTTTCTATATTTGTAGTTTAATAAATCTGTTTGTCGATGTTGAACCAAGTTTATTTTACTACAGTTGGCTATACCATATTTGTACAGGTTTTACTTAGTTCTGGTTTAATAAAACTGTTTGTCGATTTTGAACCAAGTTTATTTTACTACAGTTGGCTATACCATATTTGTACAGGTTTTACTTAGTTCTGGTTTAATAAAACTGTTTGTCGATTTTGAACCAAGTTTATTTTACTACAATTGGCTAAACCATATTTGTACAGCTTTTACATAGTTCTGGTTTAATAAAACTGTTTGTCGATGTTGAACCAAGTTTATTTTACTACAAGTAAATTTATAAATTTATTAATTTTATATTGGATAGATTGTTATTAGGCTAAAACAAAAAATCTTAGCCCCCGCCCCCTATCATATCTTGTATCCCAAAGAGACAGAGAGCGATGTTAAAGCCCACAAACTTTATAATAATATCCAAGGCGGTGTCCGAGGATTGGGACTCTGAAAGTGAAAAAAAGGTTTTTGCCCATATTTTTCTTAAAACTTAATCAAATTTTTTGAAATTTGGAAGAATATTATAGCTAGTAAACAGCTATCTTTCAACACCTAAATTGTTCTCACTTAAATTGGAATGCTGTAAAATTCTCATTTGCTTTTAACCGCTTTTTAGGACTGAAATGTGACTGATTTTTTATTTAGGAATCTTCGTTTACTTTTTTTTTTAATTAACGTTTTTTACGATATTTGTGGTCTCTGCTGTGTCCATGGCATGAAATTGCAAAGTTGTGATAATGGGCAGCAATAAATTAATGTATATTTATCAACATGTAAAAGTTGCATTATTTTTCTCAGTTAATCAAATAATAAATCCTCATGTTATACAGAAATAATCATTTAAAAATCTTTATTCGAATATAAAACTTATTTTAAAAATATTTCAATTATCAGGAGGCTTTTGATACAGAAATAATCATTTAAAAATCTTTATTCGAATATAAAACTTATTTTAAAAATATTTCAATTATCAGGCTTTTGAATAGCTATTTTTTATCTTTTCTTCTCATGCCTAATAATATCATTTTGAATATCATAATGAATTTGTTTTAGAGAATTAATTTTTCAAATATACTTTTCACTTTTACGAGGAAATATTTCTCTTTATTTTTTTTAAATATTTATAAATAATGCATTCTTTCCGTTCGAAGTACGGGTTGGATTTAAGCTAGCAGGCTGATATGCTGTTTTTGCCATTGGGAAAAAAGATTTTTTTATATTTACTTCTCTTTCTGCTAAATATTTGATCATTTAGATTATCATAATGTTAAAAAAAATTTAGGTTATTAGAAAATAAAGAAGGCGTAATTAATCTTTCATAAATTTTCGTTTCATTTTTTATGAGGGAATATTTTTTATTATAATTTATTAATCTCATAATTAATGCATTCATTCACTCCTTTTTGCTAACGGACTGTCCTAACTCTTTTAGTTGTCTGAAAGTTAATATTATGAATTAATCATCACATTTACTTTATTATTTTTGATGCTTAAAATTATATTTTAATTATAATTTTGTTATTTTATTTTTGGATGCCCTTTTTGAACATTTGTTTTCACTTTTGCTATTAAATTATCTTTTACTTATAGTTTATTGTTATATACATTGACTTTTTATCTAATTAAAACTGGAATAAATTTTATAAAATACACGATTATCAATTTAAGTATTAATCTAATAATTAGAATAAACCAGCTTTTTTATTTTGAATTATTTTTTATTTTAATCATAAATTTTATTTTTTTTTTGCTTCAAAATAATCCATCCCGTGGTATTATAAGAGGAAGATCTGGAATAAAAAAAACATATTTAGAAGAAAGAAAATTTATATAATCCAAATTCATCAGAGTAATATTTTGATTAAAGGACGACAGCCAATGGTTGGGAATGGATGAATTATTCCGCCTCTAAGCAACCTCCGTCAGTTCAAAAATCGAATTAATCGATAGACAGTGTCAATTTCTTTTGCAAAATACTCAAATACGATAAAAAATTTGGAGTGGAATTTTGCGTAAAGAATAATTAATAATAATTGAGGAAAAACAAATATACCAAATTAAAAAGCATAAAAGGATTTATAAAAGGCTAAATTAAAACCAAGCTAATTATATTTTCAGGAATTAATGGCGCCGAGCCACCCTATTAAGTTAAATTTAATTATACCTAAAAGTCAATTGATTTCTAAAGATTGTATTTATATTAAAAAATTCTCAAATTAAAGAATAAAATTAATATTTTTTTTCGGTTTTCTCGGAACTGGACTCATTAATTCAAATACGAGAAGCTAAATTCTTATATTGAAGAAAACATTGAAATCTCTTGTTTTTACTGTCACCAAACAAAATTGCACAAATAATTAAAGAAAACTAATTATAAGGAAAATTAAGAAATTTATTAAAATTTATGATATCAAAAGCATGAAAAATTTAAGTTTTCATTTTGATAGTAAATTTATTAATTGGTAAATTCTTTTTAATTTTTTAAACTAAATCGCAATAAATAAAAATAAGTTTCTTATCGAAGAATACAAAAAAAAAACTGAAGATTTTATAAAAAAAACTGTTTTATGTTTTTTTACATTTCCAGCAAAAATCGATGCCAAAGGGGAGCAAAAAAGATTCACTCCTCTCCAGTAGCTAAATTCACCTTTTTTAGGCGTTACTTTTTCCTTTAATGTATAAAGTGCACAGCCAGTAAGGTGAAAGAAAAAAGAAGAAAGTCAGAGAAAATTTAAATAATTTATGATTTTTATTTTGTCGTATTAAAAATATGGGTTAGCCGACATTTGCGCCGCGACATTTGTGTTGAAAGCAAAAAATAAAATTTTTTTGGGTGGCGCAAGTGTCCGCGGCGCAAAAGTCCGCGGCGTAAATGTCGCATCACCAAAATATGGCCATTTAAATTTCTGGGTTAAGGTTAAATAAGGAGACTCATTTTTCATAATGAAGGAATTTTTTATATTAAGTTCCTTATTATTTGTTTAATAAACACATAACTAAAAAAGCATTTAAATTAAAAAAAAAATTGTTAATTAAGGATGCCAAAAATATGTACAAAAAGTGGTCAATATGTACATAAACCGTAGTGCGAAATTTGCGGACCGGCATTTGCGGACCGACTTTCGCGGACCGACTTTTGCGGATTTTTCGGACTAATTACAAATAAAAAAAAATTTAAGAAGGGAAATAAAAGAATTATGTAAAACTAAATTTAAAAAGTGAAAATAATCATTTTCTATCATCAGATATGAACACTTTCAATTTTCCAAAGTTGTGTGAGATGAAGATAGAAAGGTGTATTAATTGGATAATACACGTGGACTAAATATGTGGCATAGAAGCTAACGATACGTCCAACGAGGTGCGATAAAGCAATTAATTATAAATTTGTCCAAAAATATTGGTCCGCAAATGTCGGTCCGCAAATTGTCACGCCAAAACGCATTCAGAAAGAAGAGAAGCAACTTGCACTGTTATTTCTGTATTCTTCACACAACTTTGGTAAATTGAAATTGTTTAAATGCGACGATTGATTAGCGTAGAAATATTATATGTTAAAAACTCATTCATATATTTGAATATTTTTAATTATTTCGAACTAAATTTTTTTATTTTAATCATAATAAATTCATCATAATTTTTTTTGTTCCCTAATTTGTCCGCAAATATCGGTCAAGCAAGTGTCGGCTAACCACATAAACACGTAAAAAAATATCGTCAAATAGGTATAAAAAAAACTTAAATATGTACCAAAGTCTCCGAATATGTTGGAAAAAGTAATGCAAATTTATTCAAATTCTAAAAATATTGAAAATTAGGGGTGCAAATCAAGTAAATAAAAAATTTTATTCCAATTTTACACCAAAAATTATAGATTAAATTTCAACATTCAAAAATTATTAATATATATGTGTAAAAGAAAGAAAATTAAAAAAGGTGAACAAAAAAATGAATGCATGGAAATGATGGCTCACCATCATTTTAGTCCTCTCCAGGCGCTAAATTTTTCTTTTTTTGGGCGTCACTTTTTTCGGTAATAGTGTTCTTTGTTCTCCCACAGTTTTCAAAAAAAAACAAAATTTTAAATGTTATAGAAATATATTTTGTTGAGTTCACGGGGTCGCGCGGATCACAAATATGACATCCATTTAGACCAATTCCGAACTCCTGACCCGAATTCTTTTCACTAAAATTCACATTTATTGCACCAAATGAATTCATGACGTAATGAAAACAAAATGTAATTTATATGATGGAAATGAAGTAAAAACTATTTATGGGTATTTCGAGATTTTGATCGAATTCGTTGTCATCAATCGCAGGTTTCGGAATCTTTCTAAGACCATTTTTTTGGGTAAGGAATTGCGGTACGGGTCAACTGCGTCCCAAACCGACTGCGTCCCAATAATAAAAAGGGCCACTCCGTCTAAACTTTTTATAGCTTCAAAAAGGCCAAGAAAATTCGGCACTGGGGAAGATTACGGGTCCCGAATTTCCGAAAATTTAATTTTTTCAAATTTATTGCAAATATTGCGTAAATAAAATCAAAATCATTGCTCGATTTGTTAATTAGGAAAATTCCCTGAGTACTTCAATAATCGAATTAGGGTTAATCGGGTTTTGGGCATATTGATAATTTGATCATCGTTAAAAGTTTTTTTGATTTTTTTTTGTTGTAAACCCTTAACTTAGTTTTAAAAAGAGCCAATTCGCACATAGATATTTTTCGCGTCCAGACATTTGCGAACGGACATTTCGCGTAAAATTTCTCAAAATCTATCTCAAAAATCCTCAAAGTTGGTCAGTTTTTGTGCAAAATTTGTAACCAACACACAATTTCTCAAAATTTCCCGGCGGCGCCTACCGGCACCGCCGACCCTTCTTTTTTCGAAATTAAAAATCTAATTTCTCATTTCAAAGCCCGAATTGCTCAAAAAAATTGCTAGAGGAGAGAAATATGTTGCAAATGCTGATTGCGTTGAATAAAATGTGAAATTAAGGCTTAAAAGAACCTTTTAAAAAATTGACCCCAAAAGCTTATTAGTGATTGGCTTATTTAAGGAAATTTTCAAGGGCAGCCCTGGTTTAAATAATGGCAGAAAACCATATTTATTAAAATGAGCACAAAAAAAGTGTGCAAAGAATTGCCAAAATGAAGGTAATAAAAAATGCTCCAATTCAATCAAATACATACAATTCATTTTGAATCTTCAAGTTGATCAACAAAGACGAACATTCAGCTGGCCCAAAAATTCTTTGCTGACGACCGGCAACAACTGTTCACGATTTTCCTTGAAAAAAGCACGCAATTTCTCTACATTCAAATGCAAAAAGTAATTCTAAATTGGGGAAAATAAAATTGAAATATTATTGTATTATTTTAAATCACTTTCAAATTGTCAAGGCGATATTTTTCGGTCAGAAGAAAACGGTCGATCAGCGGAATTTCCACGCAATTGGTCAGGTGCGTCTCACAACGCGACTTCAACCAGTCCACTTGGAAGAAGTCAGCCAATTTGAGCAATATGAGCACATTTTTGGCTGAAATTTATAAATAATTAATCAAAGTTCAACAATTCTTTGATTAGTAAAAAAATTCGAAATCAAAATTGAGAATTAATAGAGATTTCCTTTAGGCAATAACTTTTTTTTTTTACATATTCATACGTTCAGATTTGCACGAAAAAGCATTTTTAGTTTGGTTTGGAGCCATGTGGGCTTATATGGTAAAAACGAAGAATTCCTAGTCTGATATTATCATCAAATCATTAAATTTAAATGTTTTTTATTATACGATTTGGGAGAATCGGAGTTTGAAGTGAAATGGGCGAAATAGCCTCCACAAATTCCATGAACTGCTCCATGTCGACGTCCAATTCATCCAAAGTGATCAGTCGCTGCTGCTTCTCCCTCATCTCCACGCTGAGCATCCGACAGACGACGGGGGAAACGGACATAAGCCAAGCAGCGGACACATTAATCTATCAAGATACGATATTAATAAATTGAAATGAAAAAGATGCGCTACCAACGGACGAAATGTCGGGCTCCGGTACTCGACATTTCTTTCCCGGCGTTTCTTTCCCAGGACACTTCTTTCCCGGGGCATTTCTTTCCCAAATTATTTTTTAAAAAACCTAACCACCCCCTGGTTTTTCTGAGAAACCTAACCCTTTAAAAAAGCTAACCACCCCCTAGTTTTCCTGAAAAAATTGTCTCTTATTTTTTAAGGCCTTAAGCCCAAATTTCTTACTAGAAACTTAACCTAACTTTTTTTCTGAAAACTTAAATCTAAGATTGTTTGAAAACTACCCCTATTTTTTTTACAAACCCAAGCCTAGTTTTTTTGAAAACCTAAAGAAATTTTCTATTTCATTCACCAAAAACTTGGTGGCTATGTTTTCATGAAAAAATGAGGATATAGGTTAGATTTTCAAAAAAAAAATAGGCTTGTTATCAAAAAACAAGGGGGTCAAGTTTTTCAGAAAAACTAGGGGGTGGTTAGGTTTTTAAAAAAAACAATTTTGGGAAAGAAATGGCGGGAAAGAAGGCGGGAAAAAAAGTGTCCTGCCCCGGTCGGGCTCAACTATTTTTAGTGCATATTTTCGAATTTTTAAGGCATTTTTGAGATAATTGTAAAGCATATTTTAAATAAGGGTAGGTCAGGACCGGGCTTTTGGCAAAAATCGGGACTTACGGGCCAGGATAACTCGGGACCGGGACCTCGATTTACAACCGGAATTTTTTTGAAGCGAAATTTTTTCATCTAAAACTAGAATTTTCATTTCTATTCACATTTGGTCTCCTACAGGCCACGGGGGAAACGGACGTAAACCAAGCAGTGGACACAGTAATTTGATCCCATTGATCAAAATTAATTGATTGACCAATTGTCCGGAAATTTCACCTTTTTGTCTCCAATTTGCACTGCCAAATCGTCATCCGTTGAACTGAGCGGTGGGCATGGACTGAAATAGAAAAAGCAAATGGCAAATAGCAAATAGCAAAAAAAAAAAAAATCAACTTTTCGTCGTGCATCGGCCGTTTTCTAAGAATTCTGATGATGACGGATGAATCAAACAAAGTCGTTTTGTCGCCCTTCTTTAGGATTTCCATCTGAAATTAAAAACTCACTAAAATTCTGATCACTTTCAAATTATTCACCTCTCTGCTGATGTGTTGTTCCACTCCATTCCATTCCCATTGAATAATTTGTGCCAACGGCTCATCCGATTTGGAAACACTGCCAATGTCCTTGAGTTCCAACCAACCGCAGGAGTGTTTAATTTTAAATTGACTAAATTAATATTATATTATAGGGTTGGGACCCCAACTTCTGGTTTGGAAATCGGGGACGGGGTTTATCGGGGTCAGCAGGGCCGGAGTCGGGGTGAACAAAATCAGTCGGGGTTTGAGTTTTTCAATCTTTTGCCTTATTCCATACTGTTTAAAAAAAATTTCCCAACTATTTACATGAAAAAAATAGTAAAAAATTAAATGTTCATTCCTATCTTTTTTATTATAGTTGCTCAGAACCGGGATTTTCGACAATGACCGGGACCAGAAAAGGGATTCGGACCGCGACAACGCGGGACTGAGAAAAGGCGAGTTTTGGAAAAAGGATTTGCACCCAATTACTCGTTACTAAGTTTATGTTAAGGGGGCCGGCGTTGTCGATAGGCGACCACCACTGACCAATAGACTACAAATATAAGGGCCCATTCAAAACCAAAAATGATGACTATTAATTCGAAAATTTTTATTTCCAACCCCACGTCGAGGTTGAGGGTCGGAGTTAGAGAAGCGTCGCGGCAGGGTCGGGGATAACCCCAAAAAATGGCCATGTCGTGGGGGGGGGGTGGGGGTTCGGGATCCCAACCCTCCTATATTATTAATATAAATTCACATTTTAGTTTGGTAATAAATAATTAAAACTTGTTAAAAAATTGTAAAAAATAACAGTGCGGCAAATTGGGTCACATCAGTGAATGATGACTTGTTTCCTTCACGTCTCTGGATGCATTTGCAATCATGGTACCTGTTACATGTCACGTCGTAATCATTGCCGATATCAGTGAATGATTTTTCGTCAACAATAATAAATTTGTCAAAAATATCATCCATTTGACAATGAATAATTTTCTTGGATTATTTGGATGGACTAAAAAATTTAAAAATGAAATTAAAAAAAAAGATTTTTTGCACAACAGCGAAACATTCATAAACACACACATACATAGGTGTTAGGGATGGATTTTTATATAAGAAATGGTAAAATATTATATAAACTTTATTGAATATGGCAAATTAGATTGGGAAATTTTGTTTTATGAAAATTCATTTTAAGGGTGTATAAGGGGACGAAAAAATAAACCATTATTTTTGATTGCAAACAAAATAAACCATAGAAGTGACAAACAAAATAGTCATTTATTTTTTATAAAGATACTTTTTGGAAAAGAACGAAAAAACTCCGTGATGAGAAGGGTTTTCCAGACAATTGCAAATAAACAATACATAAATAAAATAATTAAAAGATAATTAAAATTAAATAATAAAGAAAAATGTAAATAATTAAAAAAATCAATTAATAAATAATATAAAAAATAAATATTTAAAAAATATATATGTAAAACGACTTTTTTGCAGTTTTCAACTCGTTTTTTTTCTTAATCCATGATGCGAGGTCTCTCCCTTATTTTGTCACAACAAGTTTTAAATTTCACGGAACTGAATTAAATTTCTTGTCTGGCCTCCATGTACTAAAATGGGGAGAAATTGATAAACTATTGAATATTTTAAAAGACATGCTGAATGCAAACTTTGAAAAATAAAATAAAATATAACTTTCAAAATGACAAATAAATTTTCAAGGACGCATTGCCCTTCAAGGACAAACCCCAAAAAATTCAAAGAAATAATCAATAAAAAATACGTGGGGGTGGCGGGAAGCGGCACGACGGCAACAGATCATCTGACTGATGACTGACCAACGGGGATGAATTAGTATGTCGTGAATGATGTCATTTTGTTTATTATAAAAGAGAGTAAACAAAAAAAAAGTCTCATTATAAACAATTCATGGCAATCTTTTTAGATCTTAAGGTAACCTTCCAAGATGTGGTTATTTATCAATTATCATCATTTTAGGGATTTGAATACCAGTGGCGACAATCGGCGCCGCCCTTTAAATTTTTCAGAATTGTAAAAAATAAGCCGAAAATGCATAAGAGCCTAAAATTATTTGTGGAGGGTTAAAACTATAATAATTGGTCATTTTTACTGAGAAATAACAATCAATTTCGAACGAAGAATTTCCAAACTGAAAATTTCTTTTAGCTTTTTTTTTAAACGAAAAATTATATTAAAAGTTTAGGTTCATTTTTTATTCCAAAGTCGATGCGCATAAATTTGATGGGTTCGCAATCTTCAGTATCAAAAAATTTTGCATCGATAAATACTCTTTTTATTTTGATTATATTTTTTTTAATAAAATTAGACTTGAAGGTTCATAATTTTTTCAAGTTAATCCATTTGAATAGCAATTGTTAAAAAAAGCTTTTTCTCTTAAAGAAAGAGCTACCTCTGCCATAGAATGGACTCGAACTTTACTGTTGTTGACGAAAAATCTGTCTTTGATCTAAAAATCCAACGAAGGGGTCACTCACAAAAAAAAAACAAAATTTTGCGATAGGACTCAATTTGCTGCATGCACTATATCCATTTCAACATTTATTTTAAATTATGAATTTAATGTTAGTGAATTTTAAATTGACAATTACTATGACAAGCTTAAAATTAATGACATTGGCAATGTTACCAAGTCGCAATTGCCACTGGCACAAATTATTTGCTGGCAATGGAAGGATAAAAGAACAATTGATCAAAGGAGTAATTAATACGGGCGGTAGTGTGGAATTGTGCTTCGATTATTTACCCTCAATTGTGATCAGAATACTCAAAAGCGCGAAGAGATCGACCGAAGGTGGGCATTCATTTTATATATTTTTTCAGTACATGCCCACCGATCAGTTCACCGGACGACGATTTGACGGTGCAAATTGGGAATAAAACGGTGAAATGTTCGGAAAACTGATCAATCAGTGGTCTTTGGTCAGCCGAATACCGTATCTTGACCAGATTCTTTTATCGGCTTATGTTCGTTTCCCCCGTGGTCCGTCTGGTGCTCAGCGTCGCGATGAAGGAGAAGCAGCAGCGACTGATCACTTTGAACGAATTGGGCGTCGACATAGAGCAGAAAAGGCCGAAATTTTTTTTATGGCTTTATGCATCAATTAATGCCAAAATTATATTCAAAGAATTGTATTATAAATTTCAGCATTATTTTCTTCAAATAAAAATTGCTTGTTGCTATATATATTTAATAATAGAATTATTGTATAAAAAAGCATTAATTCAAAAGCACCAGCTTTAATGTATACAATGAAATTGGCGTGTTAATGGCTACCGGTCCGAGTGCCGAATAGAACAAAAAAAAATCCAAGTTTCGAATGGCACAAAAAAAAGCCAAAATGGCTTTTGTTAAAAAATGAAAACATAAAAGCTATGACAATCAAAAAAAGTTTAGAAAGCTCGATTTTTTTGAATTTTTTAGATACATTTTGAGAAAACATAAACGAAAAAGAGTCCGGTGGTGCCGATAGGCATCATAGGGAAAATTTTGATAATTTGGAGATGTTTTGTAACAGATTTTGCACAAAAAGGACAAATTTTGAGGTGTTTTTTTCCAAAAACCCTCAAAAAGCCTCATGGAAAATTTGAATCTGATTTGTTGATGTAACATGAGGATTTTGACAAAATGAGGCTAAAGCAGGGCTACCCTTAAAAATTTTACGAAATAAGAACAACAATGGGCAAAAATAAGATTTTGGGGTCAAAAAGAAACGGTATTCCAAAGCTTTAAATTGTATGTTAATTGAGCAAAATCAACTGTTTTAAGTATATTTGTTTCCTATGGCAGTATTTTTTTAGCTGTTAGGCTTTGAAATAAGATTTTTAATTTTAATTTCGAAAAAGGAAAGGCTGGTGGTGCCGATAGACGCCGCCAGGGAAAATTTTGAAAATTTGGTGAACTAGAAATGACCGAATTTTGATGCTTTTCGAGATACATTTTGAGAAAACATAGGCGAAAAGGGGTCCGCACCCCCGAAGAAAATTTTTGAAAAATCGGAATTTCTTTAAACATTTCTTAATCTTTCTCATATTTTGTTTTAACCTTGGACATTTGTTAATGTTTGGTTTTATTTATTATTCTAATTTAATCTTTCGTTTTAAATTATAATTTAATTTTTTTTTGAATTTTTGCCATTTTATCAATGTTGTTTGCTTCTTTTAAAACGCTTTCCCAACTTCTTTTAAATAGTTTTTGTTTCTAATTATTCCTAATCAATTCGGCGTGGCGTATACAATAAAATTGACTTACTTTTAGTTAAATTTTTTTTTTTTATTCATATATTTTCCTAAAATTATTTATTAAATTTCATCCTTCTTCTATTCATTATAATCTTGGCATTAAAGAATTAATTATGTTACTGGCAACTGAAGTCTTTAAAATTAATAATAAGAAATGTAATTAATTACTCTGTACATTAAAATTTTAGGAATTTGTTGCTCATCTGTTTTTATTGCAATGTTATGTTTTTTTTTAAATTAAAATATGCTAAGTGTATCATAATGGCGATTGTCCTAACTTTTTTTACGAAATGAATCCTGTGAATAAATGAAACAAAAAGGTTATTTTACAAATATTTTATTTTTTAATTAAAATGCTTCTCAGATATTTTTTTGTAAGATATTTTGTCTGCTCAAACTTTTATTTTATATTAAATCGTATGTTTTTTTTTTTATTAATTTATCATGAATTTTAATGAAAAGACCCAATAAACAAAAATTTCCCTAAAAGCCAAACGAAATCCGTAACAAACCGATGCAATATAAAACTGCAGAATACAGATGGTTATGCACATAAGTAAAAATATATTCATACTATAATTATATACTGTGTTTCGAAATAATATTAAAGAAATAAAAGAAAAGAATAAATAAAGGCAAAATATTTGGTGTAAAAGCAAAATAAACATCTTTAAAAGACTTAGCATTTGTATTGCTTCACTCATTAATTATTTGATATGTTTAGATTTAGAAACCAACGCCAATACAAATGATTTTATTATTTTTTAATTTAAATTTAAAAATATTCCATGTATTGTATCGGCAGGAGTTCAATGTATTATTAATTGTTTTTCGTTCTTTGGGCCCTATTTCCTTTTAATTGTTAGTGTAATATTCGTTTGAGTATGGCTTTTTTATTTATTTATTTTTTTATTTATCGAGCAACCACAAGGTACTAAAAAGTACATTTACAGTGGTGCAAAAAAAATAAAAAAATCAAAGTAAAATAATCGACTAAATCAAGTCATAACTTTTCTGAGAACCAACCAATTAAACAATCTTGGTATTTAAGATAGCTCTTGATTGGCTTTATCACATATACAAATTTGAAAAAATTTCATTAAGTTTGCCAAAAGTTATGACAATTTTTTCCAGTTTTTTAACTCCAGTTTGTTTTAAACTTAATGAAATTTTTGAAATTTATCATTTTTTTTTATTTATTTATTTATCGAGCAAACCAAAGGCACATTAGTGCTCTTACATGGTGCAAGAAAAACAAAACAAACAAACAAAAATTTGATCAAATAAAAATACAATGAATACAGTGATAAAAATGAAATAAGAAATAAATCAAATGTTAACAATTCACAGGTGATTGTATAATGTAAAGTGTAAATTTCCTACTCAGAACTCATTGCTTTTAATAAACCCCTGAATTCCTTTGCTTATTAATTTGCACCGCTACCACTGGAAGGTTATTCCAGTTTTTTACTATTCTATGGAAAAAATTTTTTGTGTTTTGGTCGTGTGGCGCTTTACTCGTAAAAGTAAAGGCCTTCTGGGCCTTTCTGAGAAAAAGAAGCTTTCCCAGCATCAAGGCTGGTGAGCCCTTTTATAATTTTAAAAGCTGTTGTTAAATCATTGATTTTTCTTCTTTCTTCTAATCTATGCAAATCAGTGTTTAGTCTTTCCCCATATTTTTTGTACACAAAACCACTTTTTCTAAAGATAGAGCTCATGGATTGCTCTATTAGCTGGTTAAAATTCAAAAAATTTCGTTAACTTTTAAAAAATAGAGCTAAAAGAGTGGAAAAGATTACCATAACTCTTGAAAAAGCTAACGAAATTTTTTCAAATTTGTATATGTGATAAAGCCAACCAAAAGCTATCTTACAATACCAAGACTGTTTAATTTGGTTGCTTCTGTCAAAAGTTATGACATGATTTATACGAAAAATCAGTAAAAATGGCGGATTTACAAAACGCGACAGCACGGTTTTATTTGCTTTGATTTTGTCTTTTCTTTTTTAAAGACTAAAGTTGGGACTGGAAATAGGCTAAAAACCGATTTCGTTTTTCGATTAACCGGGTCTTGGCCAAAAACCGAAACCGAAAACCGGGGGTAGCAAAACCGGCCTAACCGAAAACCGGGGGGGGGGGGGGGTTTAAACCGGTCGTGTCCTACCCTAGTAGAAAAGTACCTGATTTGTTAATGGATTTGCCCCCAAAATAATAATTTGGGTCATATTTGTTGCCAAGATTGATTGCTTGGCGGAAAAAGTTTAAATATAGTAAATAAATTTATTTTTCCTTCATCAGAGTAAGAAATATGATAAGAGCTGAAATATTCTGACTTGAAAGACATTTAATTTTCTTGACTTAATAAATTCAGAAAATTATAGTGAGATGAGTCGGTGGTACCGACAAGCGCCTCTTGCAAAAATTTGAAAAACTTTGATTAATTACCAGATTCCCCAAAAAATGGTCAATTCAAAAACTAAAAAAATTTTTTCTTTATTTTTACCTCAGAGTTCAAAATAAGGATTTTCTAGGCTCAGATAAGGCTGCATTCGAAATAAGGACAAATGGGAACTCTTCTCTAAGATAGACTTTCTTATTTTCAAAAAATACATTTGAAAACCTGGTAATATTGCTAGAATTTGGCCTTCCCTTCCATTCTTTAATTTTTATTGGACTCTTTTTATATATTGCACTTGTATTTCTTATTCCCCTCCCCCTTTTAAGATATTAAGCAAAATGGAGCACTTGGAAAGAGAAAATGAAAAATTAAAATTGTCGCTCATCCAAAAGGATGCCATTATTGCAGAGCTAATGAAGAAGGTTTGCTTTTTCGAATTTTCTGACCCGAGCTATAAAAGATCGTAACTGCGTTTTCGTTAAAACAGCAGGCGGAACTATGCGGGGCGAAGGCGGTGCACCAACAGCAGAACAATGGGGCAAACAGCAACCGCGAAAGTGTGGCGGATGAAACGGTATGAGCAACATTAAAAGGCATTTTAATGGAAGAGAGGGGGGGGGGGGGGGGGGTGGGGCGGTGCACCCCAAAACTCAGCCGCCGAAATTCAGCCGCCTAAAACTCAGCCGGAAAATTTAAAAAAAAAATCTCGGATTTCTTTTCCCAGAAAATTCCTAAGCCTTTTTTGAAGAAAATTACAAAATTACTCAAACATCTAAAAAATAAAAAAATTTAAGTTTTTTTTTGAAAATTTCAGAAATTTTCAAAAAATCTAAATTTTTTTTTGTATTTTCTTTAAAAAAAGGCTTAGGAATTTTCTGGTAAAAAAATCCGGGGGTTTTTTTTACAAATAATTCCCGGCTGAGTTATGTCTCGGCTGAGTTTCGACCGGCTGAGTTTTGTCCTGCTCCGAGGGGGCGGGGGGGGGTCGGCTGGTCAACCCCTTATACATGTTTGATGGACATGATAATGCTGAAATTTGAAATTCTCACACTGCAGGAACACCATCAAATGGAATACGTTGCGAAGATGGACAACAATGATGCCAAGTCGAACAACGACGAAGTTGAAGTTCAAGGACAAAGCACTGTCTGTGACGAAAACGGACGCGCATTGGACAGTCCGACAGAGGAGGAAGCGGAGGGACAAACCGGCGGCAAAAAGGTACAAATTGCAGATGAGGCTGAGGTTAGCGAAATGTAATTGTTCCGGGGGCGCGCGACAAAAGAAAAACCCTGTAGAAAATACCAAAAACCCGAATTAAACAAAAAGTTAATGGACGTATCAAGAGTTCGATATGGGTGTCAAAATCATTACCAGGGACCCCCGATAGCACCCAGGATTATTGTTAAAAAGAAACGGTTGTTAGCCAAATTTTTCGTTAAAAAATGGGGAAGAGCACAAACCGGAACTTCGCTGATAAATTTAAATGCGACCAATTGGCCCACAAACGCGCAAGACCATTGGCGTCCAATTAGTGAAATCGGAGGTCAGGTTTATTTATCGTGGCCCAACTTGGTGCCGTCCGGAAGATTTTTTTTTTTTTTTTGAAAATGGCGAAAGTAAAATTCTTATGATCAGTCTTATAGCTCTTGGTAAATACTACAAGCCTGCTAAATTTTCAAAATTTCATTCCTCTACAAAAACAGGCTTTAAAAGGGTAAAAAAAAAATAAAAAAATGAAACCAAAATATTAAAATTGCCAAGAGCTATCGAATGGCGCTAACAATATTAAAATTTGTTCCCTTTCCCTGCGGTTCCTGATCAGTGTCTTGAAACTGAGCCGGATGAGAATTGATTTGGTCTTGTTCCGATATATTAACCCTTTCCCATTCAGATTCGAATCTGGAACACCGATGAACAGAATGCTCGGAATGTGATTGGGGTCCACGACCGACCAGTTACCGATATTTCTCTTCATCCGACCGGCGATTTTGTACTTTGTTCTACAGAAGACGCGCATTGGTCACTCATCGACCTCAAAGCCGGACGTCCATTGATAAGGTAGTTTACTTTTTGTTAGACCGTAAATACCACTCTTCGTTTTATTCTTATTGTTAGTGTCGCATTTTGAAATTTTGGGTATTTTCTAATCTTTTAAAAGTATTCTGAACAGTAATTTTCTCATAATATAGCACCACAAAGACAGTATGAGTTTAAATAATTGTATTGTGTCTGGAGCATGCCCCCCTTCCTTTATTACCCGGATTTTTGGAATTTAAGCTGACTTTTTGAAATAAAAAAAGGAAAGAATTATCGGAAAAAGATAAGAAATCATCCTCATTGAATCGCTTTATTTACACAATTAACCCATTTTATCAATGTGGCACAGATCAAATCGGATGATGACGATGTGCCGGGCATTTGCTGCGGCCAATTCCATCCGGACGGCCTCATTTTTGGCACTTGCGGCAAAAACACGGTGGTCAAATTTTGGGACATCAAGGAGCAGGTCAATGTGGCACAGTTCCCGGGCCATCAGGATGCGGTTGTGGCCATATCATTCTCCGAAAATGGCTATTATTTGGCCACCTGCTCAATGGACGGCGAAGTGAAAGTTTGGGACTTGCGAAAGCTGAAGTTGAAGAACCTGACCCTGTACGATGTCAAACACGCGGTGAGTCTGTTTAAGTTCCTGTTCGAAGAAATGTTAAAACCTAATCTGTTGAGTTACATTTTGGATTTGAACCCCTATTCTTTGGACTCCACAGCATACATTAACAAGGGGTGCGCCGGCGCACCACCCCCCCCCCCCCCCTCGTTCGTCGTAAGGGGGGGGGGGACGGGGTGCACCCCAAAATCACGCCGGCCGAAATCACGCCGCGGAAAAAAATTTTCAACAACAAAAAAATACATTTGTTCGAAGCCTGTTTTTTTTTTTTGAAAAATTCTAAAAAATTAAAGGACTTTTCAAAAAAACACACTAAATTTTTTGAAATAATAAAATTTTTCATTAACTATTTGAAATCTTTAGAAATTTTTCAACTTTTTTCGGAAATTTCCTTAAAAAACTTTGTAATTTTTTCTACAAGGGTTTTTTTTTTTTAAATTTTCTGACGGTGTAATTATGTCACGGCGTGATTTCGGCCGGCGTGATTTCGGCGGCGGTATTTCTGCGGCGTGATTTTGTCCTGTTCCCGAGGGGACAGCCGTACCGAAGGGGGAAAATTTTAAAATTGATTCCTGATTTAGAGCCATTTAAGACTTATTTTTATAAGGAATGCGGTCAAAAAACCGTTAAGGACCGAAAATCCGGAAGTTGTCTACTAAGCAGTAAAACGCGCACTCCCAAGCGGTCACCGACGTTTGTTAGCCGACTAATTAAAAAGTAATGGTTCTTGATGAATTTTTGCCGTAATGGATTTAAACTAATTTTCATATATATATATATTTTTAATAATATTTTGCTGCTTCGATTAAAAATGTATAAAAGTTGTCTCATTTTGATCTTACCACAATTTCAATTAGTCATTGTTTTATGCGTTAAGTTATATTGTCATTTTCTTTTCACTTTGATAAGTTAGCACAAATTTAAAAGAGCGAATGATGAGGGATGAAAACGCAGTACTAACAGTGTCAACAAATTCAGTTGTAGTGGCCGCAATTGCTCGAAATTCGCATCTCAAAGACGGGGCCATTGATTTTGTGGCCGGAACTGCCGGTACGTTTGTTGACGAGATTATCGTCAAGAATTGGTGCAAAATTGTTAGTTACCATTGACAACGAAATGCCCCGGCGGATCAGTTTATGTTTGGTACATTTCTGCATGACGCCATAGAAAAAAATGAAAAATTTTTCTAACATCACTATTAAAGATGTTTTAGAAGTTTCAGGGTCGGAAAATCCGATTTTGACATATATTTTGCCAAAAACCCGAATCCCGAACCCTAATTCGCACATTAAAGTGATATAAAAAGAGCTGTGATCGTAATTTATTTATTATTTAATATTTGACATTTTGGCATTAGGTTTACAATTTTGTTTTAATTATCTTCTAAAAATGTTAGTTAGTGTTGTTGTTGATATTAAAAATGAAGTGTATTAAGATTTCTTCTGTTTTCTAAAAATTGTCGTCTTTCTATTATTCTTGCTTGGTTTTAAAAATAAAGAGTTTGTATTTTCGAAAACGAGTTCAAATTGAAGCAATTGACTTTTAAGCAAATTCGAATTGTGATGCCAGAAGGAAGCAGAGTGTGGGAGAAAGTGGGATAAAGGACATGGGAGAACCTCTGAAAGGGTGTCCGTAGCTCAGTTGGTCAGAGCATTCCACGGAAAGGAAGGGCGTGGGTTCGAGTCCCACCGGGCGCGTAACCTTTTACGTTCTATCCTCAATGGCTTATGGCTGACACTTTTTGAGATCCAATTTTTTTCGTTGTTCTTCATTTTATGTATTCTGTCATTTTATTATGGTTTAATTTACAAACATTATCCGATTCTGAAATCTTTTTTGAGTTAATTATTGTATTTTGCGGTTTCGGCTGACCGAAGTTGCATTGTATTTTTAATTTTAAACTTGGAGTGAATTTAGTTGATATTTTAAAAAATCAGGAACCGGATCCGGCTTTTTGAAACCCGGACTCCGGAAAATTTTTCAAAAAAAGAGTAATCCGGAAAAATTCCCACCGGAAAATTAAAAAAAATGAAATCCGGTTCCGGATCTGACCAAAAAATTTTGCATTTTGAAACCCCGCTGCCGGATCCGGGAAATCAAATTTTCCTAGCCCTACTTCTTATCCTTCTCGTTTTTATAAACTTAATAAAAGTGCAATCGAATATTTCTTAAAAACGAAAAATGCATTTTCATCATTTCATCATTCAAAATTAAAAAAACAAAATTTATTAATAAATTTTATTAAATTTAAAAAAAAAAAGCTTACAACACCTTCGATTCCCAGGACGTCTCCGTTCCAAGTACTAAGAAGGCCCAACGTTGCTTAACTTGCCAGATCGGACGGGATGGCGTGCTTTCAACGTGGTATGGTCGTAAGCGAAGGAGAACAAATTCCTCATCCCTAATAGACAATTTAAAAAAGCACTTTATGATGAAAAAGATTTGTTTAAATGTTCAAGAATTTTGATTTTTTTAACTACCAATTATTATATTTATTTAAATTGGTTCCAATAACTACAATTTTCTTTTAAAAAATATTTTTTTTATTTTTATTTCTCATAATTCATAACTTTGGGGTTTGTTCAGGTCGGATTGAAATCGTTAACTTTTGTCGATAGGTGTTAATAAGTCCGAAAAAATCGCATTTCTGATCTGTAATTTTTAATTAAATTTTGGAAGGTTTTTTCAGTAAACCAGAAAATTTGGGGTTAATTTTCTTGGAATTCTTGACAAAATTTTTCAATTCAATGCAAATTTAAAATGCTAAATATGTTGTGTTGGTTTGAAATCGAACCGAATCGAAACCAAAGAAATTCGGTTCGGTTTCGGTTATCGGTTTTGATTCTGTGAAGCGAAAAACACGGATTATGGTGGGTGTACTTTTTGAAAACCCTTTTTTGGCCCTCGCAAATCTGATTATAAATTTGAAAAACTTTTTTCATGGTATTGTCCAATTGGAACGAAACAAAACTCATAAATTCAATAAGTCAGCAAAGTTTATACGTTAATTAGGAACAAATTCTTGCTCACATCACTTCATTTTTTTTATTTTATCAAAATTTATTCTTTTTAATAAATTTAATTAGCACGAAACAAATTTTCCGAATTTATTTATTTTAGGGGTCCGGGTTGTCCGTTCGAGAGCAAGGTCGGCTTGGGTTTTGGGTAGTTGGGTTAAAAAAAGCAATTTCTTCAATTTTTGGTCCGGGATTCTGGAATATCAAATTTTTAAAATTTGAGAAAAGTTGGGATCAAATTCTTTAAGCGTAAATTTCTTCTGGCGGCGCCTATCGGCAATTCGCTAATTTAGACGACCCTAAATTTAATAATCCACATATTTAATAGAATAATTTTGAATATTCTTTCAAAAACTGAAAGAATATTTAAAAAATATCAAATTAATTAAAAATTATCTTTTTATAATGCACAAAATTTAATAATTTAGATTTTCTACATTTTTTCTACCTCCTCATTAGTGCTAGGAACCGGACCGGACTCCGGCCGAATTTTGCCGGATCTGGGTTCGGAATTCGGGTTTTTTGGGAGTGGATGTTCTTGTTTTGATTGAAATTATTAGTTTTGGTTCCTTGTTATTCATATGCTTACTAATTTTTAAAATATTAAAAAAAAATTTGTATTTTGCGGTTTCGGCTGACCGAATTTGCATTGTATTTTTAATTTTAAACTTGGAGTGAATTTAGTTGATATTTTAAAAAATCAGGAACCGGATCCGGCTTTTTGAAACCCGGACTCCGGAAAATTTTTCAAAAAAAAGTAATCCGGAAAAATTCCCACCGGAAAATTAAAAAAATGAAATCCGGTTCCGGATCTGACCAAAAAATTTTGCGTTTTGAAACCCCGCTTCCGGATCTGGGAAATCAAATTTTCCTAGCCCTACTTCTTATCATTCTCGTTTTTATAAACTTAATAAAAGTGCAATCGAATATTTCTTAAAAACGAAAAACGCATTTTCATCATTTCATCATTCAAAATTAAAAAAGAAAAATTTATTAATAAATTTTATTAAATTTAAAAAAAAAAGCTTACAACACCTTCGATTCCCAGGACGTCTCCGTTCCAAGTACTAAGAAGGCCCAACGTTGCTTAACTTGCCAGATCGGACGGGATGGCGTGCTTTCAACGTGGTATGGTCGTAAGCGAAGGAGAACAAATTCCTCATCCCTAATAGACAATTTAAAAAGCACTTTATGATGAAAAAGATTTGTTTAAATGTTCAAGAATTTTGATTTTTTTAACTACCAATTATTATATTTATTTAAATTGGTTCCAATAACTACAATTTTCTTTTAAAAAATATTTTTTTTATTTTTATTTCTCATAATTCATAACTTTGGGGTTTGTTCAGGTCGGATTGAAATCGTTAACTTTTGTCGATAGGTGTTAATAAGTCCGAAAAAATCGCATTTCTGATCTGTAATTTTTAATTAAATTTTGGAAGGTTTTTTCAGTAAACCAGAAAATTTGGGGTTAATTTTCTTGGAATTCTTGACAAAATTTTTCAATTCAATGTAAATTTAAAATGCTAAATATGTTGTGTTGGTTTGAAATCGAACCGAATCGAAACCAAAGAAATTCGGTTCGGTTTCGGTTATCGGTTTTGATTCTGTGAAGCGAAAAACACGGATTATGGTGGGTGTACTTTTTGAAAACCCTTTTTTGGCCCTCGCAAATCTGATTATAAATTTGAAAAACTTTTTTCATGGTATTGTCCAATTGGAACGAAACAAAACTCATAAATTCAATAAGTCAGCAAAGTTTATACGTTAATTAGGAACAAATTCTTGCTCACATCAATTGATTTTTTTTATTTTATCAAAATTTATTCTTTTTAATAAATTTAATTAGCACAAAACAAATTTTCCGAATTTATTTATTTTAGGGGTCCGGGTTGTCCGTTCGAGAGCAAGGTCGGCTTGGGTTTTGGGTAGTTGGGTTAAAAAAAGCAATTTCTTCAATTTTTGGTCCGGGATTCTGGAATATCAAATTTTTAAAATTTGAGAAAAGTTGGGATCAAATTCTTTAAGCGTAAATTTCTTCTGGCGGCGCCTATCGGCAATTCGCTAATTTAGACGACCCTAAATTTAATAATCCACATATTTAATAGAATAATTTTGAATATTCTTTCAAAAACTGAAAGAATATTTAAAAAATATCAAATTAATTAAAAATTATCTTTTTATAATGCACAAAATTTAATAATTTAGATTTTCTACATTTTTTCTACCTCCTCATTAGTGCTAGGAACCGGACCGGACTCCGGCCGAATTTTGCCGGATCTGGGTTCGGAATTCGGGTTTTTTGGGAGTGGATGTTCTTGTTTTGATTGAAATTATTAGTTTTGGTTCCTTGTTATTCATATGCTTACTAATTTTTAAAATATTAAAAAAAAATTTGTATTTTGCGGTTTCGGCTGACCGAATTTGCATTGTATTTTTAATTTTAAATTTGGAGTGAATTTAGTTGATATTTTAAAAAATCAGGAACCGGATCCGGCTTTTTGAAACTCGGACTACGGAAAATTTTTCAAAAAAAAAGTAATCCGGAAAAATTCCCACCGGAAAGTTAAAAAAATGAAATCCGGTTCCGGATCTGACCAAAAAATTTTGCGGTTTGAAACCCCGCTTCCGGATCTGGGAAATCAAATTTTCCTAGCCCTACTTCTTATCATTCTCGTTTTTATAAACTTAATAAAAGTGCAATCGAATATTTCTTAAAAACGAAAAACGCATTTTCATCATTTCATCATCAAAATTAAAAAAGAAAAATTTATTAATAAATTTTATTAAATTTAAAAAAAAAGCTTACAACACCTTCGATTCCCAGGACGTCTCCGTTCCAAGTACTAAGAAGGCCCAACGTTGCTTAACTTGCCAGATCGGACGGGATGGCGTGCTTTCAACGTGGTATGGTCGTAAGCGAAGGAGAACAAATTCCTCATCCCTAATAGACAATTTAAAAAGCACTTTATGATGAAAAAGATTTGTTTAAATGTTCAAGAATTTTGATTTTTTTAACTACCAATTATTATATTTATTTAAATTGGTTCCAATAACTACAATTTTCTTTTAAAAAATATTTTTTTTATTTTTATTTCTCATAATTCATAACTTTGGGGTTTGTTCAGGTCGGATTGAAATCGTTAACTTTTGTCGATAGGTGTTAATAAGTCCGAAAAAATCGCATTTCTGATCTGTAATTTTTAATTAAATTTTGGAAGGTTTTTTCAGTAAACCAGAAAATTTGGGGTTAATTTTCTTGGAATTCTTGACAAAATTTTTCAATTCAATGCAAATTTAAAATGCTAAATATGTAGTGTTGGTTTGAAATCGAACCGAATCGAAACCAAAGAAAATTCGGTTCGGTTTCGGTTATCGGTTTTGATTCTGTGAAGCGAAAAACACGGATTATGGTGGGTGTACTTTTTGAAAAACCTTTTTTGGCCCTCGCAAATCTGATTATAAATTTGAAAAACTTTTTTCATGGTATTGTCCAATTGGAACGAAACAAAACTCATAAATTCAATAAGTCAGCAAAGTTTATACGTTAATTAGGAACAAATTCTTGCTCACATCAATTGATTTTTTTTATTTTATCAAAATTTATTCTTTTTAATAAATTTAATTAGCACAAAACAAATTTTCCGAATTTATTTATTTTAGGGGTCCGGGTTGTCCGTTCGAGAGCAAGGTCGGCTTGGGTTTTGGGTAGTTGGGTTAAAAAAAGCAATTTCTTCAATTTTTGGTCCGGGATTCTGGAATATCAAATTTTTAAAATTTGAGAAAAGTTGGGATCAAATTCTTTAAGCGTAAATTTCTTCTGGCGGCGCCTATCGGCAATTCGCTAATTTAGACGACCCTAAATTTAATAATCCACATATTTAATAGAATAATTTTGAATATTCTTTCAAAAACTGAAAGAATATTTAAAAAATATCAAATTAATTAAAAATTATCTTTTTATAATGCACAAAATTTAATAATTTAGATTTTCTACATTTTTTCTACCTCCTCATTAGTGCTAGGAACCGGACCGGACTCCGGCCGAATTTTGCCGGATCTGGGTTCGGAATTCGGGTTTTTTGGGAGTGGATGTTCTTGTTTTGATTGAAATTATTAGTTTTGGTTCCTTGTTATTCATATGCTTACTAATTTTTAAAATATTAAAAAAAAATTTGTATTTTGCGGTTTCGGCTGACCGAATTTGCATTGTATTTTTAATTTTAAATTTGGAGTGAATTTAGTTGATATTTTAAAAAATCAGGAACCGGATCCGGCTTTTTGAAACTCGGACTACGGAAAATTTTTCAAAAAAAAGTAATCCGGAAAAATTCCCACCGGAAAGTTAAAAAAATGAAATCCGGTTCCGGATCTGACAAAAAATTTTGCGGTTTGAAACCCCGCTTCCGGATCTGGGAAATCAAATTTTCCTAGCCCTACTTCTTATCATTCTCGTTTTTATAAACTTAATAAAAGTGCAATCGAATATTTCTTAAAAACGAAAAACGCATTTTCATCATTTCATCATCAAAATTAAAAAAGAAAAATTTATTAATAAATTTTATTAAATTTAAAAAAAAAAAGCTTACAACACCTTCGATTCCCAGGACGTCTCCGTTCCAAGTACTAAGAAGGCCCAACGTTGCTTAACTTGCCAGATCGGACGGGATGGCGTGCTTTCAACGTGGTATGGTCGTAAGCGAAGGAGAACAAATTCCTCATCCCTAATAGACAATTTAAAAAGCACTCTATGATGAAAAAGATTTGTTTAAATGTTCAAGAATTTTGATTTTTTTAACTACCAATTATTATATTTATTTAAATTGGTTCCAATAACTACAATTTTCTTTTAAAAAATATTTTTTTTATTTTTATTTCTCATAATTCATAACTTTGGGGTTTGTTCAGGTCGGATTGAAATCGTTAACTTTTGTCGATAGGTGTTAATAAGTCCGAAAAAATCGCATTTCTGATCTGTAATTTTTAATTAAATTTTGGAAGGTTTTTTTCAGTAAACCAGAAAATTTGGGGTTAATTTTCTTGGAATTCTTGACAAAATTTTTCAATTCAATGCAAATTTAAAATGCTAAATATGTAGTGTTGGTTTGAAATCGAACCGAATCGAAACCAAAGAAAATTCGGTTCGGTTTCGGTTATCGGTTTTGATTCTGTGAAGCGAAAAACACGGATTATGGTGGGTGTACTTTTTGAAAAACCTTTTTTGGCCCTCGCAAATCTGATTATAAATTTGAAAAACTTTTTTCATGGTATTGTCCAATTGGAACGAAACAAAACTCATAAATTCAATAAGTCAGCAAAGTTTATACGTTAATTAGGAACAAATTCTTGCTCACATCAATTGATTTTTTTTATTTTATCAAAATTTATTCTTTTTAATAAATTTAATTAGCACAAAACAAATTTTCCGAATTTATTTATTTTAGGGGTCCGGGTTGTCCGTTCGAGAGCAAGGTCGGCTTGGGTTTTGGGTAGTTGGGTTAAAAAAAGCAATTTCTTCAATCTTTGGTCCGGGGTTCTGGAATATCAAATTTTTAAAATTTGCGAAAAGTTGGGATCAAATTCTTTAAGCGTAAATTTCTTCTGGCGGCGCCTATCGGCAATTCGCTAATTTAGACGACCCTAAATTTAATAATCCACATATTTAATAGAATAATTCTGAATATTCTATCAAAAACTGAAAGAATATTTTAAAAATATCAAATTAATTAAAAATTATCTTTTTATAATGCACAAAATTTAATAATTTAGATTTTCTACATTTTTTTCTACCTGCTCATTAGTGCTAGGAACCGGACCGGACTCCGGCCGAATTTTGCCGGATCTGGGTTCGGAATTCGGGTTTTTTGGGAGTGGATGTTCTTGTTTTGATTGAAATTATTAGTTTTGGTTCCTTGTTATTCATATGCTTACTAATTTTTAAAATATTAAAAAAAAATTTGTATTTTACGGTTTCGGCTGACCGAATTTGCATTGTATTTTTAATTTTAAACTTGGAGTGAATTTAGTTGATATTTTAAAAAATCAGGAACCGGATCCGGCTTTTTGAAACCCGGACTCCGGAAAATTTTTCAAAAAAAAGTAATCCGGAAAAATTCCCACCGGAAAGTTAAAAAAATGAAATCCGGTTCCGGATCTGACCAAAAAATTTTGCGGTTTGAAACCCCGCTTCCGGATTGGGGTTAATTTTCTTGGAATTCTTGACAAAATTTTTCAATTCAATGCAAATTTAAAATGCTAAATATGTAGTGTTGGTTTGAAATCGAACCGAATCGAAACCAAAGAAAATTCGGTTCGGTTTCGGTTATCGGTTTTGATTCTGTGAAGCGAAAAACACGGATTATGGTGGGTGTACTTTTTGAAAAACCTTTTTTGGCCCTCGCAAATCTGATTATAAATTTGAAAAACTTTTTTCATGGTATTGTCCAATTGGAACGAAACAAAACTCATAAATTCAATAAGTCAGCAAAGTTTATACGTTAATTAGGAACAAATTCTTGCTCACATCAATTGATTTTTTTTATTTTATCAAAATTTATTCTTTTTAATAAATTTAATTAGCACAAAACAAATTTTCCGAATTTATTTATTTTAGGGGTCCGGGTTGTCCGTTCGAGAGCAAGGTCGGCTTGGGTTTTGGGTAGTTGGGTTAAAAAAAGCAATTTCTTCAATTTTTGGTCCGGGATTCTGGAATATCAAATTTTTAAAATTTGAGAAAAGTTGGGATCAAATTCTTTAAGCGTAAATTTCTTCTGGCGGCGCCTATCGGCAATTCGCTAATTTAGACGACCCTAAATTTAATAATCCACATATTTAATAGAATAATTTTGAATATTCTTTCAAAAACTGAAAGAATATTTAAAAAATATCAAATTAATTAAAAATTATCTTTTTATAATGCACAAAATTTAATAATTTAGATTTTCTACATTTTTTCTACCTCCTCATTAGTGCTAGGAACCGGACCGGACTCCGGCCGAATTTTGCCGGATCTGGGTTCGGAATTCGGGTTTTTTGGGAGTGGATGTTCTTGTTTTGATTGAAATTATTAGTTTTGGTTCCTTGTTATTCATATGCTTACTAATTTTTAAAATATTAAAAAAAAATTTGTATTTTGCGGTTTCGGCTGACCGAATTTGCATTGTATTTTTAATTTTAAATTTGGAGTGAATTTAGTTGATATTTTAAAAAATCAGGAACCGGATCCGGCTTTTTGAAACTCGGACTACGGAAAATTTTTCAAAAAAAAGTAATCCGGAAAAATTCCCACCGGAAAGTTAAAAAAATGAAATCCGGTTCCGGATCTGACCAAAAAATTTTGCGGTTTGAAACCCCGCTTCCGGATCTGGGAAATCAAATTTTCCTAGCCCTACTTCTTATCATTCTCGTTTTTATAAACTTAATAAAAGTGCAATCGAATATTTCTTAAAAACGAAAAACGCATTTTCATCATTTCATCATCAAAATTAAAAAAGAAAAATTTATTAATAAATTTTATTAAATTTAAAAAAAAAAGCTTACAACACCTTCGATTCCCAGGACGTCTCCGTTCCAAGTACTAAGAAGGCCCAACGTTGCTTAACTTGCCAGATCGGACGGGATGGCGTGCTTTCAACGTGGTATGGTCGTAAGCGAAGGAGAACAAATTCCTCATCCCTAATAGACAATTTAAAAAGCACTTTATGATGAAAAAGATTTGTTTAAATGTTCAAGAATTTTGATTTTTTTAACTACCAATTATTATATTTATTTAAATTGGTTCCAATAACTACAATTTTCTTTTAAAAAATATTTTTTTTATTTTTATTTCTCATAATTCATAACTTTGGGGTTTGTTCAGGTCGGATTGAAATCGTTAACTTTTGTCGATAGGTGTTAATAAGTCCGAAAAAATCGCATTTCTGATCTGTAATTTTTAATTAAATTTTGGAAGGTTTTTTCAGTAAACCAGAAAATTTGGGGTTAATTTTCTTGGAATTCTTGACAAAATTTTTCAATTCAATGCAAATTTAAAATGCTAAATATGTAGTGTTGGTTTGAAATCGAACCGAATCGAAACCAAAGAAAATTCGGTTCGGTTTCGGTTATCGGTTTTGATTCTGTGAAGCGAAAAACACGGATTATGGTGGGTGTACTTTTTGAAAAACCTTTTTTGGCCCTCGCAAATCTGATTATAAATTTGAAAAACTTTTTTCATGGTATTGTCCAATTGGAACGAAACAAAACTCATAAATTCAATAAGTCAGCAAAGTTTATACGTTAATTAGGAACAAATTCTTGCTCACATCAATTGATTTTTTTTATTTTATCAAAATTTATTCTTTTTAATAAATTTAATTAGCACAAAACAAATTTTCCGAATTTATTTATTTTAGGGGTCCGGGTTGTCCGTTCGAGAGCAAGGTCGGCTTGGGTTTTGGGTAGTTGGGTTAAAAAAAGCAATTTCTTCAATCTTTGGTCCGGGGTTCTGGAATATCAAATTTTTAAAATTTGCGAAAAGTTGGGATCAAATTCTTTAAGCGTAAATTTCTTCTGGCGGCGCCTATCGGCAATTCGCTAATTTAGACGACCCTAAATTTAATAATCCACATATTTAATAGAATAATTCTGAATATTCTATCAAAAACTGAAAGAATATTTTAAAAATATCAAATTAATTAAAAATTATCTTTTTATAATGCACAAAATTTAATAATTTAGATTTTCTACATTTTTTTCTACCTGCTCATTAGTGCTAGGAACCGGACCGGACTCCGGCCGAATTTTGCCGGATCTGGGTTCGGAATTCGGGTTTTTTGGGAGTGGATGTTCTTGTTTTGATTGAAATTATTAGTTTTGGTTCCTTGTTATTCATATGCTTACTAATTTTTAAAATATTAAAAAAAAATTTGTATTTTACGGTTTCGGCTGACCGAATTTGCATTGTATTTTTAATTTTAAACTTGGAGTGAATTTAGTTGATATTTTAAAAAATCAGGAACCGGATCCGGCTTTTTGAAACCCGGACTCCGGAAAATTTTTCAAAAAAAAGTAATCCGGAAAAATTCCCACCGGAAAGTTAAAAAAATGAAATCCGGTTCCGGATCTGACCAAAAAATTTTGCGGTTTGAAACCCCGCTTCCGGATTGGGGTTAATTTTCTTGGAATTCTTGACAAAATTTTTCAATTCAATGCAAATTTAAAATGCTAAATATGTAGTGTTGGTTTGAAATCGAACCGAATCGAAACCAAAGAAAATTCGGTTCGGTTTCGGTTATCGGTTTTGATTCTGTGAAGCGAAAAACACGGATTATGGTGGGTGTACTTTTTGAAAAACCTTTTTTGGCCCTCGCAAATCTGATTATAAATTTGAAAAACTTTTTTCATGGTATTGTCCAATTGGAACGAAACAAAACTCATAAATTCAATAAGTCAGCAAAGTTTATACGTTAATTAGGAACAAATTCTTGCTCACATCAATTGATTTTTTTTATTTTATCAAAATTTATTCTTTTTAATAAATTTAATTAGCACAAAACAAATTTTCCGAATTTATTTATTTTAGGGGTCCGGGTTGTCCGTTCGAGAGCAAGGTCGGCTTGGGTTTTGGGTAGTTGGGTTAAAAAAAGCAATTTCTTCAATTTTTGGTCCGGGATTCTGGAATATCAAATTTTTAAAATTTGAGAAAAGTTGGGATCAAATTCTTTAAGCGTAAATTTCTTCTGGCGGCGCCTATCGGCAATTCGCTAATTTAGACGACCCTAAATTTAATAATCCACATATTTAATAGAATAATTTTGAATATTCTTTCAAAAACTGAAAGAATATTTAAAAAATATCAAATTAATTAAAAATTATCTTTTTATAATGCACAAAATTTAATAATTTAGATTTTCTACATTTTTTCTACCTCCTCATTAGTGCTAGGAACCGGACCGGACTCCGGCCGAATTTTGCCGGATCTGGGTTCGGAATTCGGGTTTTTTGGGAGTGGATGTTCTTGTTTTGATTGAAATTATTAGTTTTGGTTCCTTGTTATTCATATGCTTACTAATTTTTAAAATATTAAAAAAAAATTTGTATTTTGCGGTTTCGGCTGACCGAATTTGCATTGTATTTTTAATTTTAAATTTGGAGTGAATTTAGTTGATATTTTAAAAAATCAGGAACCGGATCCGGCTTTTTGAAACTCGGACTACGGAAAATTTTTCAAAAAAAAGTAATCCGGAAAAATTCCCACCGGAAAGTTAAAAAAATGAAATCCGGTTCCGGATCTGACCAAAAAATTTTGCGGTTTGAAACCCCGCTTCCGGATCTGGGAAATCAAATTTTCCTAGCCCTACTTCTTATCATTCTCGTTTTTATAAACTTAATAAAAGTGCAATCGAATATTTCTTAAAAACGAAAAACGCATTTTCATCATTTCATCATCAAAATTAAAAAAGAAAAATTTATTAATAAATTTTATTAAATTTAAAAAAAAAAGCTTACAACACCTTCGATTCCCAGGACGTCTCCGTTCCAAGTACTAAGAAGGCCCAACGTTGCTTAACTTGCCAGATCGGACGGGATGGCGTGCTTTCAACGTGGTATGGTCGTAAGCGAAGGAGAACAAATTCCTCATCCCTAATAGACAATTTAAAAAGCACTCTATGATGAAAAAGATTTGTTTAAATGTTCAAGAATTTTGATTTTTTTAACTACCAATTATTATATTTATTTAAATTGGTTCCAATAACTACAATTTTCTTTTAAAAAATATTTTTTTTATTTTTATTTCTCATAATTCATAACTTTGGGGTTTGTTCAGGTCGGATTGAAATCGTTAACTTTTGTCGATAGGTGTTAATAAGTCCGAAAAAATCGCATTTCTGATCTGTAATTTTTAATTAAATTTTGGAAGGTTTTTTCAGTAAACCAGAAAATTTGGGGTTAATTTTCTTGGAATTCTTGACAAAATTTTTCAATTCAATGCAAATTTAAAATGCTAAATATGTAGTGTTGGTTTGAAATCGAACCGAATCGAAACCAAAGAAAATTCGGTTCGGTTTCGGTTATCGGTTTTGATTCTGTGAAGCGAAAAACACGGATTATGGTGGGTGTACTTTTTGAAAAACCTTTTTTGGCCCTCGCAAATCTGATTATAAATTTGAAAAACTTTTTTCATGGTATTGTCCAATTGGAACGAAACAAAACTCATAAATTCAATAAGTCAGCAAAGTTTATACGTTAATTAGGAACAAATTCTTGCTCACATCAATTGATTTTTTTTATTTTATCAAAATTTATTCTTTTTAATAAATTTAATTAGCACAAAACAAATTTTCCGAATTTATTTATTTTAGGGGTCCGGGTTGTCCGTTCGAGAGCAAGGTCGGCTTGGGTTTTGGGTAGTTGGGTTAAAAAAAGCAATTTCTTCAATCTTTGGTCCGGGATTCTGGAATATCAAATTTTTAAAATTTGAGAAAAGTTGGGATCAAATTCTTTAAGCGTAAATTTCTTCTGGCGGCGCCTATCGGCAATTCGCTAATTTAGACGACCCTAAATTTAATAATCCACATATTTAATAGAATAATTTTGAATATTCTATCAAAAACTGAAAGAATATTTAAAAATATCAAATTAATTAAAAATTATCTTTTTATAATGCACAAAATTTAATAATTTAGATTTTCTACATTTTTTCTACCTCCTCATTAGTGCTAGGAACCGGACCGGACTCCGGCCGAATTTTGCCGGATCTGGGTTCGAAATTCGGGTTTTTTGGGAGTGGATGTTCTTGTTTTGATTGAAATTATTAGTTTTGGTTCCTTGTTATTCATATGCTTACTAATTTTTAAAATATTAAAAAAAAATTTGTATTTTACGGTTTCGGCTGACCGAATTTGCATTGTATTTTTAATTTTAAACTTGGAGTGAATTTAGTTGATATTTTAAAAAATCAGGAACCGGATCCGGCTTTTTGAAACCCGGACTCCGGAAAATTTTTCAAAAAAAAGTAATCCGGAAAAATTCCCACCGGAAAGTTAAAAAAATGAAATCCGGTTCCGGATCTGACCAAAAAATTTTGCGGTTTGAAACCCCGCTTCCGGATTGGGGTTAATTTTCTTGGAATTCTTGACAAAATTTTTCAATTCAATGCAAATTTAAAATGCTAAATATGTAGTGTTGGTTTGAAATCGAACCGAATCGAAACCAAAGAAAATTCGGTTCGGTTTCGGTTATCGGTTTTGATTCTGTGAAGCGAAAAACACGGATTATGGTGGGTGTACTTTTTGAAAAACCTTTTTTGGCCCTCGCAAATCTGATTATAAATTTGAAAAACTTTTTTCATGGTATTGTCCAATTGGAACGAAACAAAACTCATAAATTCAATAAGTCAGCAAAGTTTATACGTTAATTAGGAACAAATTCTTGCTCACATCAATTGATTTTTTTTATTTTATCAAAATTTATTCTTTTTAATAAATTTAATTAGCACAAAACAAATTTTCCGAATTTATTTATTTTAGGGGTCCGGGTTGTCCGTTCGAGAGCAAGGTCGGCTTGGGTTTTGGGTAGTTGGGTTAAAAAAAGCAATTTCTTCAATTTTTGGTCCGGGATTCTGGAATATCAAATTTTTAAAATTTGAGAAAAGTTGGGATCAAATTCTTTAAGCGTAAATTTCTTCTGGCGGCGCCTATCGGCAATTCGCTAATTTAGACGACCCTAAATTTAATAATCCACATATTTAATAGAATAATTTTGAATATTCTTTCAAAAACTGAAAGAATATTTAAAAAATATCAAATTAATTAAAAATTATCTTTTTATAATGCACAAAATTTAATAATTTAGATTTTCTACATTTTTTCTACCTCCTCATTAGTGCTAGGAACCGGACCGGACTCCGGCCGAATTTTGCCGGATCTGGGTTCGGAATTCGGGTTTTTTGGGAGTGGATGTTCTTGTTTTGATTGAAATTATTAGTTTTGGTTCCTTGTTATTCATATGCTTACTAATTTTTAAAATATTAAAAAAAAATTTGTATTTTGCGGTTTCGGCTGACCGAATTTGCATTGTATTTTTAATTTTAAATTTGGAGTGAATTTAGTTGATATTTTAAAAAATCAGGAACCGGATCCGGCTTTTTGAAACTCGGACTACGGAAAATTTTTCAAAAAAAAGTAATCCGGAAAAATTCCCACCGGAAAGTTAAAAAAATGAAATCCGGTTCCGGATCTGACCAAAAAATTTTGCGGTTTGAAACCCCGCTTCCGGATCTGGGAAATCAAATTTTCCTAGCCCTACTTCTTATCATTCTCGTTTTTATAAACTTAATAAAAGTGCAATCGAATATTTCTTAAAAACGAAAAACGCATTTTCATCATTTCATCATCAAAATTAAAAAAGAAAAATTTATTAATAAATTTTATTAAATTTAAAAAAAAAAGCTTACAACACCTTCGATTCCCAGGACGTCTCCGTTCCAAGTACTAAGAAGGCCCAACGTTGCTTAACTTGCCAGATCGGACGGGATGGCGTGCTTTCAACGTGGTATGGTCGTAAGCGAAGGAGAACAAATTCCTCATCCCTAATAGACAATTTAAAAAGCACTTTATGATGAAAAAGATTTGTTTAAATGTTCAAGAATTTTGATTTTTTTAACTACCAATTATTATATTTATTTAAATTGGTTCCAATAACTACAATTTTCTTTTAAAAAATATTTTTTTTATTTTTATTTCTCATAATTCATAACTTTGGGGTTTGTTCAGGTCGGATTGAAATCGTTAACTTTTGTCGATAGGTGTTAATAAGTCCGAAAAAATCGCATTTCTGATCTGTAATTTTTAATTAAATTTTGGAAGGTTTTTTCAGTAAACCAGAAAATTTGGGGTTAATTTTCTTGGAATTCTTGACAAAATTTTTCAATTCAATGCAAATTTAAAATGCTAAATATGTAGTGTTGGTTTGAAATCGAACCGAATCGAAACCAAAGAAAATTCGGTTCGGTTTCGGTTATCGGTTTTGATTCTGTGAAGCGAAAAACACGGATTATGGTGGGTGTAATTTTGCATCGATAAATACTCTTTTTATTTTGATTATATTTTTTTTAATAAAATTAGACTTGAAGGTTCATAATTTTTTCAAGTTAATCCATTTGAATAGCAATTGTTAAAAAAAGCTTTTTCTCAAAGAAAGAGCTACCTCTGCCATAGAATGGACTCGAACTTTACTGTTGTTGACGAAAAATCTGTCTTTGATCTAAAAATCCAACGAAGGGGTCACTCACAAAAAAAAACAAAATTTTGCGATAGGACTCAATTTGCTGCATGCACTATATCCATTTCAACATTTATTTTAAATTATGAATTTAATGTTAGTGAATTTTAAATTGACAATTACTATGACAAGCTTAAAATTAATGACATTGGCAATGTTACCAAGTCGCAATTGCCACTGGCACAAATTATTTGCTGGCAATGGAAGGATAAAAGAACAATTGATCAAAGGAGTAATTAATACGGGCGGTAGTGTGGAATTGTGCTTCGATTATTTACCCTCAATTGTGATCAGAATACTCAAAAGCGCGAAGAGATCGACCGAAGGTGGGCATTCATTTTATATATTTTTTCAGTACATGCCCACCGATCAGTTCACCGGACGACGATTTGACGGTGCAAATTGGGAATAAAACGGTGAAATGTTCGGAAAACTGATCAATCAGTGGTCTTTGGTCAGCCGAATACCGTATCTTGACCAGATTCTTTTATCGGCTTATGTTCGTTTCCCCCGTGGTCCGTCTGGTGCTCAGCGTCGCGATGAAGGAGAAGCAGCAGCGACTGATCACTTTGAACGAATTGGGCGTCGACATAGAGCAGAAAAGGCCGAAATTTTTTTTATGGCTTTATGCATCAATTAATGCCAAAATTATATTCAAAGAATTGTATTATAAATTTCAGCATTATTTTCTTCAAATAAAAATTGCTTGTTGCTATATATATTTAATAATAGAATTATTGTATAAAAAAGCATTAATTCAAAAGCACCAGCTTTAATGTATACAATGAAATTGGCGTGTTAATGGCTACCGGTCCGAGTGCCGAATAGAACAAAAAAAAAATCCAAGTTTCGAATGGCACAAAAAAAAGCCAAAATGGCTTTTGTTAAAAAATGAAAACATAAAAGCTATGACAATCAAAAAAAGTTTAGAAAGCTCGATTTTTTTGAATTTTTTAGATACATTTTGAGAAAACATAAACGAAAAAGAGTCCGGTGGTGCCGATAGGCATCATAGGGAAAATTTTGATAATTTGGAGATGTTTTGTAACAGATTTTGCACAAAAAGGACAAATTTTGAGGTGTTTTTTTCCAAAAACCCTCAAAAAGCCTCATGGAAAATTTGAATCTGATTTGTTGATGTAACATGAGGATTTTGACAAAATGAGGCTAAAGCAGGGCTACCCTTAAAAATTTTACGAAATAAGAACAACAATGGGCAAAAATAAGATTTTGGGGTCAAAAAGAAACGGTATTCCAAAGCTTTAAATTGTATGTTAATTGAGCAAAATCAACTGTTTTAAGTATATTTGTTTCCTATGGCAGTATTTTTTTAGCTGTTAGGCTTTGAAATAAGATTTTTAATTTTAATTTCGAAAAAGGAAAGGCTGGTGGTGCCGATAGACGCCGCCAGGGAAAATTTTGAAAATTTGGTGAACTAGAAATGACCGAATTTTGATGCTTTTCGAGATACATTTTGAGAAAACATAGGCGAAAAGGGGTCCGCACCCCCGAAGAAAATTTTTGAAAAATCGGAATTTCTTTAAACATTTCTTAATCTTTCTCATATTTTGTTTTAACCTTGGACATTTGTTAATGTTTGGTTTTATTTATTATTCTAATTTAATCTTTCGTTTTAAATTATAATTTAATTTTTTTTTGAATTTTTGCCATTTTATCAATGTTGTTTGCTTCTTTTAAAACGCTTTCCCAACTTCTTTTAAATAGTTTTTGTTTCTAATTATTCCTAATCAATTCGGCGTGGCGTATACAATAAAATTGACTTACTTTTAGTTAAATTTTTTTTTTTTTATTCATATATTTTCCTAAAATTATTTATTAAATTTCATCCTTCTTCTATTCATTATAATCTTGGCATTAAAGAATTAATTATGTTACTGGCAACTGAAGTCTTTAAAATTAATAATAAGAAATGTAATTAATTACTCTGTACATTAAAATTTTAGGAATTTGTTGCTCATCTGTTTTTATTGCAATGTTATGTTTTTTTTTAAATTAAAATATGCTAAGTGTATCATAATGGCGATTGTCCTAACTTTTTTTACGAAATGAATCCTGTGAATAAATGAAACAAAAAGGTTATTTTACAAATATTTTATTTTTTAATTAAAATGCTTCTCAGATATTTTTTTGTAAGATATTTTGTCTGCTCAAACTTTTATTTTATATTAAATCGTATGTTTTTTTTTTTATTAATTTATCATGAATTTTAATGAAAAGACCCAATAAACAAAAATTTCCCTAAAAGCCAAACGAAATCCGTAACAAACCGATGCAATATAAAACTGCAGAATACAGATGGTTATGCACATAAATAAAAATATATTCATACTATAATTATATACTGTGTTTCGAAATAATATTAAAGAAATAAAAGAAAAGAATAAATAAAGGCAAAATATTTGGTGTAAAAGCAAAATAAACATCTTTAAAAGACTTAGCATTTGTATTGCTTCACTCATTAATTATTTGATATGTTTAGATTTAGAAACCAACGCCAATACAAATGATTTTATTATTTTTTAATTTAAATTTAAAAATATTCCATGTATTGTATCGGCAGGAGTTCAATGTATTATTAATTGTTTTTCGTTCTTTGGGCCCTATTTCCTTTTAATTGTTAGTGTAATATTCGTTTGAGTATGGCTTTTTTATTTATTTATTTTTTTATTTATCGAGCAACCACAAGGTACTAAAAAGTACATTTACAGTGGTGCAAAAAAAATAAAAAAATCAAAGTAAAATAATCGACTAAATCAAGTCATAACTTTTCTGAGAACCAACCAATTAAACAATCTTGGTATTTAAGATAGCTCTTGATTGGCTTTATCACATATACAAATTTGAAAAAATTTCATTAAGTTTGCCAAAAGTTATGACAATTTTTTCCAGTTTTTTAACTCCAGTTTGTTTTAAACTTAATGAAATTTTTGAAATTTATCATTTTTTTTTATTTATTTATTTATCGAGCAAACCAAAGGCACATTAGTGCTCTTACATGGTGCAAGAAAAACAAAACAAACAAACAAAAATTTGATCAAATAAAAATACAATGAATACAGTGATAAAAATGAAATAAGAAATAAATCAAATGTTAAAAATTCACAGGTGATTGTATAATGTAAAGTGTGGCACAGAAATTTCCTACTCAGAACTCATTGCTTTTAATAAACCCCTGAATTCCTTTGCCTTATTAATTTGCACCGCTACCACTGGAAGGTTATTCCAGTTTTTTACTATTCTATGGAAAAAATTTTTTGTGTTTTGGTCGTGTGGCGCTTTACTCGTAAAAGTAAAGGCCTTCTGGGCCTTTCTGAGAAAAAGAAGCTTTTCCCAGCATCAAGGCTGGTGAGCCCTTTTATAATTTTAAAAGCTGTTGTTAAATCATTGATTTTTCTTCTTTCTTCTAATCTATGCAAATCAGTGATTTTTAGTCTTTCCCCATATTTTTTGTACACAAACCACTTTTTCTAAAGATAGCTCTATTAGCTGGTTAAAATTCAAAAAATTTCGTTAACTTTTAAAAAATAGAGCTAAAAAAGTGGAAAAGATTACCATAACTCTTGAAAAAGCTAACGAAATTTTTTCAAATTTGTATATGTGATAAAGCCAACCAAAAGCTATCTTACAATACCAAGATTGTTAATTTGGTTGCTTCTGTCAAAAGTTATGACATGATTTATACGAAAAATCAGTAAAAATGGCGGATTTATAAAACGCGACAGCACGGTTTTATTTGCTTTGATTTTGTCTTTTCTTTTTTAAAGACTAAAGTTGGGACTGGAAATAGGCTAAAAACCGATTTCGTTTTTCGGTTAACCGGGTCTTGGCCAAAAACCGAAAACCGGGGGCAGCAAAACCGGCCTAACCGAAAACCGGGGGTGGGGGGTTTAAACCGGTCGTGTCCTACCCTAGTAGAAAAGTACCTGATTTGTTAATGGATTTGCCCCCAAAATAATAATTTGGGTCATATTTGTTGCCAAGATTGATTGCTTGGCGGAAAAAGTTTAAATATAGTAAATAAATTTATTTTTCCTTCATCAGAGTAAGAAATATGATAAGAGCTGAAATATTCTGACTTGAAAGACATTTAATTTTCTTGACTTAATAAATTCAGAAAATTATAGTGAGATGAGTCGGTGGTACCGACAAGCGCCTCTTGCAAAAATTTGAAAAACTTTGATTAATTACCAGATTCCCCAAAAAATGGTCAATTCAAAAACTAAAAAAATTTTTTCTTTATTTTTACCTCAGAGTTCAAAATAAGGATTTTCTAGGCTCAGATAAGGCTGCATTCGAAATAAGGACAAATGGGAACTCTTCTCTAAGATAGACTTTCTTATTTTCAAAAAATACATTTGAAAACCTGGTAATATTGCTAGAATTTGGCCTTCCCTTCCATTCTTTAATTTTTATTGGACTCTTTTTATATATTGCACTTGTATTTCTTATTCCCCTCCCCCTTTTAAGATATTAAGCAAAATGGAGCACTTGGAAAGAGAAAATGAAAAATTAAAATTGTCGCTCATCCAAAAGGATGCCATTATTGCAGAGCTAATGAAGAAGGTTTGCTTTTTCGAATTTTCTGACCCGAGCTATAAAAGATCGTAACTGCGTTTTCGTTAAAACAGCAGGCGGAACTATGCGGGGCGAAGGCGGTGCACCAACAGCAGAACAATGGGGCAAACAGCAACCGCGAAAGTGTGGCGGATGAAACGGTATGAGCAACATTAAAAGGCATTTTAATGGAAGAGAGGGGGGGGGGGTGGGGCGGTGCACCCCAAAACTCAGCCGCCGAAATTCAGCCGCCTAAAACTCAGCCGGAAAATTTAAAAAAAAAATCTCGGATTTCTTTTCCCAGAAAATTCCTAAGCCTTTTTTGAAGAAAATTACAAAATTACTCAAACATCTAAAAAATAAAAAAATTTAAGTTTTTTTTTGAAAATTTCAGAAATTTTTCAAAAAATCTAAATTTTTTTTTGTATTTTCTTTAAAAAAAGGCTTAGGAATTTTCTGGTAAAAAAATCCGGGGGTTTTTTTTACAAATAATTCCCGGCTGAGTTATGTCTCGGCTGAGTTTCGACCGGCTGAGTTTTGTCCTGCTCCGAGGGAGCGGGGGGGGTCGGCTGGCAACCCCTTATACATGTTTGATGGACATGATAATGCTGAAATTTGAAATTCTCACACTGCAGGAACACCATCAAATGGAATACGTTGCGAAGATGGACAACAATGATGCCAAGTCGAACAACGACGAAGTTGAAGTTCAAGGACAAAGCACTGTCTGTGACGAAAACGGACGCGCATTGGACAGTCCGACAGAGGAGGAAGCGGAGGGACAAACCGGCGGCAAAAAGGTACAAATTGCAGATGAGGCTGAGGTTAGCGAAATGTAATTGTTCCGGGGGCGCGCGACAAAAGAAAAACCCTGTAGAAAATACCAAAAACCCGAATTAAACAAAAAGTTAATGGACGTAATCAATGTTCGACGATATGGGTGTCAAATCATTACCAGGGACCCCCGTATCACCCAGGATTATTGTTAAAAAGAAAACGGTTGTTAGCCAAATTTTTCGTTAAAAAATGGGGAAGAGCACAAACCGAACTTCGCTGATAAATTTAAATGCGCCAATTGGCCCACAACGCGCAAGACCATTGGCGTCCAATTAGTGAAATCGGAGGTCAGTTTATTTATCGTGGCCCAACTTGGTGCCGTCCGGAAGATTTTTTTTTTTTTTGAAAATGGCGAAAGTAAAATTCTTATGATCAGTCTTATAGCTCTTGGTAAATACCACAGCCTGCTAATTTTCAAAATTTCATTCCTCTACAAAAACAGGCTTTAAAAGGGTAAAAAAAAAAATAAAAAAATGAACCAAAAATTAAAATTGCCAAGAGCTATCGAATGGCTCTAACAAATTTAAAATTTGTTCCCTTTCCCTGCGGTTCCTGATCAGTGTCTTGAAACTGGCCGGATGAGAATTGATTTGGTCTTGTTCCGATTATTAACCCTTCCCATTCAGATTCGAATCTGGAACACCGATGAACAGAATGCTCGGAATGTGATTGGGGTCCACGACCGACCAGTACCGAAATTTCTCTTCATCCGACCGGCGATTTTGTACTTTGTTCTACAGAAGACGCGCATTGGTCACTCATCGACCTCAAAGCCGGACGTCCATTGATAAGGTAGTTTACTTTTTGTTAGACCGTAAATACCACTCCGTTTTATTCTTATTGTTAGTGTCGCATTTTGAAATTTTGGGTATTTTCTAATCTTTTAAAATATTCTGAACAGTAATTTTCTCATATATAGCACCACAAAGAACAGTATGAGTTTAATAATTGTATTGTGGCTGGAGCATGCCCCCCTTCCTTTATCCCGGATTTTTGGAATTTAAGCTGACTTTTTGAAATAAAAAGGAAAAGAATTTCGGAAAAAGATAAGAAATCATCCTCATTGAATCGCTTTATTTACACAATTAACCCATTTTATCAATGTGCACAGATCAAATCGGATGATGACGATGTGCCGGGCATTTGCTGCGGCCAATTCCATCCGGACGGCCTCATTTTTGGCACTGGCGGCAAAACACGGTGGTCAAATTTTGGGACATCAAGGAGCGGTCAATGTGGCACAGTTCCCGGCATCAGATGCGGTTGTGGCCATATCATTCTCCGAAAATGGCTATTATTGGCCACCTGCTCAATGGACGGCGAAGTGAAAGTTTGGGACTTGCGAAAGCTGAAGTTGAAGAACCTGACCCTGTACGATGTCAACACGCGGTGAGTCTGTTAAGTTCCTGTTCGAAAATGTTAAAACCTAATCTGTTGAGTTACATTTGGGATTTGAACCCCTATTCTTTGGACTCCACAGCATACATTAACAAGGGGTGCGCCGCGCACCACCCCCCCCCCCCCCCTCGTTCGTCGTAAGGGGGGGGGGGACGGGTGCACCCCAAATCACGCCGGCCGAAATCACGCCGCGCGGAAAAAAATTTTCAAACAACAAAAAAAATACATTTGTTCGAAGCCTGTTTTTTTTTTTGAAAAATTCTAAAAATTAAAGGACTTTTCAAAAAAACACTAAATTTTTGAAATAATAAATTTTTCATTAACTATTTGAAATCTTTAAAATTTTTCAACTTTTTTTCGGAAAATTTCCTTAAAAAACTTTGTAATTTTTTCTACAAGGGTTTTTTTTTTTTTAAAATTTTCTGACGGTGTAATATGTCACGGCGTGATTTCGGCCGGCGTGATTTCGGCGGCGGTATTTCTGCGGCGTGATTTTGTCCTGTTCCCGAGGGGACAGCCGTACCGAAGGGGAAAATTTTAAAATTGATTCCTGATTAGAGCCATTTAAGACTTATTTTTATAAGGAATGCGGTCAAAAAACCGTTAAGGACCGAAAATCCGGAAGTTTGTCACTAAGCAGTAAAACGCGCACCCCAGCGGCACCGACGTTTGTTAGCCGACTAATTAAAAAGTAATGGTTCTTGATGATTTTTGCCGTAATGGATTTAACTAATTTTCATATATATATATATTTTTAATAATATTTGTGCTGCTTCGATAAAATGTATAAAAGTTGTCCCATTTTGATCTTACCACATTTCAATTAGTCATTGTTTTATGCGTTAAGTTATATTGTCATTTCTTTCACTTTGATAAGTTTGCAACAATTTTAAAGAGCGAATGATAGGGATGAAAACGCAGTACTAACAGTGTCAACAAATCAGTTGTAGTGGCCGCAATTGCTCGAAATTCGCATCTCAAAGACGGGCCATTGATTTTGTGGCCGGAACTGCCGTTACGTTTGTTGACGAGATTATCGTCAAGAATTGGTGCAAAATTGTTAGTTACCATTGACAACGAAATGCCCCGCGGATCAGTTTATGTTTGGTACATTTCTGCATGACGCCATAGAAAAAAATGAAAAATTTTCTAACATCACTATTAAAGATGTTTTAGAAGTTTCAGGGTCGGAAAATCCGATTTTGACATATTTTTGCCAAAAACCCGAATCCCGAACCCTAATTCGCACATTAAAGTGTATAAAAAGAGCTGTGATCGTAATTTATTTATTATTTAATATTTTGACATTTTGGCATTAGGTTTACAATTTGTTTTATTATCTTCTAAAAATGTAGTTTGGTTGTTGTTGATATTAAAAATGAAGTGTATTAAGATTTCTTCTGTTTTCTAAAAATTGTCGTCTTTCTATTATTCTTGCTGGTTTTAAATAAAGAGTTTGTATTTTCGAAAACGGATTCATTGAGCAATTGACTTTAAAGCAAATTCGAATTGTGATGCCAGAAGGAAGCAGAGTGTGGAAAAGTGGGATAAAGGACATGGGGAGAACCTCTGAAAGGGTGTCCGTAGCTCAGTTGTCAGAGCATTCCACGGAAAGGAAGGGCGTGGGTTCGAGTCCCCACCGGGCGCGTAACCTTTTACGTTCTATCCTCAATGGCTTATGGCTGACACTTTTTGAGATCCATTTTTTTCGTTGTTTCTTCATTTTATGTATTCTGTCATTTTATTATGGTTTAATTTACAACAATTATCCGATTCTGAAATCTTTTTTGAGTTAATTATTGATATTTGCGGTTTCGGCTGACCGAATTGCTTGTATTTTTAATTTAAACTTGGAGTGAATTTAGTTGATATTTTAAAAAATCAGGAACCGATCCGGCTTTTTGAAACCGGACTCGGAAAATTTTCAAAAAAAAGTAATCCGGAAAAATTCCCACCGAAAATTAAAAAAATGAAATCCGGTTCCGGATCTGACCAAAAAATTTTGCATTTTGAAACCCCGCTGCCGGATCGGGAAATCAAATTTTCCTAGCCCTACTCTTATCCTTCTCGTTTTTATAAACTTAATAAAAGTGCAATCGAATATTTCTTAAAACGAAAAATGCATTTTCATCATTTCATCATTCAAAATTAAAAACAAAATTTATTAATAAATTTATTAAATTTAAAAAAAAAAAGCTTACAACACCTTCGATTCCAGGACGTCCCGTTCAAGATACTAAGAAGGCCCAACGTTGCTTAACTGCCAGATCGGACGGGATGGCGTGCTTTCACGTGGTATGGTCGTAGCGAAGGAGAACAATTCCTCATCCACCCAAATAGACATTTAAAAAGCACTTTATGATGAAAAAGATTTGTTTAAATGTCAAGAATTTGATTTTTTTAACTACCAATTATTATTTTTTAAATTGGTTCCAATAACTACAATTTTCTTTAAAAATATTTTTTTATTTTATTTCTCATAATTCATAACTTGGGGTTTGTTCAGGTCGGATTGAAATCGTTAACTTTTGTCGATAGGTGTTAATAAGTCCGAAAAAATCGCATTTCGATTGTAATTTTTAATTAAATTTTGGAAGGTTTTTTCAGTAAACCAGAAAATTTGGGGTTAATTTTCTTGGAATTCTTGACAAAATTTTTCAATTCAATGCAAATTTAAAATGCTAAATATGTTGTGTGGTTTGAAATCGAACCGAATCGAAACCAAAGAATTTCGGTTCGGTTTCGGTTATCGGTTTTGATTCTGTGAAGCGAAAAACACACGGATATGGTGGGTGTACTTTTGAAAACCCTTTTTTGGCCCTCGCAATCTGATTATAAATTGAAAAAACTTTTTTCATGGTATTGTCCAATTGGAACGAAACAAAACTCATAAATCAATAAGTCAGCAAGTTTATCGTTAATTAGGAACAAATTCTTGCTCACATCATTCATTTTTTTTATTTTATCAAAATTTATTCTTTTTAATAAATTTAATTAGCACGAAACAAATTTTCCGAATTATTTTTATTTAGGGGTCCGGGTTGTCCGTTCGAGAGCAAGGTCGGCTTGGGTTTTGGGTAGTTGGGTTAAAAAAAGCAATTTCTTCAATTTTTGGTCCGGGATTCTGGAATATCAAATTTTTAAAATTTGAGAAAAGTTGGGATCAAATTCTTAAGCGTAAATTTCTTCTGGCGGCGCCTATCGGCAATTCGCTAATTAGACGACCCTAAATTAATAATCCACATATTTAATAGAATAATTTTGAATTCTTTCAAAAACTGAAAGAATATTTAAAAATATCAAATTAATTAAAATTATCTTTTATAATGCACAAATTTAATAATTTAGATTTTCTACATTTTTCTACCTCCTCATTAGTGCTAGGAACCGGACCGGACTCCGGCCGAATTTTGCCGGATCTGGGTTCGGAATTCGGGTTTTTGGGGAGTGGATGTTCTTGTTTTGATTGAAATTATTGTTTTGGTTCCTTGTTATTCATATGCTTACTC